>CM048755.1:799319662-799919662 GCA_026315105.1 Locusta migratoria | reverse complement strand
CTTCTCCCAATCCAGAACATTGTTCTCCACACTGCCTCCAGATATAGATATCGCTGAATTAGGTCTGGCACCTACAAAGAATGTCATTCCATAAGTCCAGGGAAAAAGAGGAAATGTATCGCATAGACTTACGCCATTCCCCATTAAAGAAATTACACCGCTACGTGCAGTTAATGTCTTATGTATGCGAAAAAGAAAACTGGAGGTGGCGGATATCGACGCCAAGAGAAGGAAGCTAGAATATATGGTTAAAGCAACTGCCATAAATGACGAGTACAAACTAATGCCGGAGAAAGACGAAGCTATAGCAGATGTGCAAGCCAGGTTTACATATGGTTTTAAACAGAGGGAGTGGGGAAATATGGTTACGACTGGGACTTATAAAATACTAGCTTAAACCCGCGGCTCCGCTCGCGTGTTGGTTGATTATCTATTTATCAGGAAAGTAAGTAGAGTAGATCAAATCACACGTAAAAATGCACTCGTATCGAAGAATCCGATCACGAAATTCAACAATAATGATTGTAATAATATCACAGATCGGTCACTTGATGTCAAAACGATTTGTATTAAAAGAAATTTCTTTTTTAGTGCTTTATTTATTTATTCTTATATTTCCTTATTCGTATGCTTATCCTTACAGAGAAAGAGCTGAAGACATTGTAGCACGCATAGACCAAATATATGGTCTGTGGCATCACGTTTCGCTGTACGTAACCTCCTTGCTGTAGAGTTGTCCGAATTTTTTTTAATAATTTGACGACTTTCAACCACCAAATCTTCCACCCCCTTATAGCTATCGGCATGGAATTGCTATGGTGTACACCGGGAGACTTCGGACAACAATTACACACAGACCGTTTGCGTTACGTAGTTTTCGCTGCAGAGCGAAATATTAACACACACACACGTAGAATTTTATAGACACCGATAACTTTGCAATATACTCCACCCTTTTATCATTATCAACCCTCAAGCAACAATGCAACCAATAAAACCATTTTCAAAGAGTAAATATAATTTCCAAAGAGTAATTATTTTTCCGCATTTCGCGTCGTCTCCTTCAAATTACTAAATATCCCTCAGATTGCTATAAAACCGTGCCTAAAACCTTCCTCAGGTATAAATTAGTAACTGTACAAATATTTAAGTCTCTGCGTCTTGTCATTCGGACGTGATAAGCGTACACCGAACAGACATTCACATTAGCTATCCGATCGCCATAATACCGTGCCTAAAGCCTTCCCCGGGTAGACATTAGTAAGTGTACAAATTTTTAGCTCTTTATGTCTTGTGGTTCAGACGTGATAAACGTACACCGAACAGACATTCACATTTATAGATATAGATTTTTTTGTGACCCAGCCTCGTCGCCGCTTTTGTGTCTCGTTTCCGTCGTAGGTGTCGGTGGCCGAGTGGAATGAGACCGACACAGGAATAAAGATAGCACGCTGGTGCAGGTACGGAGAGGAGCAGCCAGAAACTAGAAACACTAGAGTAAATTAGAACGAGATATATATTGCACAGAATTTATACAATACTTAACTTTTACATAGTACTGCAGAATATTGATACATAGTTGAGCTAGAGTCCTGCCTAGTGCCTAACTGATAGCCAAGTCTTCACTGGTGCCTATCGGATTCCGAAGTCTTTACTGGTTCCTAACTCAGTCCTAAGTGAACGAGGTCGTTCAGTGGGAGCCACGAGCAGAGTTGCAGCAGAGGGCGCTCGTGGCTGTCGTCGTGAGAACGCCGCGCCGTGCGTGCATGGCGGCGCGCGGCGAAAGTAGGTGGCGCGCACTTTGGACTTGTGCGACACCACAGATTTGCTTTTACAGCAAATAGGGATATTGGTCACGCGTCGGTGTACTGGCCGAAAATAGCGGAACACAGAACGTCTTCTACACGAAAAACGTATTGCATTCTCATTTGGAGAAGGGCTACTTTGTATCCAAATGTGGAGGACTGGGTGTTGGAGCAGCCATTTGCAGAGTTAAAAACGGATAAAATAACAATATCTAACAAGCTGTCGTTTGTAATAGTCGTAAACCTAGTGTTCCATACGGAAATTACCACAGGATTGTGTATCAGAGGAGTTGGTAACGTACACACATAGGTACGCATAGCGCTATAACAAGTATGCCATACAGGAAATAATGGGAAAAGTTAAAATACACGATTTTTCTCGTCTAGAAGCATTGTCAGAAGGTGCAGAGCTGGTTATAAAAGCTATAAAGGAGGTGGAATGAAGGAGGAAACGAAGATACATAATGGAGTTTGAGAACATACCTTCCCTGTACCTTTCGAACTTCTGGCTGGAACGGAAATAGGAGACACCGATGTGGATCTAAACTATAAGTTAAAAATTAAATTGGACAAAATTAAAGTTACACCTAACAAGAATAAAGAATGAGTTGTATTCTTGTTTCCTTTATGTAAACATGTATGCTAAAAGTAATACGTTTTGTGCTGTAAAACTTGTGTTCTTATTTACTACCTTAGTAAAAATTCTACGAAAGCATAAGATTAAAGATTGTGCTAGAGGATTAGTATAGGATGTACGCATCTCCCAGTTTTTGCTTAGTATGAGCCGCAATTGGACATCCACCAAGTATAAGAAGAAGTGGTTAGGGTTAAAGAGTTTGTAACGTTTCTGCTATGTTGCACACTGCTTACAAAAATTAGTTGCCAACATTATAAACACGAAATATCTGACACCTAAAATAAAACTTCACTACCGGACATGTAAAATATCACATTTTCGCCTTCAGTTTGAAATTCTATTAACACTATTAGTAAAACACTTTTAAGAAATAGTACGTTGATTTAAACATAATTTTGGCTGTCCTTTTACGTAATTTTCAATTTTTAATACTTTCGTAAATAATAGCTGCAAACACTAAAAATCCATTACACTTAGTTCCGGAAATTTCTGAACCTATATAGATACTAATTTGTATAAAAACAACAATACTACATGTTATAACTATTGCACAACATGATTACACATATACCTTTTGTTTAAATAAATTAGGGCAGACCATGTTTTATATATCACTGGATCCTAAAATAATACTGATCATTTTTCATGCACTAAAATTAATAATCCGTTTGGTACTAAGAAACTATCTTCGAAATTAACAAAACTACGACAACCATATACAAATCCGTATTAATAAAAAATCAGACCGCAAACTGAAATACATTAAAATTCCATGTCACAATAATAGTACGCATACACAATATTGGCAAAACAAATATGTGTGCACTTCGAAAACGCAAATAATGTAAATAATTTGAGCACTGTAAACACTAGTCAAAGGATGACTTTAAATTTGTGTACCACATTAAATACAAATTTCATGAAACATGTACATACATTGAGACAAATAGTTAAAGCTTAAATGTAATGTTTTAATTTCTGTATTTTGGCATATTTAATGTAAAAGAATATTGTTTAATTGTGAATTACAAAACTTTGTCATCAATCTTATTACGAAGTTACGTAGAAAGATGTTTGAGAGAAACCATGTTTTGGGAGTCTTCTAGCAGTCACAAACCTGTAGGCAGCTCTGTTGGCTTGCCGCTGCATTTTTTTATTTTTGATTGTGCAACAATGTGATTGATTTAAGCTTTATTTAAATGAAAATAAAATCGTTTCCATATCAACTGACATGTTTATGATTTACGAAAAGATCCTGAAACATCAAATCTTTTAGTGAATGCCGAAGACAGCTCACAACGCAATGGACTACAGCCAGCATATAAGATAAGTTCTTTTTAAATCAACTTCACCTACAATGGAATCACTTTGTTATAGAGACCGTGAACTAATAAAACTTTCCGTGATTTAGGAAAATATTAGGGCTCAGTTTGAGTCATTCCCAAAAGGGGTGACTGTCGTTAGAAGTTGTACAATAACGTACTGGTTTTCTTTTTAATTTAAATGGTTCTTTTATAGAATGATCACGCAAAAAGCATTTTTCGAATAATATCTAGGTGTCTTATTAGGTAAGGAGCCAGTGGTTTTGATTTGAATTTCTCCGATCTGTGGCTACTTTTGACCTAAAAAATGGTTGTAATCCCGTTCTTTGTCGATGTGATTACCTAAAATCTGTAATAGTTTGCATATGCAACAGTTAATTGTTGTAAAGACATAGTTTTTCGAGTAGAACGTTTCGGTCTTACAGGGTTTAGGAGAAGATACCAGAAGACAGGATGCTTGTTGTCAGAGAGCAGTAACTCCCTCGGTAAAGTATCTGTTAGGAAGTTGTAATTCTGTGTTGTTCTATTCTACAGCTAAGCAAAGCGTTAGATGTTGCTCGGTACATTGCTGTATAGAGTGGCGTTTGACTTATTGCACATTGGTTCATCTTGTATAGATGTCGTTCTTCTTCTTATCTGTTTTCTAAAAAAAACTATGTTTCGTTTCCGTAATAGCTACGTCGCAAATTAGCGCTCATCCTACTGCACGTGTGTGTATCTGCGTATAAAAGTTATAATATAAATCGCACTGACGTGTTTTACGGCCCACTTTAGATTTGTAGTTTTATACGTTTTTGCAAACATTTTGAACCAAAATAATAATCTAAATAATAAAAAGTTAATTAATAAGTGTGTATGAAACCCTTTTAGGAAAAAAATTAGGTAGTGGTGGGTTTCGAACCACCGATCAGTCCCACCACAGTCCAGCTCTATGCCCACTACACTACGTCTATAAATCAAAACACGGGTTCTTTAATCTCATACTGTTGATGGCCGTTGTTAACTGATGTTAATATGGCATTTGTAGACATTAGATTATCATTTATCGTACGAAGAACTATGTGTTTTTGTTAATTCCTCAGTGTGCCGTTGCTTTGAAATGACAACGTGTAAGTTACAATAAGAAAATGTTCAAATGTTTGTAGAGCTTATGGGACTTAACTACGGGGTCATCAGTCCCTAAACTTACAAACTACTTATGAACTAGCTACAACTAAGGACGGCACAAATATCCATGCCCGAGGGGGGATTCGAACCTCCGACCGTAGTGGCCGTGCAGACCGTGACTGAAGCGCCGCAGTCCCCTCGGCCACCCCGGCCGGCTTACAATAAGAAAATCATCAAATACGCGTGGAATGACACGTGACATCTCCGAACGGCTGGTTTTCTTTAATTCAATGGAGGGTGTCAAATCTCCGTTATTTTTGCAAACATGTCTCAAACGATACGAGATATGAAAAAAACATAAGGGAGATAAGTTGTAGAGAATTTTCTCCTCTAACAATTAGGTTATTCAATTTTCGTGTCAGATGAACAGTTCGTTTGCAATTACAATTATATTACAAACGGCTTTTTTTTGTTTTACTAGCGTTATTTTTTGTCCGAAAACTTTGAAAAAGAGAGTTCTGGTCTCTGGCGGCCTACAATCATGTCTGAAAAAATTGGTGTTGATCGGTTCGTCTTAAAAACAGGGAGCACGTTACGGACAGACAGACAGACGGACATACAGACAGACATACATCCCAAAATCGCCGTTATTTTTTCCTATATCTTTGAAACGCTACGAGATATGAAAAAAAAAAAAAAAAAAAAAAAAACGTAAGGGAGATAAGTTGTAGAGAATTGTCTCCTCTACAAATTCGGTTATTCAATTTTCGTGTCAGATCAATAGTTAAGCCGTTATTTTCATTTAAATTTCGAGCTGTCAAAAGACGATCGTAAAGGCCCACTTTTAGTGTTACTACCGTAACCTAAAGTGGGCCAATAAACCGTTAACTTTTCCAGGTCAGGTGCGAGCGTCGACTGGTATGTTTACATCTATAGGACGTACACGCTCCAAACTCGCATGCAGCCAGAAATAGCATGGAATGTGAGTATGCATGCTAGCTTGCGCGAAATACCTATCTCGAACTGTTTGGTCATGCGATTCGATGCAACGCAGATGTCATGCACAATTGTGGAAACGCATATAGATACTTAGTATCATGGTTATGTGCTATGGATGTGGGGTAATTATGTCTTCATTTAGCTGTGTTTACGAATGGACGTCTCTCGGAAGCGTATCGGAGATGATTGCAGTGGTAAATTAATGTTCTTTGGTCGATAAGCATTGAGTTAGATAACTTAAAGTTACCTACTTTGGGAGGTGCGTTTAATCGTATGTTTAGTCTCTAAAGGATTGCTCTTGGAGATAGATAAAAAATCTGGTGTTGTATTAGTTCGAAATGGTGTACACTATTTTGAGTTGCTGCTTGTAAGGATTACATGAACTTGGCTTTGATCTAAATCTTTTCTTATTAGCTGTTCTGTTCGCGTGCACGTCGATCACTTTTTACACTGTGTTATAGATATTTGTCGAGAGTAACAATTTGTTAGAAGGAGTGGAATACGATGGTGGTTTGTGCGCGAATGCTCGTCAAACGCACGAGGTATGTTCTCCATTGACTGATAGAAAGCGTTCCAGAAATAATGTCTGCCGGGCTATGCATTGGAAACAAATTTGTGGTTGGATGTTTGGGACGGATCAAGCAATTAATGCAGTTACTGGGTGGGGAGAGATTGAAACTTTATTAAAATGCGCTGTGTCTGTGAGATCTTGTTTGTCACTGATCGCTATTATAACACCGTCTGTGGTAACTTGTTTATGCGGAGTGTATGTGGAGGAGGCGCTCCAATCACGGTCTGCACGGCCACTACGGTCGGGGGTTCGAATCCCCCCTCGGACATGGATATTTGTGCCGTCCTCAGTATTAGTTAGTTCGTTAGTAGTTTGTAAGTTTATGGACTGATGACCCCGTAGTTAAGTCCCATAACCTATACAAACATTTGAACGTCTGAACTAACAGTTGGTACCGAGTAAGTGACGACTGTAAGGATAGACCTGCCTGTGTTGCGTTTGGAGGTTATTACGGACGTATAGAGAGCTTGCAGCATGCTAGTTGGGGCAAAAATTTTGTAAAAAAAAAAAAAAAAAAATAGTTGGATTGGCTAGATCCGTTTGTTGTAGGTTAGTATTAACTGCAGGTGTAGTTCTGTTACTGTGTTGGAAATGTTTGGTGCTTACAGAGAGTATTGTAGGCTACATGGGATGGAATTTAAGTAAAAAGTGTTGATATACTCTAAATACACGTCGCGGTAGAGCTCTAAAGAAGCCGACTTTGGTGGTTGTAAAAAAACTTTGCAGTGTGTACGTTATCTGATCTTTCGTCGAAGCATCGCCTGTGTAATCGTATGCTAGTGTTGTCTACTTTACGGCTGGTGTGCACCATGCTACGTAGTGGATATGCCTGCTGTGGTAAATCATAATTCTTTCGTCGAAAATCAACGTGTTTTATAAAACTCTTATAGTTTGATAACTTAAAGTGCGCTAGTTGTAGCCAATGTTTGTCACTGATCGCAATTGTAACACCGTCTGTGGTAACTTGTTTATGCGGAGTGTGGAGGAAAGAATAGTTGCCGGCCGCGGTGGCCGAGGCACTCCAATCACGGTCTGCACGGCCACTACGGTCGGGGGTTCGAGATGTTGCTATAGTTGTGCGGATCTATCTGCGTAGTAAATTCAGCACGTTCGATACTGCAAACTCTGGAGATAAGACGAAGTTACTATTTGTGGCTACTTTGTAGAATACAGGGGGGAATTATGTACGTCCTGTGGGTATATAGCTCATAAAGTGTAACTAATCGATGTTTTAATTGATGCTCAACTCCCATCTACACTACAGCAGCTTCGTGTAGATGGTTTCTATCTCCTGGATTTGCACAACACACAAGATTTCGAAGGCTTTTTTTTTTTTTTTTTTTTTTTTTTTTTTTTACCTGAGTGATGTTCGTATCCGAGCATGACTTTCGGATGGAAGGAGCAACAGCAACGTGGTTGCGGGCGACGACAAGCCAACTGGAAACGATTGCTTAACGTGGCTGGCGTCGAATTGTAGAATCAAAATAAATAATAAATTATTTGTCAAATCACGACCCATGGTGGAAGCAAAGTTATCGGTAGCTACAATATCGATTTTATGAAGCGTCCGGACAGGCGATTGTGAGGACTTTTATTTTTTCGCTGGGTCGAGAAGATGAGATTACCAGGATGGAGGATTTTGGTTATGGATCTGTGTAAGAAGATTGTTTAAGTGTTCTAAAAGAGAAGATACGGTATTTACAAAGTGCGCCGTTGTACTGTGCATCGCTCCCATCCATATGGTCCCGGCTAACATACGCTTTTAGAGATCATTTATTCTGCAGTTTGATTACTTGGGTATTAAGAGTACCCGAAAATTAACCGCTCTCTCAGACCGAGAAAAGCTTATACATTACGTTTTACATATTTTTGGAAACATTTTTGTTTCTATATTATTGGGTAAACAGCACTCTATTTAAATTTATAAATAAAGAACAGTCTAGAATGCACTAATTTATTTCATTCTACTAGTTTCAGTCTTATGTAGACCATCTTCAGGAATTTGTGTCTGAAATATATCACAGTCACATTTAGAGGAGTTTGGAGCAATATACATTACTGTAAAAGCTAAACTAAGTTAGTAAATAGAAATAGAACAAAATAAAATAAGTGATGTTATACCCTTTGATGTTGTGGAGCTGGCAGGTAGCTGGGAGCCTTCCAGTGTGTCACTGCTGGCTGGAGCAAGGTTTGCTGCTCTTAAATAGCTGAGGCTCCGCCCCTTTGCCAGCTCCACCCATCTTTGATAGACAATGAAAAGGTTAAATACATGAATGTAGCTAAAATATATAAAATTATAATTAATAACACATTTCTTGGTTAATGTCTAAAATAAAATAATTATGGTCATCTTAGTGGTATTTAAAATAAAGATTAAAACATTAAAATACTGACATGAATTGCATCCCATTCTTTTCAGTATTTCCAAAGATATTCTATAAATGGTTCTACAGTATCTACAGTGTTTTATGTAAGTTTACTGGTGTAAAAAAACTTTTAACTGTATTTTTTACATTTTTTTTATATACAAAGAAACAATTGCAGATATAAAACCTTACAGAACATGTATGGTTCGTTTGTCATTGTAATTTATGTAAAGCTAATGCTTTCGTTGTAATATACAAAAATGGGTATATCTTACTTAATTAAAATGTTGTTATAATAGAATTAAGGCACAGGGTATATATATTGTATATACATGAAAAGTCGTTGATTTATTGTGTGATGCTTTAGGTTGTCATTAAAAATTAAAAAATAATATAGTGTGCTGTAACATTGTGAAATACTAGGAATGAAATGTAAAAAAAAATAACGGATACAATTCAAATGGCGTCATGGAGTAAACTACATAACTGTTTCTTAATAGTAAAAATAAAATACAATAAAAATATTTACCCAAGTTGAGGGTGATCAGAATGATCTTAAATTTGTGTATATGTTGCCTTAGGTGGTCAGACGTATAACAACATAAGTAAGATGAGACTGATATGTCAAAAACATAGAAAATTACCATTCAAATGGCGTCTGTCAATGATAGTAAAGTTGTCAGCTAACAGTTAAAAGGATAAATTTTAGGCTTAAAATGTGTCTAAGAATAAAATTTAAATTATTGTACATTACAATTATGCATAATGTACATGGCTATCAACTGTAAGGATCGTAAAACAGTATAAAGTGGGTATAACATCACAATAGGAATAATATATATATATATACATGTTGTACATGTGTGTCATTGATTAAAAACAGACTTCAGAGGAGTGCACTATTAAAGGATCTCTTCGAATAGGTCAAAGTAATTTTTTTCCCTGAAATCAATTTGTTCGTTTAAGAGTTGAAAAGGATTCTTTTTATGTTGCACATCAAAGGGTATAACATCACTTATTTTATTTTGTTCTATTTCTATTTACTAACTTAGTTTAGCTTTTACAGTAATGTATATATTGCTCCAAACTCCTCTAAATGTGACTGTGATATATTTCAGACACAAATTCCTGAAGATGGTCTACATAAGACTGAAACTTGTAGAATGAAATAAATTAGTGCATTCTAGACTGTTCTTTATTTATAAATTTAAATAGAGTGCTGTTTACCCAATAATATAGAAACAAAAATGTTTCCAAAAATATGTGATGGAATACCTAGTCAGGTACTTGGGATGTTAAGAAAATTTAGAGGAATTCGTTTTAAAATCATGAAACTAAATACGAGAATTAATTTTAATAAAGAATGTTTGGCACTTAATGTCATTCCAAACTACGCCAAAATTAATATAGCTAGTCACTCAAACGTTACTGCTATTTTTCAACAGAGGAGTAAACTGTTTTGGATTACATCAGAAATCAAAAATGCCTATGTTCGTAAAGAATCTTTAAATGCAGAAATGTACAATTTGCATTTACAACTAGGTAATTCTTTATCTCCTTTGATTTTTTATACTCTCTTACTCTACATAGATAGGAAGATCGATGACATTCGTAAAAAAATTTCCATTAATCATCAGAAAAAGATAGCTAATTTAGCTAAATACCAACAGAAAGATGTGCCTAATCAAAAAACTCCCAAATCTAAATTCTTTTCACGTGTTGTGAACCTAACTAACATTCAATTTACAAATGCTGAAAATCAGTTGTTAGAAAAAGTTTTAAAATATAACATAGTGCCTCCACTAAACAGTAAAAATATCAGAAACACAGTAGTAGATGTGAAAATTGCAACCAAACAAGCAAAATGTAGTAAAGCAGATACATATAAGATCACACTAAAAACAAAAGATTGGATTATTGAAGAGAAAAGAAAAAAGAAAGTAAATAAGGATATATGCCTAGTTAAGAATATTAATGCTAAATTGAATGATGAACATGCTTTAGTCACAAAATCAGATAAAGGGAACACACTTGTAATTGTTAAAGAAGATCATTATATCTCTAAAACAATAGCTTTTTTCAATGAAAACAATACAACTGAAGTTCAAAGAGACCCCACACAAAAGTTTCAAAATAAATTAAAGAAGCTAATTGAAGACAATAACTTCTTGTTCTTGCCAGAAGAAAAAAACACATTGACAGTTATGAATCCACAACTTCCAAAATTAAGAGCACAGTTAAAGCTCCATAAGGAAGAGTATCCTATACGTCCGATTGTAAACAATAGATCATGTCCATCATATAAATTAAATAGAAAATTAAATGACATTTTAAAAACATTTTATGTCTATGAACAAAATTATTCTGTGAAAAACAGCTACGAATTAGCGCAACAAATTTTTAATATTGACATACCACAAAACGCAAATTTTGCATCATTTGATATAAAGAACTTATATACTAACATACCAGTCAATGAAACTGTTGAAATCATCAAAGCAAATTTATTACAGCATAAAATAATGAACCACCAAGAAGTAGAAGAGCTTATAGAATTATTGGAGACTACACTAGCTTTTAATTACTTCTCCTTTAATGGGAAAATATATTACCAAAAAGACGGCCTATCAATGGATAATTCATTAGCAGGAACTATGGCTGACATCTTTGTTAACTCCATTGAAACAAATTTTTTTGCAAATAATCCTGAAATTACAGAGAAAATCATTTATTATAAGAGATTTGTAGACGATACAATCATTTTGTATAAGGGAACTGAAGCTGAAATAAATGATGTTTTACAGAAATTGAACAATATTAACTGCAATATTGTATTTACAGTAGAACACGAAAAAGACAATAGTATAAATTTTTTGGACTTGACTATTTCAAAAAAGGAAGGGAAACATGAGTTTGCAATCTACAGGAAACCTACAAACACAGATGTTATAATAAATGCAGACTCCTGTCATCCATATAAATACAAAAGAGCTTTTTTCCTAGCAATGATTCATAGAATTTTCAAACTCCCATTGCATAATGACGAAGTACAGAAGGAACTTCAAATACTGAGGCAAATAGCAAAATCTAATAATTTCAATGTGCACTTGGTAGATTCAGTATTCAATAAAGTACAAAAAACTGTTGCAACAGATCAAAAAGAAGTTAAGGGAGACAGAAGATATGCCTGTATGACATACAGAGGGAATGTCTCTGAAAAAATAAGTAGACTATTTAATAATACTGATCTCAATCTTGCCTTTTCAGTGGACAACACCCTACAACATCGGCTCAAACATACAATTAAGACATGTGATAATAAATATTCAAAATCTGGTGTTTATAAAGTAATATGTAGCACATGCGGAAAATATTATATTGGACAAATGGGACGTAGTTTCCAAACACGATACCGTGAACACACAGTAGGTGTTGCAAGTAGTAAGTCGGTCTTTGGGGAGCATATAATTGAAAATAGACATTGCCATGGCACAATTGAAAACAACCTAAAGATTTTGCACACAGCTCCAAAAGGATTACGCCTCAACCTACTAGAGCAAATAGAAATCTATGTGCAACATAAAAAGAATCCTTTTCAACTCTTAAACGAACAAATTGATTTCAGGGAAAAAAATTACTTTGACCTATTCGAAGAGATCCTTTAATAGTTTACTCCTCATAAGTCTGTTTTTAATCATTTTAATCAATGACACACATGTACAACATGTATATATATATATATATATATATATATATATATATATATATATATATATATATATATATTCCTATTGTGATGTTATACCCACTTTATACTGTTTTACGATCCTTACAGTTGATAGCCATGTACATTATGCATAATTGTAATGTACAATAATTTAAATTTTATTCTTAGACACATTTTAAGCCTAAAATTTATCCTTTTAACTGTTAACTGACAACTTTACTATCATTGACAGACGCCATTTGAATGGTAATTTTCTATGTTTTTGACATATCAGTCTCATCTTACTTATGTTGTTATACGTCTGACCACCTAAGGCAACATATACACAAATTTAAGATCATTCTGATCACCCTCAACTTGGGTAAATATTTTTATTGTATTTTATTTTTACTATTAAGAAACAGTTATGTAGTTTACTCCATGACGCCATTTGAATTGTATCCGTTATGTTTTTTACATTTCATTCCTAGTATTTCACAATGTTACAGCACACTATATTATTTTTTAATTTTTAATGACAACCTAAAGCATCACACAATAAATCAACGACTTTTCATGTATATACAATATATATACCCTGTGCCTTAATTCTATTATAACAACATTTTAATTAAGTAAGATATACCCATTTTTGTATATTACAACGAAAGCATTAGCTTTACATAAATTACAATGACAAACGAACCATACATGTTCTGTAAGGTTTTATATCTGCAATTGTTTCTTTGTATATAAAAAAAATATGTAAAAAATATAGTTAAAAGTTTTTTTACACCAGTAAACTTACATAAAACACTGTAGATACTGTAGAACCACTTATAGAATATCTTTGGAAATACTGAAAAGAATGGGATGCAATTCATGTCAGTATTTTAATGTTTTAATCTTTATTTTAAATACCACTAAGATGACCATAATTATTTTATTTTAGACATTAACCAAGAAATGTGTTATTAATTATAATTTTATATATTTTAGCTACATTCATGTATTTAACCTTTTCATTGTCTATCAAAGATGGGTGGAGCTGGCAAAGGGGCGGAGCCTCAGCTATTTAAGAGCAGCAAACCTTGCTCCAGCCAGCAGTGACACACTGGAAGACTCCCAGCTACCTGCCAGGTCCACAACATCAAAGGGTATAACATCGCTTATTTTATTTTATTCTATTTCTATTTACTAACTTAGTTTAGCTTTTACAGTAATGTATATTGCTCCAAACTCCTCTAAATGTGACTGTGATATATTTCAGACACAAATTCCTGAAGATGGTCTACATAAGACTGAAACTAGTAGAATGAAATAAATTAGTGCATTCTAGACTGTTCTTTATTTATAACATTATGTTTTAGTTTCAACTGTGTACCTGTAAATTACTTGGAGAGTCTCGAGCAAGGAGCTATATTAACGCGTATTTTAGCATTCCAGGACTTCATTTTCCACAGACGAAGATATCGCCTACGTTATTCCACACGTCCTAAGAAGAAGGGTAAACGAAAACTGGGTTATATGACGGAGACAAAGGCTTTAAAGGAGGCTATTGCATTTGTGCAAGCCCGGTTTAAACAGTTGGTGTGGAGAAATACAGCTACGATTACGTCTTAAAAAATATTTGCTTTTACACTAAACATCCCGGGGGATTGGTCTCGCATCGTTGTATTGACCGATACCCTTAAGGACTAGATCGGTAACGTGGACAGCCAATATTTACAAAGTGCAGCCCTGTACTGTGTGTCACTCCCAGCCATTCCTTAGAGGGCAGTTCTTGTGCTGGGTTTTAATAACAGCGAAAATTGGTCTCGCATCGTTGTATTGACCGATACCCTTAAGGACTAGATCGGTAACGTGGACAGCCAATATTTACAAAGTGCAGCCCTGTACTGTGTGTCACTCCCAGCCATTCCTTAGAGGGCAGTTCTTGTGCTGGGTTTTAATAACAGCGAAAATTGACTGGTGTGTCCGTAAATCTAGCGCACTCTGGGATGTTTGCGGTCTTAAGGGATAGATGATTGCTATTGCATGGTAATGCGTAGAAATATTATGATCGATATCGCGTTTTCCTCCGCTGTGTGCTGTCGTTTGAGCCCTAACGCGCACTACTTTCGTCTTTAAACGTTTTTGTTTGTGTGATACTATTCCGAGATAGAGGATGATAGTGCATACGGCCTCGTTGATGAATGTTTTGGCCTCTGGAGGGTCTACTAAATTTCGCTGTGTCTACTATTATTATTAGGGTGGGTCTTCTATCATCACCTGTATTTTGACATAGAGCTTCGAAATATGCGAGGTTTGTTGGCTATAAATTTTCTGGTGTATAGGTTAGCTACTTTAAAAAAATAAATTCGAGTTCGGTTTAATGGAATGATAAGAGATTACAAGAAAGGAACTTGGAGTAGGAATTTTGTTGGTAAAGGACAGGTCGAACTTGTTCTACAGAACTGAAAATCAGTGTTGCATTGGGCAGGTAAAGTACTACCTCGGTTCTGTGGTTGCTGTATTGTCGGGTGTCTTTTCGAAGAAGGGTCTTGTTAGGTCAGTGCTTTCGGGAAAATAGAAAAGTTTCAGTGTAGACGGTCGGAAATCGGTAAATTATTTCACGTATTTTTTATTTCGACTCTCCGTTGCACAATAGGGTTTCAATGTCTTCTGGGGCGCTGGAATATCGGTGTTTGACCTGCGTCAGATAAATGTAGTTTGCATCGTAACAGGACATAGAGATTCCTTAGAAGGGTATACGCAAAAAGATGTGTACTGCTGTAGGAAGGAAATAAGAGGTAAGATTAAACTACTCGAATTCTCGGAAGGCGCATCTATACCTCGATCTAAGGAAACGTAACAGGGCAAGATCGCTAAAGAGAGAGAGTGTTAAATTTCGGAACTTTCGGCCTATCTCAGGTCCATTAAATAATTGCAATGCGCGCTATCCTTGTCAGAGTGGTGCGACTGCAGAGGTCTTGCGAAGAAGGTTTTGATCATTTGGAGATGTAAGTTAGGTGTTTTTGAGAGATTTTGTTTAAACATTTAGCATATGTTTCTTTTATGTAGCATGCCGAGAGAGCGCTCTGCCTTCTGGACGATTGTTAACGGTGCTTGCAGATGTATATTTAGACGTATTCCCAACAGTCTGGTGCTGACTGACAGAGCGGCTTTACCTACGTTCGGTAAAATGTCTTGTGTGTTGGAAATCATTAGTTTCTATGCAGACATTGTGCTAGATGTCATTGCCGATTTTCATTATTTCCACCAGTAAATTAGAATTTTTGTATAAACAGTATGTCATCTTCTGCTGCTGCCGCTGTTGTTGTTGTTTTATGGAAAGAGTGGTTTGTAGCGTTTGTTACCGTTACATTCCGTTCGATGGCTGTTGCTTGCATCGTCTAAACGAAGAGATACATTTATTTTGCTTATAGATCTAAGGTTGCGGTCGAGTTCCGAAACGGATCATTTATTTTCTTTTGGGTAGTTCCAAATGTTTGGCTCTGGTTAGAATTGTTTTTAAATAATCCCGACATCGAACGAGTATTTAAGATGGATACATAAGTTCGTGGCGCTCGTTACCGATACAATCCGTTTATTATCCAACGTGCGCTATTATTAAACATGTCTGTCGGCTGTTGTATATGTAGTCTATGCGAAGAGCTTGGAGAGAGAATGCTTAAAATAATAAAACGTTATATTTCTGTTTAAACATTTAGCATATGTTTATAGAAATGTTTTATGTAGCTTGTTTGTGGTCGCAATGGGGGTTGAGCTGTACTCAAATTACTCTTAACACGTCTAGACGTCTAAACGCGTGGTGGATGGTCTGGCTGCTGGCAGGGTCAATTTGTTTACGAAACTCTCGTATTAGACCAGGTAATTTAACTGTCCAAAGTACACAATAATAATTGACTCCTTTTTTTTCTTCCAATTTTGGTGTACGTCTATAAGTAATAACTTTCGTAAGAATAATAAAATAATAAAAATTCTAGGAGCGCGGGTTCCAGTCCCGGACCGGGTCGGTAATCTTTAGGGCTGTTGGTGGGGTGGTGGTGGGGGCGGTAACGGGGCGAGGGCGGGGACTGTGCTCACGCAAGTGCTTACTTGTGGAGGCAGTTGCCCTTGTTACTGATAAAAAACATAGTTGTTACAATGAAATTGACGTGCGATGTGCGGTATGTGGCATTTGTTTTTCCCTTAAGGCATAACTCCAAACATAAAAAAATGTTCAAATGTTTGTATAGCTTATGGGACTTAACTACAGGCTAATCAGTCCCTAAACTTACAAACTACTTATAAACTACCTACTACTAAGGTCGGCACAAATAGCCATGCCCGAGGGGGGAATTCGAACCCCTGACCGTAGTAGCCGTGTAGACCGTGACTGGAGCACCTCAGTCCCCTTGGCCACCGCGGCCGGCTCCGAACATATATCGCATAATTAGACTGTAAGGCGTAACACAGAACATTTACGAAACACAAATAGACTGTGTAAGTGCGGACTGCAACCTGCACTTAATAAAATTGGTAAGTGCGGAACTCGTGGCGGCGGTGGCGGTTAATTTGATATGCAAATTAATATTAGATCACAATCTTGGGAGGCGGGGCATGTTCCCCAGCGTCTTAGGGAGCGGCCAGGTGCGTGGCGGCCAGGTGCGTTGCGGCGGGTGGGTGGGATGTGGCGTCAGTCTGGAAGGGGTGGCGCCTGACTGGCGGCGGCGCAGGGAGTGGAGGGGGGTGTTGTTTACTTTGATCTGCAGTCCAGCAATTGGCCGAGTGCGCGGCGGCCAGGGTGTGCCCAGGTAGCGGAGCGGTACCCTGGGGTGATACCGGCGCTGCCACACTACTTGTAAGAACATTTGTCTGAGGTGGTAGGCAGTTGTTATTCTGTGGACAATGTTGCAATGTGACCTCACCTCTGATACTGACAGATGGCAGCCCATCTCTCATCTTTATTATCGATGTTTATTGTTGACGTATTGTCATAATGAGTCCTGTATATACAATTTTCTATTGCTGTCGGGGATACGATGCAGGGAAGATTTTTGCTAAGATGAGATGCAGAGCTGACTTTGCCCTGAGGGGGCGAGTGAAATTCCCTCCTACCTGCGCCCTGCGGCGCCGTAGGAGGCCGGGCGCACTGGCCTTGGGTGGCACACTGGCAGGGCAGTAGGTCGTAAAAATGTAGCCTTATGTCCCAAATTGTGAAGGAGAGGCATTGTCTGCTCTTTTTAGAAGAAGATAGCAGGTCCCATAGCTGTGGCCGAGGGTCCAAAAGGGAAGGCGACGAATTGTTTGCTGGAGGCTAGGCGGCCGCTCCCACGGGCAACGGTTAGAGCCGTTTGGTGAGAATCGCGCCAAAAGTGTTTGTGGTAGGGATGCCGTCTTTGATTGGCTGATGTTGAAAGCGCCAGCTTTTCGAAATCAGCGGTTGTCTTGTGAGATTTTTACTGGCTGGAATTCGAGAACTCGACGCTGATTGGCTTTACATAAAAACGGCGTTTCTCGAGGGGGTCTTGCGCTGATACGCAGTGATAGGAAGGGGTCTTCGTGTTTCGAAGTGCTGGAGTACGGACGCGTCTGGTAGCGTCCTGTCCTCTCAGTGTGTGGACTTGGAGATTTTGCTTATTGAGTCGATACTTGAACGAGTAAGTATAAGTTTCAGGGTACACTCTGAGATTTTTACTTTAGCTGATTGTTCTTGTTTTCGCTTTGAATAAGGTCAGCCAGCCAATACTAGTGCACCGAAACACTAGTTGCGATATACTCAACTTCTGGAGTCATTTAGCCTTTCAGTACTTGTGTGTTCTTGTCTATGCTAACTGAAGAGGTGCTGACTTGGCAGAATTGATTGAGATCGTAGGCACTGTGTACTGCCGAGCGCACAGAGGCTGATACAGGTTGTATAGCTTCCGAGCGACGGAGCGAGTTTTATTTCGTGGTCGCGCAAATTTTCAGCTCACAGCCGCCTTGCGCCCACGCCACTGCGGTGCATCACCTTCACACGCAGGTCGTCAGTTTGGTAATGTATGGCAAAGCGCTCGCCAGGAACATATAGTCGATTCATTAGATTCTGCCTTGTAGTGGGGATTGTATAGTTAGGAAAGTCAACCCTGCACTGGTATTCCGACTCGATTTCCTGCTAAGAACGTTATATTTTTTACGATAGGGGTTTCTGACTTGCCTGTCGTTACTAATTTCCAGTTTATTAACAATTTGAGTAACTTCATATGCATTAGATTGTTCTTTATTATCCTATACATATTACAAATGCGAAAATTTGTATTTTTGTTACCGCATCACGCTAAAACTGCAGCACTGATTTAGTTGAAATTTCATATAGAGATTTCTTATGTCTTGGATTAGGACATAGGCTACTTTTCAAAATGTTTATTACAAGTTATTTATTTGAAGTATATCCATAGAAATACGTAACGGTTGTAAGAAGCTTCTAATACAACAGCAGAGGTGCTATGTAGTGTATGTCATGTTTAGCTGCTGCCGGACGCCGTGGCTAAGCGCGCCCGGTTAGGGGTTGCAACGCCCTCTGTAATAAAATAGCTGAGCTAAGAAAAATTCGAACATCAACGAACAAATACGATCAGCGTCCGCATTGAAAAGAACTATCCATAGAGTAAAAAAAAAAAAAAAAAAAATGCTGCTAAGGTTAACGCGTCATGTCATAAACCTCCATTATTTTGGGCAATGGTTCGTGTCCTGCTATAGTGAAATTTTTTTTTCTTTGTTATTGTTATCTTTTTTACTTTCTAATATACAAAAAAGTTTCTGGGATAGTGCCAAAATGGCTTAACTGACATATAATTACATACACAAGAAATCTGATGTTGGCGTTTATGCCGCATTCATTTTCATTTATTGTAACAAATGAAGGAAGTATGTATATAAATTGAAGACCTTAAATAAAATATGGTGTAAGTATTATGACAAGAAAAAACATTGACTTTTGTGTAGAATGGGATCTAAATACCAAGCCCTATTTTGTGTACAAAGCGCAAACTGCCACGTATTAATAGCGTACGTAAACTGCAACGAAAGTAGTAGCAAATGCACTCAACAGATGGCAGGCGGTACGCTGCAGTTAACATATGAAACGTGTATTCCGGCCAACTGCAACGAAAGTAGTAGCAAATGCAGTAGATGGCAGCCAGTATAACACTCATGAAAATATTTCCCAGGACGTGTAATGTGTATTCAATTGTGATATTATCCAGGTTCTTAAATATTGTTTTCTCCTTGGTTTTCGATGACGTGTATTGGACTGTCACCTCCAACTATAGATGTTCGACCATTGTGATGTTATCGTAATTCTTTAAATTTGTATTCTCTTTGAAATTCAATGAATAATAGTTTCTTTGGTGATTTCGATTATTTATAGCATTCGAATGTTTGCTTTTAGTGCATTGACGTGACTTTGCTGGTTAGATTTCACTGATTCAATCTTTCGCTGGTGATTTCGTTGGTTTATAAGACTTCGTTGGTTTGTTTCCCTGTTATATTTATTGTTTCTTTCATTCGTTTAGTTCGTATTTATAGGATCAGGATAGTTTCTTTATTCGTTACATTTGTTGTTTCTTTTGTTGGTTCGCTTGGCATTTGTAGGATCTCAACAGTTCGTTTCTCCGTTAGATTTATTCTTATTTCGTTACTTTTCTCCGTTAGGTTTGTTGTTTATTTCGTTACTTTTCTCCGTTAGGTTTGCTGTTTATTTTGGTCCTTTACTTGGCATTTGTTTTCGATTACTGTATTGTTGTTATTGTAGTTATTTACTAATGCCTAGCAAACGCAAGTCAAATCTGTCTCGGAGCCCTAAACGCGCTCGAGCTATGAAGATAGCTAGACAGCAACAATCGCCTACAGATGTTGAAGAGCGGAAAATTAGGCAGGCGGAACGGCAGGCAGTAGTTCGAGCGGCTGAAACCGCGCAAGCTGATGATCGGCGTCAGCAGGACGCTGAACGCAGTGCATCTCTGCGTGTTTCTGAGACAGCCGAAGAAGCAGACGCACGCCGCCATGCTGTTGCACAACGACAAGTTCAACGTCGGATGAATACCTGGGGTTTCGTAAAAAAATGTGATTTCAAGTATGATCCAACTTTGGATTACAGTAACCACACACCCATCAAAATTGACCGTATGAACAAGGCATGCAGATTTTGTGGGGCACTTAAATGGAAGGAGGAAACGGTGGGAATATGTTGCTCTGGGGGCAAGGTACCCGTACCTACATTAGAAGTGCCGGCGGATCCTTTAAATCAATTATTTTCTGGAGACACCGACGAGTCACGACAGTTCCTAAATCGTATAAGAAAATATAATCCATGTTTTCACATGACCTCCTTTGGGGCAGATAGAATTCTAGCCATGCCTGGGTTTTCAGCGACCTTCACGGTGCAGGGACAAGTGCACCATATAATCGGGTCCCTTATACCTCCGTCCAATGGTGAAGCTAAATATTTGCAAATTTACTTTATAGGGGACGATGAGAGAGAGACTGACAGACGGTGTCAAATTATTCATGGAGTTGAACGCGCGACTGTACAGAACATTCAGAAAGTTCTGCATGATCACAACGTATTGGTGCACGAGTTTAAAACAGCTCTGGAGAACATGCCCGACGATAGTTGCAAACTGGTGATTCATGCAGATCGTGTGCTAAGCGGGCAGCACGCACGGCGCAACAACGCACCGACCGTGGCCGAGGTCGCGGCTGTGGTCACAGGTGCTGACCATACTGCCCCCAGGGACATTGTCCTGTGACGACTCTGTCACCAGAATTGCGGACACGCAATGCTCCTAGATGCTCTACAGTATCCCATTATGGCAAGAAGGATATCACTTCGGTATTCCTCAAATGAATCCTGCGACTGGGCAACCGAACCCAAACAAAAAAGTGACATGTAAGGATTTCTATGCATTTCACCTTATGGTCCGCGAACGCGACTTCAACTTGCCGTTGCGGTGCAAGGTACTTTTGTCGCAATTTTTGGTAGACATGTACGTGAAGATGGAGA
This sequence comes from Locusta migratoria, assembly GCA_026315105.1. Lineage (NCBI taxonomy): Eukaryota > Metazoa > Arthropoda > Insecta > Orthoptera > Acrididae > Locusta > Locusta migratoria. Next base: position 799,898,121 of record CM048755.1, on the reverse strand, counting down.
GTGAGCGTCTAAGGTTCATAGCGCTAAACCAAAGAAAGCTGCGTGCAGATAATTACGTCCATCTCCAAGACGCAATTGCGAACGATGCCAATGTAAATCCGAACGACGTAGGTCAGATGTTCATTCTCCCGTCATCATTTGTCAATAGTCCGAGGTATCTTCACGAATACACTCTCCTATGTCTGGAACTATGGTCGGCCAGACTTATTTATCACCTTTACGTGCAACCCCGCCTGGACCGAGATCAGGGAAAACTGATGGTCGGGCAGAAACCGACAGATCGCCATGACATTGTAGCGCGCCTATTTAAGATTAAAGTACAAAAGTTGGTGGCCCTCCTTACGAAAGGGTAAGTTTTTGGTGAAGTACAGTGCTTCATGTATTCTGTTGAGTGGCAAAAGTGGCTTGCCGCATGTGCACTTGCTGCTATGGTTAAAACAGAAATTGCGGCCGAACCAAATCGATGCACTGATATCAGCAGAGCTGCCTGACCCCAATGTGGACAAGCAGCTATATGACACGGTCACTAAGAGCCTACTCCACGGTCCTTGCGGAATGCTGAACCCTATGTCTCCAAGCATGAAGGACAGAAAATGCAGCAAAACGTATCCTCGACCACTGTTAAAAGAGACCCAAACGAGCGAAAATGGATATCCCTTGTACAGACGTAGAGCGCCCGAGGATGGGGGACATACACTCACAATGAAACTGAGAGGTATGGCACAAGAAGTCGTACTAGACGCCGGCCGCGGTGGCCGGGGTTACAGGCGCTCCAGTCACGGTCAGCACGGCCACTACGGTCAGGGGTTCGAATCCCCTCTCGGGCATGGATATTTGTGCCGTCCTAGTTCGTAATTAGTTCGTAAGTAGTTTGTAAGTTTAGGGACTGATGACCCCGTAGTTAAGTCCCATAAGCTTAACAAACATTTGAACATTTTTCGTACTGGACAACAGCTGGATCCATCCATACTCACCACTCCTTTGCAAAACATTTAATGCCGACATTAATGTGGAGTACTGTAACTCGGTTAAGGCAGTTTAATACATTTGCAAATACATAAACAAAGGTAGTGACCAGGCGATATTTATGTGCAACAGCAGGGCTATGGTAATATTGATCCAAGAGACGAAGTGCAGATGTTTAGAGCCGGTCGATATGTCAGCAACAATGAAGCTGCATGGCGGATATTGGACTTGCCGCTTCACGAGAGGCATCCGAAAGTGACACACCTGGCGGTGCACCTTCCCTATGGCGAGCGCGTATACTTTACGGAGTCCAATTTGCGCGATCGAATAGCGACACCGCCCACTACCACCCTCACCGCATTTTTCCGTCTGTGCCAGACCGACGAATTTGCCAGAACATTGCTGTACACCGATGTGCCAAAATATTATACATGGAACAAGTCACAGAAAGAATGGAAACGACGTGTGCAGGGCACCCCGGTCGAAGGATGGCCAAGTGTGAAGGTGTCAGATGCTCTGGGCAGAATTTACACAGTGCATGTAACACATTTTGAGTGTTATTGCGTACGTTTGCATCTGACCCGTGTCCGTGGCCCCATCAGTTTTCAGGCCCTGAAAACAGTCGACGAACAAGTAAAAGCCACGTTCCAGGAAGCATGTGAGGCGATGGGACTTTTGAAAGATGATGGCCATTGGGACGCTACAATAGAGGACGCTGTATTGTGCCGGTCATCAGCCAAGTTTAGAGAGCTCTTTTCTATAAGGCTGAGCACCTGTGGACTCTCGAACCCTACGACACTTTGGAATAAATATAAAAGAGCGTTTTCTGAAGACATCGCGCATCAGTACCGAGGGACAACACAGGCCAGCGATGAAATATATTTTAACTAATCTCTTAAGCTTATTGAGGATAAAATTTTCTCGATGGTGGGGAACAGGCTGTCTGATTTCGACATGCCCACCCCACAACGATCAGGAGAGTTGTCCACTGATTTGCTCAGGGAACTCAGTTACGACATGACAGACTTGGAGGCCCATGTTGCCCAAACTGAGCCCCTGCTATTACCAGAGCAAAGGCATATTTTCAATACAATTTTGAGTCGCATGGAGAACGGAAAAGGGGTCTCCTTTTCTTGGACGCACCTGGGGGCACTGGCAAGATATTCCTGTTGAATTTGCTGCTGGCCCAGTTGCGCAAGGACAGGAAAGTCGCGCTAGCTGTTGCGTCCTCTGGTATAGCCGCGACCTGGCTCAGCGGAGGAAGAACTGCCCACTCGGTATTCAAGTTTCCTTTGAACCTTGCGAGTGAGGAAACGCCCACTTGCAACATAAGCAAAACCACTGGTCGCGCCGCTCTGTTGCAGCAGTGCAAATTAATTGTGTGGGATGAATGCTCGATGTCACACAAGTGTGCGATGGAGGCGCTCAATCGAAGCTTGCAAGACATCCGTGGTAACAGAATGTTGATGGGTGGAGTCGTTGTCTTACTCGCAGGCGACTTCCGACAGACGCTGCCGGTCATAGAGCGAAGCACTGCGGCAGACGAGATCAAATTCAAATGTTCAAATGTTTGTTAAGCTTATGGGACTTAACTACGGGGTCATCAGTCCCTAAACTTACAAACTACTTATGAACTACTTACGAACTAGGACGGCACAAATATCCATGCCCGAGGGGGGATTCGAACCCCCGACCGTAGTGGCCGTGCAGACCGTGACTGAAGCGCCTCAGTCCCCTCGGCCACCGCGGCCGGCAGACGAGATCAATGCATGCCTCAAATCCTCGCCTCTGTGGGCACACGTAAAAAGTTTACAGCTGAAAACTAATATGAGGGTCCAACTCTACAACGATAAAGAATCGGGGCTCTTTGCTCAGTACCTCCTCGACATCGGTGAGGGCCGCATCGCAACGGACGCGGAAGGCCTAATAAAATTTGAAAACCACTTCTGCACTGTAGTAAGCTCGGAAGATAACCTAATTAATGAGGTTTTTCCAAGTTTACATGACAACTTGAGCAATGAGGAATGGTTATGTGAAAGAGTTATCTTGGCACCTAAGAATGAATCGGTGAGAAATATCAATAACAAAATTATTGCTCAAGTACCTGGTGAGGTGACTACTTACATGTCCATCGATACAGTGATGACAACAGATGACGCAACTTCATACCCTGTAGAGTTCCTAAACTCATTAGAGCTGTCAGGGGTGCCATCCCACAAGTTGGAGCTGAAGGTGGGTGTGCCTGTTTTATTGATGCGTAACTTGGATGCACCATGATTATGCAATGACACCAGGTAACGCATCACGGACCTGAGAAGGCATATCGTGCATCATCACCGGTGGAGCCAAGGGAGAGACTGTATTAATACCAAGAATTCCCATCATCCCAACAAACTTGCCATTCCAGTTTAAACGGTTACAGTTCCCATTGAAAGTGGCCTTCTCGATTACGATAAACAAAAGTCAAGGACAAACATTAAAAGTGGCAGGTATTCATCTGGCCACCCCATGTTCCTCGCACGGACAGCTTTACATAGGCTGCTCCTGCGTATCGAGAGCTAGAAATCTCTACGTATACTATGAGAACAAGAAGTCTCAAAACGTCGTTTACAGAGACGTATTGCAATAGATTTTTGGCTCTCCATGCGTTCCAAGACAATTATATATTCCGTGCTAACAATGTCGCAAACAGTCATGTAGTTATTTGTGCCCTATCTTGGCACTTTAATGTCTGACTATTGAACCGCGGGTAACACCGCGGGGAGCAGCTAGTTTGGTTATAAATGTATTGTTGTTGTTTATGATTTTAGTATTGGATTTATCATTGTGTGTTTTATCCTGCTTAAATCAATGTAATAATTATTGTTGGATTTGAAAGATGTTTTCTTCCAACATTATTAGTAGTCAGATCCCAGTTATTTCGTTAGATTTTTGGTGGGGACAAATTATTAATTATATTTTATACCACTTGCAGGATTTGGAAGAGTTTCATTACAATTAGAACTGAAACAGGGCAATATTTTATCAGGCAAATTATTTGATATGACGTTAAATATCACTAATTAATTCAGAGTCAGCCGCTCCTGTCTTCCTATTGTATCAACCCACATTAACCTTCCCCAGTAGCAATCATTCCTATCCATTCCATTTTTTTTTTCGCCAACATCTTACAATACCAGTTCTGACATGAATATTTTTTCTCTATTAGATATCATCACACGTGGTGCACCGTGCTTCAAAATAATGTCTTCTACAAGGAATTTTTCGATCTCAGGAGCTTCGGCAGTCGGCATAGTTTCGGTGACAGCCTAGCGGGTTGGATAGTCAGTGCAGACTATTAGCCATGGGTTACTGGTTGTCGATTTTGGGAACCTACCTAAAAGGTCGATCCCAAACCAGTGAACGGAGCTGCTGCAGGTGGAATTCTTACCAAATGACCTGGAGGTAACAGCGGCACATGCTCCCGTCGCTGACACTCCGTACAGTGACTCACATAGTGCTTGACAGATCGATAGACACCTTTCCTATTCCCAAATAGCCAAATAGAACGAGGGAAAAAAGAATGCTTATATGCCTCCGTACGAGCCCTAATTTCTCTTATCTTGTCTTTGTGATCACTACGCGAAATATCAGTAGGCGGCAGCAAGATCGTAGTACACTCCGGCCCTCTAAATTTCCGCAACAGAAATTCACGGAAAGGAAGGTCGTCTTTCCTCCAGCGCTCCCCAGTTGAGTTGCCGGAGCATTTCCGTGACACTCGCGCATTGGTCGAACCTACCAGTGACAAACCTAGCTGCTCGCCTCTGAACTGCTTCTATGTCTTCCTTTAAACTGATCTGCTCTGTGTCCCAAATACTTGAGCAATACTCAAAACATGGTCGTACAAGCGTTTTATACGTGGTCTCCTTTACCGATGAAGAACATTTTCCCAAAATTATCCCAATAAACCGAAGTCGGCTGTCCGCCTTACTCACAACTGTCCTTACATGTTTGTTCCATTTCATATCGCTCTGCAATGTTACGCCTAGATATTTGAATGACGTGACAGCATCAAGAAGCTCACTACTAATGCTGTATTCGAACATTATGGGATTGTTTTTCCTACTCATGCGCATCACCTTACATTTTTCTACACTGAGAGCTAGCTGCCATTCTTCGCGCCAACTAGAAATTTTGTCAAAGTCATTGTGTATGCTATTTGAGTCCTCCCATACACCACAGCATCATCAGCAAACAGCCGCAAATTACAACTTACTCTGTCCATCAGACCATTTATGTAGATGGAAAATAATAGCGGTCCTATCACACTCCCCTGGGGCACGCCTGACGATACACTCATCTTTGATGAACACTCGCCATCGAGAACAACGTACTGCGTTCCATTACTTAGGAAGTCTTCCAGCCAGTCACAAATCTGTGAACCTATTCCATAAGCTCGTATCTTCGTTGGCAGTCTGCAGTGTGGCACCGCGTCGAACGCCTTATTGAATTCGATTAAAACACAATCCACCTGTTGCCCTTCATCCATGGCTCGCAAGATGTCACGTGAGAAAAGGGCAAGCTGAGTTTCACATGAACGATGTTTCCTAAAACCGTGCTTATTAATAGAAAGAAGCTTTTCCGTTTCAAGGAAATTTACTATATTCGAACTGAGAATATGCTCCAAAATTCTACATGAAACTGATGTCAACGATATTGACCTGTAATTGTGTGGGTCAGTTCTCTTTCCTTTCTTATAAACTGGAGTCACCTGAGCTTTTTCGAATCACTAGGATCTTTATGCTGAATTAGGTATTCGCGATAAATGCAAGCTAAGTAGGGGGCCAATGCCGCAGAATACTCTTTGTAAAACCGAACTGGTATTCCATCCGGACCAGTAGATTTTTTCGTATTTAGCTCTCGCAGCTGCTTCTCTCCACCGGAAATACCTATTCCCCTCAGGGGCTCAGCATTAATTTGCTGAGTAGGGGCTTGGCGAACCCGGGGTCCTGAGCCGTGGGCTGTGTTGCGCCAACAGTCCGCTACACCGTAAGCTCTGTGCGTGCTTCAACGACCATCGTTCGGCGCGACGGTGGAACGTTGTACGTTTCAGAGCCCGGGGATCTTGGCTTAATCGCCCGGGTCGCGAGGACGGTACAAACCTCTCTAAAAAAACCCTCAATCTCAAGGTGTGCTACGTGCCGAGGAGATGCATGGCTGTTGAGGTTGAACAGCCGCTAGCGAGCAACCTCTGAGGAACCTGCCGCACCTCAGTTGTACATGGCTTACCCAGACAACCGGGGCTCTGCCTGGGTGGACCTGCATCTGAGTACAATGCTGCAGAGTACGATCCCCAAACGTTCCCTTCCCTGGCTACACCATGGGAGGAACGTCGGGCAAGAAAGCAGGGTGAGGCTTATGCCCCTAAATATCTAGTCTGCACTCGAAATGATGGGGAATCTTTTAAGACGACTAAGCCCTTGTTCTTCGTCGAAAACTTGGAGGAGAAGTATGCTGAGGTGGAAGGGATGTCTAAGATGCGGTCAGGGTCTGTCTTAATAACGACGTCATCCCCAGCTCAATCGCGGGCACTGCTTGCCTGTGACAAGCTGGGTGATGTTTCCGTTACCATTACGCTGCACAAGACCCTAATTATGGTACAGGGTATCATCTTTCATAACGACCTCTTGCTGCAGTCAGATGACGAATTGCGTGCCAATCTAGAATGGCGGGGAGTACATTTTATTCGGCGAGTCCATAGGGGTCCGAAGGACAAAAGGGTAGTGACCGGTGCCTTCATATTGGCTTTCGAGAGTGATTCATTACCCGAGAGGGTCAAGGTGATGGTCTACCGGATCGACGTAATGCCCTACGTTCCTCCCCCTATGCGCTGTTTTAAGTGCTGGAGGTTTGCGCATATGTCCTCCCGATGTGATGCCAATCCTACATGTCGGGAGTGCGGACGTGCTGTCCATCCGAACGTCCCCTGCATCCCTCCTCCAGTATGTGTTAATTGTGGCCAAAATCCCTCCCCTTGTTCGCCTGTCTGCACAGTTCTGCACCAAGAACGAAAGATCATTGAATACAAGACCAGAGACTGACTGACGTACTCAGAAGCAAAGAAGAAATACCATAAGCTCCACCCTGTGTGCCAGGTCAACACCTACGCCACAGCAGTCTCACTGTCATCCTCCACTGTGCCTTCGATTCAGCCAGTTCTGTCCGTACCAGTGGGCTCCCAGGCCCAACAAAATATCCCTGCCCCCTTACCAGCTGGGGGCGCTCCTCTTTGGTGGCTCCCACACTTTTCACTGTGGGAGCAACACCAGCTAAATCGGGGACGCGAGTCCCCACCTCTAAGCCGGAGAAGGAGAAGCCTTCTCCGGCCCCTCTCGCTGAGAAGGGGTCCCTTGGGACACCCCCTTCCGCGGCTACTCAGAGCGCTTCAGAGGATCCTGGCCACCGGCCTATAGATCCACAACCTGCCGGTCGAAGAGCTTCTTGCTCTTCTTCCGTCCCGGATGCCGCTTCTGGGAAGCCCTCACGGCCCAGCAAACCAAAGGGCCAGCGAGAGGAGAAGAAGAAGAGAAACAAGAGAAAAGAATGTTCGGTGGCTTCAAAGCCACAACCACCCACATCCTCTTCTTCAGAGGATGAAGTCGAGATCCTCGCATCTCCTGAGGATGTCACAATTACTGATTCCCCAGACAATAAGATCTCTGGTTCTGTGGATTCAGAGCGCGTGGTAGCAGACGATCCAATGGAGTGATCTGCCCTTTTATTCTTCATGGCGGTACAGCCAGGAGATAACATCATCCTCCAGTGGAATTGTGGTGGCTTTTTCCACCACCTGGCAGAGCTACGACAGCTTCTCAGCCAAACACCTGCTTTCTGTATCGCTCTTCAGGAAACATGGTTTCCAGCGATGCGGTCCCCTGCCCTTCGAGGCTACCGCGGCTATTTTAAAAATCGCTCTATCTATGGCAGAGTTTCCGGTGGAGTCTGCGTCTATGTCCTAGCCACTGTCCCGAGCGCTGCCGTGCCTCATGGTTTTAAATTTTCCGCTACGAAAACCCGGGTGATGCATTTCTGTCGGCGTCGGGCGGTCCATCCTGAACCCGAACTGTATCTCGCTGATGACCTGCTGCGTATCGAGGAGACGCACCGTGTTTTAGGCATGTTGTTCGACAACCGTCTCACCTGGGTGCCACACCTTCGCCAGCTCAAACAAAAGTGCTGGCGACACCTTAATATTCTACGCTGTCTAAGCCATACTGTTTGGGGAGCGTCACGCCCAACGCTCCTGCAACTTTATAAGGCGCTCATCCAGTCGCGCCTAGACTATGGCTGCGTAGTATATGATTCGGCCTCACCTTCAGCACTGCAAACATTAGACCCAGTCTTACATTCTGGAGTTTGTTTGGCGACAGGGGCTTTCCGCACGAGCCCTGTGACAAGCCTACTAGTTGAAGCCGGGGTCCTTCCTCTGCGGTTCCGCCGGCAGCACCTGCTGGCGTCGTACATTGCCCATGTTTAGGCCTTGCCACACCATCCGAACCACCAGCTTCTTTTTCCTGGCACTGCACTCCCTATCCCTCCAAGACGACCTCGGTCGGGTTACCCAATATCAGTCCGCATTTGTTCTCTACTTTCGTCCCTCGAATCCCAACCACTCCCTGCCACTTTCCACTATTCCTTTCAAACCCCTCCTTGGTCCATTCCCCGTTTGCAGCTTTGTCTGGATCTGTCCAATAGATCAAAGGACTCCGTTTCTCCAACGCAACTCCGACACCAGTTCCTGGATCTCTTCAACTCTTTCCGTGGTGCTGAAGCCATCTATACTGATGGGTTCCTAGCTGATGGTCGTGCTGGGTATGCATGTCTCCATGGTGACCATGTCGAACAACATTCATTGCCCCGTGAAAGTAGTGTCTTCACTGCAGAGCTGGTCGCTATCCTCAAGGCTCTAGAACACCTCCGAGCCTGCCCCAGGGGGTCATTTGTCATCTGTAGTGACTCCCTGAGTGACTTGCAGGCACTCGACCAGTTCTTCCCTCGTCAGCCATTAGTGTAGTCCATTCAAGACACTACTTACTCTCTTGGCAAATCTGGCCGATGTGTGGTCTTCCTGTGGACCGCTGGCCACGTCGGCATACCGGGGAATGAACGTGTTGACCAGTTGGCCAAACAGGCCACCACTGCGTCTCCCTTCACCATTGGCGTCATGGAATCCGACCTCAGGCTATCATTGCACAAGAAGGTGCGTGATGCTTGGAGTGCCGAATGGTCTACCATGAGTGGAAAAAACAAGCTCCGAGCAGTGGAGCTATCCACAACTCTGTAGAAGTCTTCACTGCGGCCCATACGTCGAGAGTCAGTTGTCCTCTGCCGCCTCCGAATTGGGCATACCTGGCTGACCCATGGTCATCTCCTCCGCCGTGAGGCCCCACCTGTGTGTCGGTGTGGAGCAGCGCTGACAGTTGTCCATCTTCTGATGGACTGCCCAGTTTTAGCTACATTGCGCCAGTCTTTTAACCTACCAGACGCGCTACCTTTAGTTTTAGGCGATGATCCCTCCACGGCTCATTCTGTTTTAAGTTTTATTTGCGCAGCTGGTTTTTACAACTCCATCTAGTGGTGGGTACTATTGCCTGATTCTTCAGGTCCCCACCTATCCAGCGATTTTAAACCCTTTTAAGACCCTTCTGTAATTTACCGAGGGGTTTTTAGTGTGTGAAGTATGGCTGGCTCATCCTGTTTTTTCTCTGTGATCAGCCAGCCGTGTTTTTCTGCTGTCCAGCTTTAGCTTAGATCTCGACTTTCCTATTGTGTCTCTTCCTTTTGTGTTGTCAGCGAATTCTCCAATGTCAGCTTACCCCATTTGTGGGTTTTCATCTTCTAAGCTGTGTTTTACTTTTTATACTCTTGACAGAGGACTCTTAGCTAGGAACAGGGGACTGATGACCTAGCTGTTTAGTCCCCTTAAAACAACAACAACAACAACAAATACCTATTACTATGTCCTTAATTTCGGAATTAGTACGTTGATCAAATGATGGTAGATTTGTGCGGTCCTCCTGCGTGAAAGATTGCTTAAAGGTTGAATTTAGAACTTTAGCTTTCCGTTTGCTTTCTTCTATTACTGGCCCGGAATAATCAACGAGTGACTGGATAGTGGGCTTTGACCCGCTTATCGATTTTACATAAGACCAGAATTGTTTCGGGTTCTCGGAAAGATCTTTTGGTAATGTATGGCTGTGGTAATTATTGTATGCTTCGCGCATCGATCTTTTTATAGACGCACGAATCTCTACTAACTTTTGCCTGTCATCATTTGCGTGTTCTCTGCTTTCTCATCATTAGTTTCTATGCAGACGTTGTGCTAGATGTCGTTGCCGATTTTCGTTATTTCCACCAGTAATTTGGAATTTTTGTATAAACAATATGTTTGCTTCTGCTGCTGCTGCTGTTGTTGTTGTTGTTTTATCGAAGGTGGTTTGTAACGTTTGCTGCAGTTACATTCCGTTCCATGGCTGTTGCTTGCATCGTCTAAACGAAGAGATACCTTTATTTTGCTTATAGATCTAAGGTTGCGGTCGAGTTCCGAAACGGATCATTTATTTTCTTTTTTTTTTTTTGTAGTTCCAAATATTTTGCTCTGGTTAGAATTGTTTTTAAATAATCCGGACATCGGACGAGTATTTGTTTAAGATGGATACATAAGTTCGTGGCGTTCGTTACCGATACAATCCGTTTGTTATCCAATGTGCGCTATTATTAAACATGTCTGTCGGCTGTTGTATATGTAGTCTGTGCGAAGAGCTTGGAGAGAGGATGCTTAAAATAATAAAACGTTATGATATTTCTGTTAAACAGTTAGGATATGTTTATAGAAATGTTTTATGTAGCTTGCAGAGAGAACACTTTGTGTTTGTGGTTGCAATGGGGGTTGAGCTGTACTCAAATTACTCTTAACACGTATAGACGTCTAAAGACAATAATTGGGAGCTGTGGTGAATGGTCTGGCTGCTGGCAGGGTCAATTTGTTTACGAAACTCTCGTATTAGTCCAGGTAATTGTACTGTACGAAGTACACAACAATAATTGACTCCTTTTTTTTCTTCATATGTTGGTGTAATAACTTTCGTAAAAAAAATGAAAAATTCTAGGGGCGCAGGTTCGAGTTCCGGACCAGGTCGGTAATCTTTAGGGCTGTTGGTGACGTGGATGTGGGGGCGGTAGCTGGGGCGGCGGCTGGGGCTGTGCTCACGCAAGTGCTTACTTGTGGAGGCAGTTGCCCTTGTTACTGATAAAAAAACAAAGGTTGTTACAATTAAATTGACGTGTGATGTGCGGTATGTGGTATTTTTCCCTTAAGGCATAACTCCAAACATATATCGCATAATTAGACTGTAAGGCGTAACTCATAACATTTACGAAACATAAATAGACTGTGCAAGTGCGGATTGCAACTTGGACATAATAAAGTTCGTAAGTGCGGAACTCGTGGCGGCTGCGGCGTTTAATTTGATATGCAAATTAATATTAGATCGCAACCTTCGGAGTCGGGGCATGTTCCCCAGCGTCATGGGGGGCGGCGTTATGGTTATGATGAAGGTCTGGTGCCGGTCACTGTAAGGAAGGTATGCAGGCGGAATGGAAGGATTGCCCAGCCATACAGAGAACCTGTGACAAGATCCAGGACATTGCAGCTGGCTTCAAAGGCAACCTAACAGCGGGTCACTGTTCTTTTTGGCAGGGGAGCAATGCCACGAGTCTTCTGACGAAACATGTGGTGCAGTGGTTAGCATCGCAGATCGCTTTGCTTTCCGTCCCCAAAATCAAATCCCGCCATGGGCAGGAAAATTATTTCCTTGTATTTACTGTTGTATTTACATGTTCTACATATTTCTTATGTTTGATGTACTTTAAAATTCTTTCTATGTATAAATAGTGGAGCACTCCTAGCTGGACACAGTCTGTACTGAGTCTATGCTTGTATTAGCAATAAACGTGTTCTAAGTGTAAAGTGTTGTGCTCTGTTAACGACCAGCCTTCGAATTCCGGTCCCCATGCAGTTTTCAACGTGACGATATTGAAACAGGGCTACATAGTACTCTGAACTACAGTAAGGAAGTAATCTTCTGTAGAGATTTAGTGGACATTCCATTAGGTGAACTAAAGCAAGAATGGGCTGCAGAAATTATTGTCGATATTCAGAATATTAAGAAAAGGGTGTATGGAGAACTTGTCCAATCTGAGTCATTCATCCTAACTTTTAATAGTCCTTGACTTTAATAGCCCCTACTACCTTCTTCTGCAGAACCTGTTCAACCATCCAGCGCTGCTGCTACCACATCCACTACAGTCCCTACAAAACAACCCAAGGACAAAAAAGCAAATGGGAAAGCCAAACAGCAGGCAAAAATGGGAACTAAACCATCCAACCTTGTTGACATTATTATAGCAGACGCTTCATGTGATTCATCTCCAGAGCCCATGGAGATTGGTGGACGTTTGGGGGCAATCTTCTCGCCCAAAAACTAAACTTCGTTCAGTATCCCTGAGTCGGCAGAAGGAATAAGTAAATGTGCGACCTCTATAATCCATGGCTCACATATTACAGTGGAACTTGACTGGGTTCAGGACACATCTAGAAGACCTAAAACTACTGAAGCAGAAACGTCCCCTGTGCCCTGTGGTTGTGTTTACAAGAAACACATTTTAAGGCTTCCGACACCCCCATGCTTAGGGGCTATACCATTTACCATAAGAACGACCTTACAGGTGAGAGGGCCAAGGGAGGACTTGCTGTGTTTGTCAGTGATACACTCGGCCATTCCTTTGGTTACTGACCTCCGAGGCGTGGCAGCAGAAGTTGATTGGGGCCTGAGGATCACAGTGTATTCCTTTTATTTACATCCCCAGGAACCAATAGACTGAGGCTCTGATCCGTCTCATCGAGCAACTCCCCTGCCCGCGTCTTCTACTGGAAGACTTCAATGCCCACAACGTGTTATGGTGCTAAGACTCCACTTGCCCAACGGGTCGGGTTGTAGAGCACCTAATGATGTCATAGGAACTCTGCATGCTCAACTTGGGCAATCCCACACATTTTTGTGCTGCCAGTGGGACGTTCTTGGCCATTGACATTTCTTTCAGCACTCCAGCTCTTGCAGACTCTGCTCAGTGGGAAGCAACTGATGACCTTCACAACAGTGACCACTTTCCACTGTGGCTCCCATCTAGCAGATGGCCCACAATTAGTGCAGTAGCCACTGCGATGGATAACTAGGAGGGCTAACTGGACATTGTTGAGTCCTTTGGCTGTATTTAAACACAGAGATGACATCTACCAATGGGTGAACCACATAACACAAGTAATCGACCATGTTGCTGACCTTTCAGTCCCTAAGTCATCAAATCATCTTCGAAGGAATCCTGTTCCTTGGTGGACAGATAAGTGCCACTTAGTAATTTAAGCCAGGCGTGCTGCCCTAAGACGGTTTAAGGGAGCTCCAACAGCCGACAATCTTGCAGCCTTTCGAGTTGCAAAAGCCAAGGCTCGACACATTATTAAGGAGAACAAGAAAAGGTCATGGCAAGCCTTCCTGAGCGCTGTCAACCTCTTCCACGAAAGTATGGGAAGCCATCAGAGGATTTCTGGTAAAGACAGTCGTTTACTTATCGCAGCTGTGCTGAATCAGGGATGTCTCAAAACAACCCCTGGAGATATCGCCCAGAAAGTGGGAAAGCATTTTGCCCATACTATTGCCACCGATAGCCAGCGTCTAGCGTTCCAAAGATTTCGTGAGACCTTGGAGAGGAGCAAGATCCAATAAAGCTTAGTCCTACAACTGTTCTTTCTCCATGTGGGAGTTGGAATCTGCTCTGTCCGAATCTCATGACTCCGCACCTGGCCATGACGATATACAGTACAGAATGCGTCGGCACTTAACTGGAGAATCTATGGAAGTCCTCCATGAACGTTTCAATTTGACATGGCATGTTGGCCATTTTCCCAACTCGTGGAGGGAAGCGATTTTAATTCCGCTTGTCAAACCAGGAAAGGACCGAACACTCCTACTAGTTATCGGAATGTCACCCTAAAGACCTGTGTAGGAAAGACCCTGGAACAGTCGACGCCTCGTCTGGATATTTGAGACCAGGCAGTTGCTTAGCAGCTCTTAGTGTGGTTTCCGGAGATACCGCTCCACTGACAACAACCTGACCCTGTTAAAGTCTGCTATACAGCAGGCTTTCCTGCGTAAACAGCACTGTATTAGGATCTTCCTCGACATTACGAAATTACTTGGAGATGCCTTATGCTAGAGCAGCTCCATCAGTGGGGCTTCCGTGGCCACCTCCCCAATTTCCTAAGGTCCTTTCAGTCTCAGCGCTTTTTTTAGGTACCAAGTTGGTGTCATGTTGTCGGATTATTTTAAGCAGGAGAATGGTGTCCCCCAAAGGAGTGTTTTAAGTGTTACCCTCTTTGCTATAGCCATCAATAGTATCACATTCACTGCACAGAATCCTGTACGGTGCTCCTTATTCTCGCGCTGCGAGGAAAGCGCGCCGCTCGCGGTGCGCCGTACCTCGCACCTCAGTCGTGCCCATCGCCAACCGCCACCTCCCCCCCCCCAATAAATTAAATTAAATTTGCATATCACTTTAATTGTAATTGAACAGTAACAAGGGCCACTGCCTACAGAAGTAAGCACATGCGTGAGCACAGCCCTCGCCCACACCCCCGCTCCCCCCCCCCCCAACACCGCCACCCCAACGACAGCCCTAAAGACAGCTGCCCCTCGCGCGACCCGGTCCGAGACTTGATCCCGCGCCCCTAGAATTTTTTTACAAAAGTTATTGCTTATAAACGTACACCAACATTGGAAAAAAAAGGAGTCAATTATTATTGTATACTTTGTACAGTACAAATAGCGGGAATAACACGAGACTTTCGTAAACAAATTTACCTCGCCAGCAGCCAGTCCAAATTCAAATGTTCAAATGTTTGTGTAGCTTATGGGACTTAACTACGGGGTCATCAGTCCCTAAAGTTACAAACTACTTATCAACTAACTTACACTAAAGACGGCACAAATATCCATGCCCGAGGGGGATTAGAACCTCCGATCGTAGTGGCCGTGCAGACCGTGACTGGAGCGCCTCAATCCCCTCGGCCACCGTGGCCGGCACAGTCAGTCCATCCACCACCGCTCCCTATTAATTTATGCATTAACAATGAGAACATTACATATGAAATTTGCATATCAATTTAACCGCCCTCCCCCTCAGGGGCTCAGCATTAATTTGCTGAGTACGGGCTTGGCGAACCCGGGGTCCTGAGCCGTGGGCTGTGTCGCGCCAACAGTCCGCTACACCGTAAGCTCTGTGCGTGCCTCAACGACCATCGTTCGGCGCGACGGTGGAACGTTGTACGTTTCAGAGCCCGGGGATCTTGGCTTAATCGCCCGGGTCGCGAAGACGGTACAAACCTCTATGAAAAAAAACCTCAATCTCAAGGTGTACTACGTGCCGAGGAGATGCATGGCTGTTGAGGTTGAACAGCTGCTAGCGAGCAACCTCAGTTGTATAAGGCTTCCCCAGGCAAGCGGGGCTCTGCCTGGGTGGACCTGTTTTCCCTAGCTGCTCGTGGGACCAGGATGAAACGAGCAAACAACAGCGTCGCCATACGCAAACCTGGCGTCTCAAAGCGTGGTAAAACTGAATATAATGCAACTACTTATGACCCTAAGACTTTCCCTTCCCTTGGTACCCCATGGGAAGAACGTCGGGCAAGAAACCAGGGTGAGGCTTACGCCCCTAAATATCTCGTTTGTACCCGCACTGATGGAGACTTTTTTAAGACGACTAAGCCCTTGTTCTTCGTTGAAAACTTGGAGGACAAGTATGGTGAGGTGGAAGGCATGTCGAAAATGCGCTCTGGGTCGGTGGTAATAACGACGTCATCCCCAGCCCAGTCACGGGCATTGCTTGCCTGTGACAGGCTGGGTGATGTTTCCGTTAGCATAACACCACACAAAACCTTAAATATGGTGCAGGGAATAATATTTCATAAAGACCTTTTGTTGCAGTCAGACGACGAACTGCGTGCGAACTTAGAACGGCGGGGTGTCCATTTTATTCGCCGAATCCATAGGGGTCCGAAGGACAACAGGGTTGCCACCGGTGCCTTCATCTTGGCTTTTGAGGCCGATTCATTGCCTGAGAAGGTCAAGGTGATGGTCTACCGGTGCGACGTCACGCCCTAAGTTCCTCCCCCTATGCGTTGTTTCAAATGCTGGAGGTTTGGGCATATGTCCTCCCGATGTGATACCAACCCTACATGTCGGGAGTGCGGACGTGCTGTACATCCAAACGACTCCTGCACCCCTCCTCCAGTATGTGTCAATTGTGGCCTAAATCACTCCCCTTGTTCATCTGTCTGCACAGTTCTGCACTAGGAAAGGAAAATAATGGAATATAAGACCCGCGATCGACTGACTTACACAGAGGCAAAGAGAAAATATGAAAAGCTCCACCCTGTGCGTCTGGTTAACACCTATGCCACGGCAGCCTCGTCATCGTCTGCAGTGCCTCTTCTACCATCTGTTGCGCCTATGCCAGTGGGCTCTCAGGCCCACTCAACTGTCCCTGCCCCCCTTGCCAGCTGGGAACACTTCCTCTTCGGTGGCTCCCACACCTGTTGCAGTGGGAGCATCCACCCCTCAAACATCGGGGACACTGGTCCCCACCTCCCAGCCGGAGAAGGTGAAGCCTTCTCCAGCTCCTCTCGCTCGGAAGGGGTCCCTCGGGACACCCCCTTCCGAGGCTTCTCAGGGTGTCTCAGAGGATCCTGGCCAAAGGCTTACGGATCCCGAACCTGCTGGTCGAAGGGCTTCTCGCTCTTCTTCCACGCCCAGCGCCACTTCCGAGAAGCCCTCCCAGCCCCTCAGATCGAAGGGGCAGCGAGAAGGACGTGTCAAGAAGACAAAGAAGAAGGACTCTTTAGTGGCTCGAAAGCCACATCTACCCTCATCTTCTGCTTCAGAAGATGAGTTAGAGATCCTAACCTCACCTGCGGATCTCGCCCTCATCGACTCCCCAGAGCCGATGATCTTGGACTCAGTCGGTTCAAAATCGGCGGTAACTGGTGAAACATCGAAGTAACCATTTCCTTTTATCTTTTTAATCATGGCATTTAATGACAATAGCACAATCCTCCAGTGGAATTGCGGTGGATTTTTTCCCCGCTTAGCTGAGTTACGCCAACTCCTCAGCACTTCACATGCGTTTTGCATTGCCCTGCAAGAAACTTGGTTTCCCGTGATGCGCACCCCTGCCTTACGTGGCTATCGGGGTTATTATAGGAACCGCACAGACGGTGACAGGGCGTCAGGTGGCGTATGCATTTACGTCCTTACCTCTGCCTACAGCTCAGCTGTTCCACTACGAACGCCTTTGGAAGCTGTAGCTGTCAGGGTAAGAACTGCAGTGGACATTACTCTCTGCAACGTCTACCTTCCTCCTGATGGTGAAGTACCACAACATGTCCTGGCTGCACTGATAGCACAATTACCCCCGCCTTTTGTGTTATTGGGTGATTTCAACGCCCATAACCCATTGTGGGGTGGTACAGTGACTACTGGCCGTGGTAGAGATGTCGAGTCCTTGATCTCTCAACTCGACCTCTGCCTTATAAACAACGGTGCCCCCACGCATTTTAGCGTGGCGTATGGTACTTACTCGGCCATCGATCTTTCTGTGTGTAGCCCTAGCCTGTTCCCCTTAATCCACTGGAGTGTCCACGATGATTTGTGTGGTAGTGACCACTTCCCGATTTTCTTGTCACTACCCCGACATCGGGCCCCAGAACGCCCGCCCTGATGGGCGTTAAATAAGGCTGACTGGGACGCTTTTACTTCTGCTGCCATCATTGGTTCTCCTCCACTCTCCAACATAGATGCGGTGATCGACAGCGCTACCTCAACCATTCATTCTGCAGCTAATGGTGCAATCCCTCGCTCTTCGGGATCAGCCCGGCGGCGAACAGTGCCTTGGTGGTCCCCGGAGATTGCTGAGGCGATTAGAGAGCGCAGGCGAGCTCTGCAGCGCCACAAGCGGCACCCATCTATGGAGAACCTCATTGCTTTTAAACGGCTTCGTGCCCGCGCCCGACGGTTGATTAGACGAGCCAAACAGGAGTGTTGGGAAAGATATGTCTCTACCATTGGATCGCGTACCTCTCCATCCCAGGTGTGGGCGAAGATCAGACGTGTTTATGGCTACCAGTGTCCTCTTCGTGTGCCCGGGATTTCTGTGAATGGAGTAGTTTACACAGATCCAGATGCAGTTGCTGAACTGTTTGCTGAACACTACGCTCAGAGTTCTGCATCTGCGGCCTACTCCAGGGCCTTTCGCGCCCTGAAAGAGCGGGAGTAACGACAGCGCTTATCCTTCCAGACTCGCCGTACTGAACTGTACAATGCTCCATTGAGTGAATAGGAATTTCTCAGTGCCCTGGCACACTGTCCTGACACAGCGCCTGGGCCAGATCGTATCCATAATCAGTTGCTGAAACACCTGCTACCTGTGTCTAAGCGTAACGTTCTGGCTATCTTCAACCACATCTGGAGTTCTGGTACGTTTCCTTCACAGTGGCGTGAGAGTCTGATAGTCCCAGTGATCAAACCTGGTCAACATCCACATGAGTTGAACAGTTACCGACCAATCAGCCTCACCAACGTTCTTTGCAAATTGCTGGAGCGTATGGTGAGTCGACGATTGTGTTGGCTCCTTGAGTCCAGGGGTCTTCTCACTCCATGTCAGGGTGGTTTCCGAAAGGGGCGTTCAGCGTGGATAACCTGGTTCACCTAGAGTCCGCCATACGGACAGCCTTCTCTCGCCGCCAACACCTGGTGGCAGTTTTCTTCGATTTATCTAAGGCTTATGACAAGACCTGGAGACATCACATCCTTACCACATTACATAGGTGGGGTCTCCGGGGTTCGCTTCCCATTTTTATTCGAAATTTTTTATCTTTTCGTACGTTTCGTGTACAAGTCGGTACTTCTTGTAGCTCTCTGCATGTACAGGAGAATGGGGTACCCCAGGGCTCTGTCCTAAGTGTTCCCCTGTTTTTAGTGGCGATAAATGGTCTAGCTGCAGCGGTAGGTTCCTGAGTCTCCACCTCGCTGTATGCAGATGACTTCTGCTTATATTTTAGCTCTAGCAGTATGCGTGTTGCTGAACGACAGCTGCAGGGAGCCATACGCAAGGCGAAGAAGTGGGCCCTTGCCCATGGGTTTGAGTTCTCTGCTACCAAGACTTGCGTTATGCACTTCTGCCGGCGTCGGACAGCCCATCCACATCCTGAGCTTTACATCGATGTCCATCTGCTCAATGTGGTGGAAACGCACCGTTTCTTGGGGCTAGTGTTTGACGACCGGCTGACATGGCTTCCTCATATACGTGAGCTCAAGCAGAAATGCTGGAAGCACCTTAATGTCCTCCGCTGCCTCAGTAACACCACTTGGGGCGCAGACCGCAGTAGGCTGCTGCAGTGCTATAAGGCGCTTGTTCTGTCCAGACTGGACTATGGCAGTGTTGCCTATGGCTCGGCATCACCTTCAGCTCTGCAGTTGTTGGACCCCGTCCATCACTGTGGGGTAAGGCTAGCAACAGGAGCCTTTCGTACAAGTCCTGTGACTAGTCTCCTTGTGGAGGCCGGTGTGCCTTCTCTGCATATCAGGCGACAACAACTGATTGCGAATTATGCGGCTACTATCTGTGGTTTACCTAACCACCCAAACCACCGTCTACTCTTTCCTCAAACTGATCTCCACCTTCCGCAGAGGCGACCGAGATCAGGGTTGACGGTTGGTGTTCGTGTTAGGTCTCTGCTGAGCCAATTGGAGTCTGTTCCTGTCCCCTCTTTATTCAGATACCAGTCGTGTACACCACCATGGTGTATACGACGGCCTCACCTTCGGCTGGAACTGTCACGGTATGCTAAAACTTCAGTCCACCCTGAGACCCTTCGTCGCCATATCACTTATTGATGGTTTCCGAGGCTCTACGGTGGTGTACACAGACGGCTCGATGGTAGATGGTCATGCTGGTTTTTCCTACACGCTTGCAGGACACAATGAGTTGCGCTCCCTGCCAGACGGCTGCAGTGTTTTCACTGCAGAGCTGGTAGCCATCCACCGCGCACTTCAACATATATGTTCCTGCCCTGGGGAGTCATTCGTCATCTGTAGCGACTCCCTGGGCGGTTTACAGGCCATCGACCAGTGTTTCCCGCGCAATCTTCTGATTGTTGCCATACAAGAGTGCTTGTACACCATTGACCAACGAGGGCAGTCAGTGGCATTTCTTTGGACTCCGGGACACGTCGGGATAGACGGCAATGAGCTGGCTGACAGGCTGGCCAAAGAGGCCACCCACAAGCCTGTCCTCAATATCGGCATTTCATGCTCTGATCTTCGTTCTGCACTACGCCGTAAAGTGCTCGGTTTGTGGGGTAGTGAATGGCGCACCCTACAGGTGCCCAACAAACTGAGGCGTATAAAGGACACTACGAACGTGTGGAGGACCTCTCTGCGGGCCCCTCGCAGAGACTCTGTCGTTCTCTGCCGGCTGCGTATCGGCCATACTTGGCTTACGCACGGCCACCTTCTCCGTCGCGAGGATCCTCCCGAGTGTCGATGTGGTGCGCGTCTGACAGTCGCCCAAATCGTCTTGGAATGCCCGGACCTAGCAGCGCAGAGAAGGAATTTTAATCTCCCTGACGATTTGAAAGTTGTTTTAGCTGACAATGCCTCTATGGCTGCCGCAGTTTTAAATTTTATATCGTGAGAGTGGGTTGTACCGCTCCCTTTGATTTTTAATACTGTGTTCATTATGTGTTTGTTCTTCGTTGCCCTACCGTTTTAGGCAGGTCTTTTTAAATGTGCAAAAGCGGTCAGATGCCCTACTTCCTAGTCTGTGGTTACCTGGCCAGGATACTGGCATCGTCTTTCCACCTTTCTCTTTTTTATTAGTTTTTACTTTGGTTCTTTTATTTTTTGACGTAACACCCTTTGCATGGTGAGCTTTAACAAATCGTTTTCTATTGCGTTGTAGTGCTTTTTTATTCTACCCTCTATGGTTGGAAGCAGGGACTGATAACCATAGTCGTTAAGTCCCTTTAAAACTCAAACCATCCATCCTAACCGCCCTCCGCCATCGCCGTCGTCGACGGGTATGCCTCCTATTATTATTTTGCATAATAGTCGTACTTAGTATGCATTTATTAAGGAAGAATATTTCTCTCGGAAGTAATGTTTAACAACACATGCTTATAAACAATTACCAAAGATGCCAGGAACCTCTCGACTTACACGACTCGTAACTTACACAGAAACGATTTAGACCGGCCAGTCCTCCAGGGTCGAGGGCACGAGTGCTCGCAGCCCGATAGGTGAAAGCGTCCACCTGCAGCCAGACATAGCAAGGAATGAATTTAAAGCCCACCCGTCTGGTTGCGTGGGCAAAATAACTATATAGACGATGCTCACAACAGCCGACGAACGTAATGTAACGGTAACGACCGCCCCGAACACTGTAGGCGTGTAACACAGCTACCTTAACAATTTATCTCGGAAACGGTACGATCATCATTTAAACGCCTAACAGTAATGCAGCTCGATCTCCAGTGCTATAGCAGTGGTCTACAGGCAAGCTACATAAAACAAACACATGCTAAATGTTTAAACAAAATTTAGCATACAAGCCCCACCTAATGACAACCCTCTTTCTCTCTCGTATACATCATACCAGTCGCTCTTAAAATTATTAAGTTCCGAAATTTAATATTCCCTCTCGTACCCTGTTACAATACACATATTTCTTTTCGAAACATACTAACAGTTCCTTAGATCGATGTATCGCTGTCCCCAATCCAGTACTTCTACAGTTAAGGTTTCGGTCGACCTGTTATGATTTTATACGCCTTCTGACAATACCGAGAATTTGGATTGTTTAATTCTACATCCAGCGTATTCCCGTCTGAGGAATCTCTCCGTCCTGTTACAATGCAAATGATTATTTACAACAGGCCAAATACCGATAATCGAGCACCCCATAGACGTTTAAACCCTATTATACAACGGAGAGTTACAATTAAAAAAATGTGCGAAATAATTTAAGATCATCAGTTTACCGATTTCCGACAGTCTCTTTTGAACTGGGAGCTGGAAAGTCTGTGCGCTGAGATACAAATCCGTGTGCGTTGGTTTGCGGTATACAGAGTGGCCGAGACGCCCATCGGTTTTCCGTTGTACTAAAACATCTAGGAAAGACAGCCTTCCTTCTTTCTCGAACTTGACAGTAAACTGGATGCTACAGTGGATACCATTCATATGCTCCACGAAGTGCTCGAGTTCTTCCACGCCATGTGGCCACACCATGAAAAATTTCATCGACATAACGATAAAATGAAGATGAGAGCCGTTCTAAACACATTAATATACAGAGAAAAAACTGTTTCTGCCGAGGACCATTTGGAATCCGAAATTCATCATCTCATGTATGTGTTCCGTAAGAACAGCTATGGTGCACGTGATATAAAGACAGCGTTTGCCAAAGAACGGAAACGGGATAATGCTGAAGACCCACGTGATGGGCGACCGACGGCGTTCCTGCCTTTCTGTGGAGCCACATCAAGCACATTAGGCAGAGTTCTGGGGAGACGAGGCATAAGATCGATTTTCCGGCCACCTAGGAAAATTAAGGAGGTGCTGCGCCCTGTTAAGGACAGCCTCGGCCTTAGGATCCCTGGAATATACAACATACCGTGTGAGTGCGGAAGTAATTATATTGGCCAGTCAGTTCGTACCGTTTCCAAACTCTGTACAGAACATAAGCGGCATATTAAAAACCGAGTATTGGAGAAATCAGTGGGTGCTGAGCACAGCCTCATGAACGAACATAAAATTTTGTTCGACGAAACAAAAATTTTGTCCCAGGCCTCCACATACTGGGACTCCGTAATCAAAGTGGCTATAGAAATAAGAATGTATGAGAATAACTTCAACCGTGATAGCAGGTATAATCTATGCGGTGCTTGGAAACGAGCGCTCGATACAGAAATGCAGCAGAGACATTTCGCGCAACGTCTCCGATACTACGTGAGGGGTGGCGCCAACAGCGCAGACGTAGGCAGCATCTGTTACGTAGCGGCCGACCAGTCAGAAGCCGACCAATCATAAGCCGTCCATGGGCTGTTTAAGGCCACCACAGCACCAGCACTGTCAGTCAGCGGCTCCTGACGAAGAAGATGGAGGGTATCTTCGAAAACTTGAGATCTTATCAAGAATTGACGCGGCAGGAAGTCCCAGAAAGTTGTATACAAACAAACTACTAACTGCTATTTACAACTGCATGCCTTATCCTATTCTGAGACTACTGCTCTGCTCTCAGCAGCCTATTAAGATTAGGTCGCTCCATGCACTATTATATATACACTCCCATTGTCCTGGTTACTGGTGTGCTCTGCTAGTTGCCTCGGACACAGCCCTGTTTGGTCGGGGATATTGGAACATGACGAGGTTCATCCTGAAACTTAGATTACTTATTTAATCGTAAGGCCTAATTGTTTCTTTTATTTTCCTTCTGAAAGAAATAAGGTTAGTTTCCTAAGTTGTGGTGTCGGCATCGTGCAGTTATTTTCGTCGAACCTTTGCGCATACTGGAACTCTGCTCCTCGCAATCTATGCGGGCAGATAGTGCACAGACTAACGATACGGACATATTCGTATCCAACGACGGTTCTAACTAATGAGAAATCCGACAACACGCTCCTCGGCGTGGACAAATTCACAACACAATAATTCCGGCAGTCGCGCACACTGGCGACGCCAAAAGCATAACAAGCCGACGTTCTCTCTCTGACGGTGCACAAATCACAAAATCGGCAATCACGCACATCCGCGTGACCACAAACACAAGATCTTTTTACCCAGGAGTACTCACGTCCGTAACTAGGACAAGCACCAAATACGACAGCAAAGGACATTTCTCGACCATGTACTACGATGCTGCACCAAAACGACATATAAGGGACACGTGTCTAAGATGTCTTTTGACACAGATATTTGTTACATTCAAAACCAAACATCTGAATGCTTAGAATAACCCCTCAGGGGCTCAGCATTAATTTGCTGAGTACGGGCTTGGCGAACCCGGGGTCATGAGCTGTGGGCTGTGTCGCGCCAACAGTCCGCTACACCGTAAGCTCTGTGCGTGCCTCAACGACCATCGTTCGGCGCGACGGTGGAACGTTGTACGTTTCAGAGCCCGGGGATCAAGGCTTAATCGCCCGGGTCGCGAGGATGGTACAAACCTCTATAAAAAAAAACCTCAATCTCAAGGTGTGCTACGTGCCGAGGAGATGCATGGCTGTTGAGGTTGAACAGCCGCTAGCGAGCAACCTCTGAGGAACCTGCCGCACCTCAGTTGTATCAGGCTTACCCAGGCAAGCGGGGCTCTGCCTGGGTGGACCTCTTTTCCCTAGCTGCTCGTGGGACGACAATGAAACGAGCCATAAACAGCGTAGGCGGGCGCAAAACCGCCGTCTCTAGGAGAGGAAGAAACGAATTTAATGGTGCGCAGTATGGCCCCCGATCGTTCCCTTCCATGGCCACACCTTGGGAAGAACGTCGGGCCCTTAACCAATCTGAGCCTTACTCACCCCAGTACTTAGTCTGTACTCGGGCTGATGGGGAATCCTTTACAAATACTAAGCCGCAATTTTTTGTTGACACTATTGAAAATCGATTTGGTGAAGTGGCATCATTTTCCAAAATGAGAAGCGGCTCTGTCTTAATACAAGCGGCATCTCCTGCACAGTCAAAGGCTCTACTTGCTTGCGACAAGCTGGGATACGTCGCCGTCAGTTTCACGCCGCATAAGACGCTCAGCATGATCCAGGGTTTAGTATTCCACCGTGATCTCCTGTCACAGACTGACGACGAATTGCGCGCCGACTTAGAGCGGCGAGGAGTTCACTTCGTCCGGCGCATCTACAGGGGACCGAAAGATCGCAGGGTTGCCACCGGCGCATTTATCTTGGCCTTCGAAGGCGATGTACTGCCTGAGAAGGTCAAGATAATGATATACCGGTGTGAAGTAAAACCGTACATCCCTCCCCCTATGCGATGCTTTCGGTCCTGGAAGTTCGGGCATATGTCCTCCCGATGCACTTCCAGGCCCACATGTAGGGACTGTGGGCGACCATCACACCCGGACGCGCCATGTACACCACCTCCTGAGTGTGTGAATTGTGGGCTGCAACATCCGCCTTGCTCGCCGACCTGTAGTGTGTTACATAAGGAACGAAAAATCATGGAATTCAAAACCCTGGATAGATTAACGTACTCAGAGGCCAGACGAAAGTATGAGCGTCTTCATCCTGTTCGGATGTCGTCATCGTTTGCTGCCATTGCGTCATCTCCGATCGCTATGGGGACGTCAGCCTCCCATGTCACGCCACCTTCTGTGGCCCCTGTGGGCCGGAAACATCAAACTGCCCCCTTGACTGCTGGGGGCCCTTCTTCTGTTGCCTCCCACCACCTCCTGTGGGGGCAACTGCCCCACAACCGTTGGGGACTCCGGTCCCTAACACCCAGCCGGAGAAGCAGCAGCCTTCTCCGGCACCTCTCGCCAGGAAGGGGTCCCTGGGCTCCCTTCCTCCTATGGTTTCTCCCATTGATAATGTGGGTACCAGTGAGTGGCTGACACAGCCACTTACTTTGAGTCATGGTCGTAGGGCTTCAAGGTCCTCCTCAGTCCCTGAGGCTGAGGTCGAGGCCCCAAAGCCCACCCAGCAAGAGAAACCTAAAAAGGAGTGAGAGAAGAAAAGGTCGAAGGCTGCTAAGCAACCATCTTCCACGGTGGAAACTGTACCACCACCACCGCCGCCGCCATCGCCGCCACCACCACCTCACACGTCTGAGGACGTGGTGGAACTCCTCGCCTCACCAGAGGACTTGGCTATCACCAACACCTTGGAGGCGATGGATGTAGAGGCCCTGCCTCCCCCGACGGCGACGACTGGTGATTCCGTGGAACAAACAGCACCCTCGATACTGCCATGCCTCAGCAACCAAGAAGTAGCATGATCTTGCAATGGAACTGTGGCGGCTTTTTCCGCCACTTACCCGAGCTGCAGCAATTACTGTGCCGCTATCCTGCTTTCTGTGTAGCCCTACAGGAAACATGGTTTCCTGTCCAACGGACCCCAGCCCTCCGCGGCTATCGGGGCTACTATAACAACCGCACTGACTACAACAGGGTATCTGGAGGTGTCTGCATTTATGTCCTCGCCACTGTTCCTAGTGCTGCCGTGCCTCTTAACACGCCTCTCGAGGCAGTGGCTGTTAGACTCAGAACAATGCAGGACATGACTGTCTGCTCTCTGTACCTCCCACCAGATTAGGTCGTGTCCCTTGCTGACCTCACTGCCTTGGTCACGCAACTACCCCAACCATTTATCCTTTTGGGGGATTTCAACGCCCACCACCGTCTCTGGGGCGGTATACAGCCCTCGGGACGTGGTAGAGACGTTGAAACATTAATGACACAGCAGGACATATGCCTCTTAAACAACGGTGCACCCACACATTTTAGTATAGCACATGGCACATATTCTGCTATCGACCTATCTGTATGCAGCCCAGGCCTGCTCCCACATTTGAGTTGGAGGTTCCACGACGACCTTTGCGGGAGTGACCATTTCCCCATTCTTCTGTCACTCCAGCACTTAGAACCTGCAGGCTACCCATCCAGATGGTGTCTACATCGAGCAGACTGGCGGCGTTACACCTCGGCTGCTGTGGCTTCTGTTTCATTACCACGTGATATTGATACGGCAGTCCAACAGGTCACAGCTGTTATAGTCTCAGCTGCAGAGGAGACCGTTCCAATCACCACTGGCTCCCCTCGGCGCAAGGTCGTGCCCTGGTGGACGCCCAAGATTGCTGAGGCCATTCGGGACCGTCGGCGAGCACTACAACGCCACCGGCGCCACCCTACACTTGACAATCTGATAGCCTTTAAAAGGCTCAGGGCCCGAGCCCGACGACTTATCTGGCAAAGTAAACAGGACTGTTGGGAGCGGTACGTTGCCTCTATAGGCTCTCGTGCCTCCCCTTCTCGCGTCTGGTCTCAGGTACGGCGCCTCTATGGATACCGCCCACCAGCGGGAATCCCATCTCTGACCATCGATGGAACTCTCTGTACTGACCCGGCCGTTATTGCTGAGTGCATGGCAGAGCATTATGCGAACTGCTCCGCGACGGCAAATTACAGTGCCACCTTCTGCTCCCTTAAACAACGGGTGGACCAAAATCCTCTATCTTTCCACACTCGCTGCCGAGAACCGTACAATGCTCCATTTACGGAATGGGAGTTTACCACTGCTCTTGCTGCATGCCCCGATACCTCTCAGGGACCAGACCGCATACATGGCCAGTTTGTCCGTCACCTGTCAGCGGACTTTCATCAGAAATTGCTCGCCTTATTTAATAGGATCTGGACGGGGGTGTTTTCCCATCCCAGTGGAGGGATAGTATTATTATCCCTGTTATGAAACCGGGAGCAGATCCGCTGGCAGTTGACAGTTACCGCCCCATCAGCTTAACAAATGTCCTATGTAAGTTGCTTGAGCGTATGGTGAGTCGCCGTCTTATGTGGGTCCTTGAAGATCGGAGTCTGCTGACCCCACAACAGGGGGGCTTCCGCCAGAGACGCTCCACTATCGACAATTTAGTGTCATTGGAGTCGGCCATCCGTACAGCCTTCTCTAGGCGTGAGCACTTAGTTGCGGTCTTTTTTGACCTCCGGCGGGCGTATGACACAACATGGCGCCACCATATTCTTGCTACATTGTATGACTGGGGCTTACAGGGTCCACTCCCAATTTTTATCAAGAATTTCCTCTCGCTGCGCACTTTTAGGGTTAGAGTTGGTACCTCCTTCAGCTCACGTCGAGTCCTGGAGAACGGCGTCCCACAGGGCTCCGTTCTCAGCGTACCGCTCTTTTTAGTTGCAATAAACGGTCTTGCTGCAGCAGTGGGGTCATCGGTTTGTTGTTCCTTATTCGCTGATGACTTTTGCTTATTCTACAGCTCTCCTAGCATTGGTGTCGCAGAAAGGCGTCTTCAGGGAGCCATCCGAAGGGCACAGTCATGGGCCACGTCACATGGCTTTACGTTCTCAGCATCTAAAACCCGGGTGATGCACTTTTGTCGTCGTCGGGCAGTTCACCCTGACCCAGAACTGTACCTCTCTGCTGACCAGCTTCACGTTGCAGAAAGCCATAGGTTCCTCGGCTTGCTGTTTGACAACCGACTGACATGGGG
Organism: Locusta migratoria; assembly: GCA_026315105.1. Lineage (NCBI taxonomy): Eukaryota > Metazoa > Arthropoda > Insecta > Orthoptera > Acrididae > Locusta > Locusta migratoria. The sequence goes on along the minus strand of CM048755.1, from coordinate 799,869,769 downwards.
GCCACACCTTCGTCAGCTGAAGCAGAAGTGCTGGCGGCACCTAAATATATTGCGATGTCTCAGCCACACCGCCTGGGGAGCTGACCTTCGAACCCTCATGCGCCTCTTTACGGCGCTCATCCAATCACGCCTGGATTATGGAAGCCAGGTGTATGACTCTGCATCACCTTCAGCACTGAGCATCTTGGATCCTATTCTTAATGGTGGTGTCCGCTTAGCAACAGGAGCATTCCGTACCAGCCCTGTGCCTAGCCTCCTTGCCGAAGCTGGCATCCCTCCCTTGACGTACCGCCGGCAACAGTTGCTGGCCTCCTACATCATCCATGTCCACGCCACGCCTCACCATCCAAATCGCAGGTTATTGTTTGCAAATACCGACCTTCCCTCTCCGCCACGTCGACCCAGATCGGGTCTTCCAGTCGCGGTCCGGGTACGTTCTCTTCTTTCTTCACTTGAGTCTTTTCCTCTCCGTCCTGCATTCTCTTGCCTATCTAATATCCCTCCTTGGACCATCCCTCGCCTCCAGCTTCACCTGCAACTATCCTGCGATCCGAAGGCGTCGATTCCACCACACTTACTCAGACACCAGTTTCTAGACATACTTAGCACATTCCGTGATGCAGACGTCATATACACTGATGGCTCCCAGGTAGACGGCAGAGTGGGTTACGCCTATGTTCATGGCGACCACACTGAACAGCGCTCCCTGCCCCCTGGCTGTACTGTCTTTATGGCAGAGCTAATCGCAATAAACCGTGCACTCGACCATCTCAGAGCATGCCCCAGGAAGTCATATCTTATCTGTAGTGACTCCCTGAGTGCCTTGCACGCTCTCGACCACTGCTTCCCCAAACACCACTTGGTGCGATCCAAGTCACGGTGTTCAGTCTTGGCAAGTCAGGCCGTTCTGTGGCATTCATCTGGACCCCTGGCCACATTGGGATTCCAGGGAACGAACGCGCTGATCAGCTGGCCAAGCAGGCCATCACATGCCAGCGCCTGGATATCGGTACCCCAGAAGGCAATATCCGCTTGGGTCTCCACCGAAAGATCTTAGACGCCTGGAATTCGGAATGGGCAACAATGAGTATGCCCAATAAGCTCCGCGGAATCAAGCCCACGGCAGCATCTTGGAAGACTTCCCTAAGGCCTTTTCGAAGGGACTCAGTCGTTCTCTGTCGCCTACATATAGGCCATACGTGGCTAACGCACGGCCACCTCTTACGCCGAGAGGAACCTCCACAATGCCATTGTGGCGCTGTGTTGACTGTAGTCCACATCTTGTTGGACTGTCCACTTTTAGCTGCATTGCGGCAATCTTTTAACCTGCCTCCTGCACTCTCTTTGATTTTAGCTGACGACGCCTCTATGGCTGACTGTGTTTTAGGTTTTATTCACGCAGCGGGCTTTTATCACAAGCTTTAACGATGGGTTCGTATGCCTGATCTTCAGGCATACACCGCTTATAGTTTTAATCTGTTGTCGCTTTTGTCTTGTCAGTCCCTTTTCTGACTGGCAGTTGTATAGTATGTGCAGAATGGCTGGCTCATCCATTATTATCCTAGTGATCAGCCAGCCAACAACGTCTGCTGTGATTTTTAGTTGATTATTAGTCCCACCACTACAGTGGTTCCCTTTCACTTTTTATGTTGCAAATATGACCAACACTGTCTTCCTGTACGTCTTCTGTACTAGTTGCACGGTGCTTATTTTAATCATCCATGAAATCCTGTGATCTCTTAGCTGGGAACAGGGGACTGATGACCACGCAGTTTAGTCCCCTTTAAACACCCAACAACCAACCAACCAACCAGCTTAGAATAAAACAGTTTCTGACTGATTAAATGTTTGTTAAGCTTATGGGACTTAACTACGGGGTCATCAGTCCCTAAACTTAAAAAATACTTATTAACTACTTACGAACTAGAACGACACAAATATCCACGCCCGAGGGGGATTCGAACCCCCGACCGTAGTGGCCGTGCTGACCGTAACTGGAGCGCCACGGTCACCTCGGCCACCGCGGCCGGCTCTGACTGATTATCGCAGGAGTAAAGACACAGGGTTGCTACTAATTGTGAAATAAAATATTGTCTCTACTCGAAGCGACCAGATGGACGAAAAATGGAAATATTCGACATAGGAATGAGCAAAACTTAACCAAAATGCCTATCTTCCAATGTGCGCGTCCAAATCGAATATCTGCAAATTCGGCATAATTTCCTATTCCTAGCAGAGGAGTAACACAAATACAGCAAAAGCCAAAGAGTCACAACACATGGACACAGTATTATTTGTGCGAGTGCTTGGCGCGGGCTTTCCGCAGGCGCAGACCGCCAATTTCGGTTTCCGCCGGCATTGTTGTTCCCATGCACGGGATTTGGTGGATAGAGGAAGATAGTATCATTCGGTCCGTCCCTCTATGTTTAGCCCATCGTCTTTTTAGCCTTGTCTCACATTTGTCTGTTTTGTCTAGTTTCTTATTAGTGCCACTGAACCTTTCATTATTATACATATGATGTAGGGGGAAGAGCGCACGACCCTTCGTTTTCTCTCTTCCCTTGCTTGGTTGCTGTGCCATTTAGCATTATTGGACTCATCTATTCCTAGTACGGGCGCTGATGACCGCGGTGTTAAGCGCCCTAAAGCTCCAATAACAACGGGATTTGGTGGCCGGATTTCTACAATTTCTACATCTCTTTGCCGCGGTGGACTCCCTGATCTTCTTTCTTGCCAATTTCTATTCCGATCTTCTTGGTGGTTATTTTGTTGACCAAACCACTGTTGGTTCTGTGGTTCATACCACTGTTGATTTTGTGCCGGCCGCGGTGGCCGAGGGGACTGAGGCGCTCCAGTCACGGTCTGCACGGCCACTACGGTCGGGGGTTCGAATCCCCCCTCGGGCATGGATATTTGTGCCGTCCTTAGTATAAAGTAGTTCATAAGTAGTTTCTAAGTTTAGGGACTGATGACCCCGTAGGTAAGTCCCATAAGCTTAACAAACATTTGAACATTTTTTGATTTTGTGATGGGTCCCCATTTATGTCTACTTGGTTTCCATTCCAACGACGCCCGTCGCTCCTTCTATCACTCCAGTTTACTTTTGGCGCGTAGTTTTGCCTGTGCTGTCGATTGTAATCCTCCTGTGAATGAAACTTTCCTCCGCCAAGCCTTTCCTTATTGTACACGGCATGCAAAGGATGGACTGGGACTTGATTTTCTTTCCGATTCCAACCTTGTCTTTCGGTAAAAAACTCTGCTTTCCGAAGTGTGGCCATAAATTCTTCGATTGTTCCGTTAAACCTTCCTATTAGGGAACGTGGTATTTGATAGGCAGTTTGATGAAACAAAGCCTCATGATCTCTTTGTCAAAATAAGACCGATCTAAAACCCTATTCTTCTTGATAATCGACTGCAGAAACTTCACTGGACTTCTAAATCATGAAGTTTCCAGGTCTTTTTCTAACATAGTCTCTTTTTTTTATGCGCTCTTGCGCCTGTTCCGACCAGTATGGGCCAGGAACGTCCTACGAAATTGCTCAGTATGATTGGCAAGTTTCCGCAGTCGATCTCATGTGCTCCGCAACACTTCCCTGCATTTGCCTACAGATAAACTCCAGTCGATACCGAAGTGACCATGCTGTTGGTAATACGTTGTCAAATTGTGCGCTAAATGACTAAAGGTGAAGCTCGTTATTTGATTCCTTGTATACCTGTAAATGCTGGACCGCCAGAAAATGTTTCAGGTCGAACGATCCGTAACATTTCCCCCTCGTTTCTGTCATCTTATCATCTTCCGCATGCAATCTTGTCGAACCCGTTGCGCTACGTGTTCTACTCATTGTCTCCTGTGATTCTCGGAGACTGGTTTCCGTCCTCCTGATTTTGCTGCAATTATTTTCCCTCTCATATTCCGGGGATTGAGGTGACAATGACGGCCCACTGGCAGGAGAACATTCCCGTATGGGTGGTGTATGTGTCTACTGTCAACCGCGATATCTCTGTATACCGGTTGACTTATGGTTTCTGCGTTGCGGGGATTATCTTGAACAGAAACGCGAGTTTCGGACCTTCTCTAATCTACTTCAATTCTTTCTGCGTGGTACGTACCTCACGTTCAAAACGACTAATTTTGAACCTTCGTGTGTTCATTCTGGCGTGGGGCATCGTGATCTGTTACGGTGACCTTTACTACGCGAGTACGACGCACCGTAATCACTTTTTACATACCGTATGGTCATGTTTCTGTCACCGTACGGCGAGAGAAGAACTTCTTCCTCACTTTCGCAGTTTTTGTGGTTAGACACCTCGCGATCCATGACCTCCTGCTCTGATTCACTTGCTACGTTTTTTGTATTTTCTTCCCCTGACTGTATCATTCCCTGCTGCTGAGAGAATTTGTGACTCGCTCATATTGCTCCCGTTAATAAGATTTTCTTCACACGTTAACAATCGCGCCCTATTGCTAGTTAACATTAAATTATCTTTGACAACAATGATTTACTCATTCAAATTGCCATGAACAAATTTCATTAAGCATACATATCTTTAAATACGAGACCAGTGGCGTGAACTTTTTCACACAATAGCCTTAGGTACCATGGAACAATACATCTATTCACACATTTCACTATGACATATTCCCGATCCAAAATTCAAAACAACGCTGTGTTCAACGCCGTTCATTCAAGGCTGAGGTGGCGCAGAAACCACCGACATTCAGGATAGTGAGGCGGAAATCGCTAAAACACATAAATACAGTGACACAGACGCCACTAATACACACATAAATAATTGCTGAAAGAAAATATGGTTATTCTACTACTAAGCGCTGCGTATTAATTAATGACTACAAAAATTCTTAATTTGAAATGGCCAGATTAAGGTAAGGATAACTTTATCTCTCCCGTCACAGAAGAACCACGGAAACCTCATCCTGGCAGGGTCACCGAATGAAAAATATTGGTTTATGGTTATTGTGTTGAAATGTAAAAGTAAGGAAGAGGAGAGGAATAATGGTATGCAAATGGTTTGATATTAAAGGATAGTCTTGGCTGACCCTCCATCTAATTTCCGAGTAATAAAACCCATCCAAAATTGTGTAAAGGAGGCTAACTAATTTGAATGATTTGAGTAAAGAAATTTGTTTTGACTAGTTTTATTCTGTGAAGTCAGATGAATGTCAGAGCAAAAGTTCACATACAATTCAACACAGATCCAATTTAACGAACCTATTTTACAAAAGCAGAATATACACTCCTACAGCAAGCGACTGATTAGTTGAGGATAATTGTATCTGATATTAAACTCTTGTGACAACCCACATTTAATTGGAAACCGTGGCGCAATCGAGAAGAATATTCTGATACCAGATTTATGTGAGTTTACCTAACGTTTTCAACAGTCCAAAAACGTGAATACCCCTTGAAACACTAGCAAATTCACGCGATACTGTACCACAACTGTGCTGGCTGGCGATGTCGACAAAATGACGGCTGGAAGGCGGCTGTGTGCGTCGATAGCTGCAAGTCGTGGACCCAGAGATACGACAAACGATATTTAACTAATATCGGCCAACTTCAACCCCGGCGGATCTCAGTGCCTACGATCTCACTCGTTCGGCTATGTCGTGCCACTACAGTCAATTTACGTGTGATACACGAATGTACTGTAGGCAGAGGTGACACAAGAACTGTGACAATCGAAATTAGCGCGTCTGTGCGTCTAGTATCAGGCGGGCTGACCTTGGTCTCAGCTTGCTCTAAGTACAGCGGCTCAAAGACAAATATAAATTGAGAGAAGAAGAGAACCCTCTGCTCTCCTCGGCTACCCAAACACCAGTCTCCTCTCTCTCCTTCTATAAATCTGCGTCTCATCTATGCAAAGCCTCCAGGCTCCGCCTATCTCTATTGAAACGCCAATCCACAGCGAGGCGCCAAAGAACATCCAATCACAGCTTGAGTTCGGGAGACGGACAGCCGAAACCCCTTAGTATAAAACAGCAGCCAATGGCCAGCTCTCCCGTTTCCACCAATCAGGCCTCGCCTGTACATCTAGCGTCCTTCGAAAACATGACCAGCAAGTTGTTCCCAGCAAATGGCCAAAGTCCCTCACTACTGTATAATTGCGGCGCCGCCGGCCGCGGTGGCCGAGGGGACTGAGGCGCTTCAGTCACGGTCTGCATGGCCACTGCGGTCGGGGGTTCGAATCCCCCCTAGGGCATGGATATTTGTGCCGTCCTTAGTATAAGGTAGTTGATAAGTAGTTTGTAAGTTTAGGGACTGATGACCCCGTAGTTAAGTCCCATAAGCTATACAAACATTTGAACATTTGAATTGCGGCGCCCGACAGCTTGGTGCCAGAGACAAACAATGCCCTAGTGGGTGCCACCCTGGCGTTCACCAGCCCAGCGCCAGATGTCTCAGCTCTCCCCTCGCAATGCACCGTACACCGCCAGTGGAGACATATTGTATGGCTCCAGACAAGCGAGATAGTAGTAACGTGTGCAAAACTACTTGGAAGGCTCTCGCCTCAGTCCTACCTACTGTGGCCTTCGGCTGTAAGGCGTCTCTCGGGAACCGCTGACCCTCCGAATAACAGAGCCACCCTCGTGCTCGCCACCACTCGCCGTTAGCTCTGAATGCGTGCCCCACATGTCTCACACAACCAAGTAACAGAAAATTTTTCTTTTGCCACAAGTTATTAAACTCATAACCTACGATTAATCTAATAAAATTAACAAGGTTACGTTGTCCTTTTACTGTTGGAAAGCAACCTGGCAGTACTGAAATCTCTCATAACTTATACTAAAGACAGCACAAACATCCATACCCGAGGGAGGATTCAAACGCCCGATGGGAACGGCCTCACGCATTGGAGCATAGCCCCTCAATGCGCTCGGCAACTCCGCCGCAGCAGTTACGCGATTCACAAACATTTCTTAACACTTTACACTTTCCCACATATAACACCATACGCAGACAGGGTACACATTTCCTCCTGGAGGAGGGGGGGGGGTGGCGATAGGAAGGGCAACCGGCCACCTCGTCAATATTAACATGCAAATCCAAATAAACAAAACCGACATTATATTTAGTCTATGACTAAGACTAAGGACGGCACAAATGTCCATGCCCGAGGGCGATTCGAACCCCCGACTGTAGTGACAGTGCAGACCGTGACTGGAGCCCCTCAGTCCCCTCGGCCACCGCGGCCAGCCAAAGCCGACTCTGCAAGTGCGGGAACAAGGGTAAAAAGAAAGAAGATTGATGCTGTTCACTACAAGGGGATGAGGCTGGCCACTGGTGCTTTGGTGCTTACATGCCCACTCCCATCCCCAGTCTCAGTGCTGAGGCTAGTGAACCGCCACTCACCATCCAGTGGAAACTCCTCATGGTGCATCAGGCCAGTAAGATTCTTGCTAATCCAAATTCCCCAGCTTATCGAACTCTTGCTCGCCCTGATATGATGCGCCTCTTCTCCAATCGTCCACGAGCAACACGGCCTTTTGGGATCCGTGTGCAGCAGGTGCTGGAGTCACGTTGTGTAGCCCAAAACCCAGGGTTGTAGTCACATGCCACTCTGGCTACTTCAGCGGCTGAGACTAATATTAGATTTAGTGCAGTACAACAGAAGCTGCACTCCTGCCAGTATTTTTACCCCATTATTTTATACAGTTTTAACTAAGCACCACAACTATGTAGCTGTCTTCACGGATGGATCCAAACGAGGAGACAGTGTTGGTTTCTCTGTTGTTTACCCTGATTAGGTCACCAAGATCCGACTACCGCCAGAGTTTACTGTCTTTAATGCGGAACTTCATGCTATGTGGGCAATGTAGCAGATGAGATGTGTAGCAAGTTTGAAATTCCTTGTTTGCTCAGACTCACTGAGTGCCCTTCAATCCCTCCACACCCTGTACCCACCGTTAAAGTAGTCCAGAACATCCAGGACGCCCTTTCCCACGTACTACATCTGGGGAAGGTGGTGTCTTTCTCCTGTGTCCCAGCCGGCCGCGGTAGCCGAGGAGACTGAGGCGCTTCAGTCACGGTCTGCACAGCCACTACGGTCGGGGGTTCGAATCCCCCCTCGGGCATGGATATTTGTGCCGTCTTTAGTATAAGGTAGTTCATAAGTAGTTTGTAAGTTTAGGGACTGATGACCCCGTAGTTAAGTCCCATAAGCTTAACAAACATTTTTTTTTTTTTTTTTTTTTTTTTTTTTTTTGCTGTGTCCCAGGTCATATGGGTATTCAAGGGAACGAAAGGGCAGACGTCACAGCGAAAAAGGCGTGTTGCGCGAGTTCCCTTGCATGTTCTGGCCCGACAGTTGAGGAACATAATGTGTCAATCGGAGGATGAGTGGTGGGAAATAATGAACAAGTTGGGAGTCTTGAAGTCCACCACACGGCCCTGGCGAACATCCTTCCGACCGCGCAGGCTGGATGTAGTCCTCCTCACTCCTCTCCGTATCAGTCACTGTCCCGTTACACACGGCTTCTTGTTTCGGCAGCAGGATCGTCCTCGGTACTGTGCTTGCAAAGCACCGTTAAGTGTCCAACACTTTTTGGTTGAATGTGCTTTACATTCAGATCAAAGGGCGGCAGCTCTTTTGCCGAGTGATCTGCCCTCTATTTTAAGCGATGATCCAACAACTGTGATCCGTCTTTTAAAATTTTGTGAATCCTCAGACTTACTCCCTAAAATTTTAGGGCAACATTTTACAGGTATCATCAGGTTGACTGGCTCTTCCGTCTTTTTGTTTTTGGTCAGCTAGTCGTTTCCACCTATGACTTCCATTAATGTTCTTAGTTTTACTGGCCAGTTTTAGATTGGGCACAACATGACTTAAGCAAGTTTTAAATGTGCTTGTTTTTACGAGTAGATCTGGAAGGAGACAGAGGCGCTTTTTAGACGGCTCCCGCTTTTCCTCGGGTCCTGTTTCCCATGTGTTTTTAATTACATTCGCTCATGAGAGTTACGTATGGGCGCTGATAACATCGATGATGAGCGCCCCTCTAACCCACAAACAACAACAACTGGGTCGCCCTGTTTACGAAGCAATCATACTGACCACTAAACCACAGGGGACACAGTAATCACAGGACCAAATTGAAGAACAAGTCTCCGTGCTTATGGAATGAGTCAGTAAATCAAACTGTAACAAAATAATAGTAATAGATAAAGTGAAACGTGTGGAATCCCATGTACGACATGCCTAAGCACGAGTAAAAAGAATTAACAACCTAACACGAAAATTAGCTTAATTTTTTAATTTTCCCAGGATTTCCTCTATAGGATAGTAGTGAGTCATGAGGAAACTGTTCAGTTACATGAAAGTGCATTAATTACTGCTAAGCTTCCTGAGTTCTTGTGGAAGCTTATTGAAAATAGACAAGGCAGAATACTGCATGCCTTTCTGCACAAGTGATGGTGGTGTAATCCAAAAGCAGATTCCATTTCTGTCTAATAGTAACTTAGTGAAAGTTGCTAACTCTTGGGAATAAATAGGTATTATTAGCAACAAACGACATTGAAGAAAATATGAATTGAGAGGTCAATGTAAGAATTCCCATGCTATTAAATGGGGTTGCTAAGAAGTTCGCAAGTTTACACCACATATTGCTCAAGCCGCACGTTTTTGTGTAATAAATATCCTCTTTGATTCAGAGGAGCTACCCCAAAAAATAAAACTATACACGATAAGCAAATGAGACTAACCAAAGTAGGATACTCTTTGTGTTGAACTATCACTAACTTTGAAACACGTCCACATAACGTGTTCCATTTGACTCCCCATGGACAAATGTTAATGAGCTTCAGACATTTTTTTGAGTACAGCAAGACACTCCACTCGAAATATACGAGATACCAGGCATTATATATTGATTTAGTTTTATCTGTACGTAAAATTCTGTCTATGTTGTACATGAGGCCACAAATATGTATCAGTGCGTATTGGCTCTGGCTTCCACAGAATGAATGAAACTTTGTATGTAAGAAACTTTAGGAAGTGCTAGGCACGCCTCGTCTGTTTTGTGTCGTCATTTCTTTCAAATGCTGGGTGTTGAATGTCTCTGGGCGAGAAGTAGGTTTGCCAATTGCTGAGCAGAACCCAGTCTTAGCAAAGATTCCTAATGTAGCTTGCTCTTAACCTCCTTGGCTGGGGGTTGGTCAGGTTACCTGCCTGACGAACGGTGACGCTCTCTGGGCTCCCCTCCACTACCTCTCTCTGGTAACGGTTAACCAGTGGTGAAGAGAGCTATTCATTCGCTTCTTGGTTCCTGGTAGGGTAAGTACCCCTGGGTTTGGTTCTGCTGAGGCCTCATGGCTCCACTTAGTTCAGGCTCCATAGTCGTACTTTTGCCTTTTCGCGAGTTTAATTCCGGGAGTAGCAGCTACACTATGTGTAGTAGTGAGATTTTGCTTAATTTCGTAAAGGTTTGCTAATTTTATGTCGATTTTTGCTGGAATCTGATTCCGAGGCTCTGATGGTGTTTCGTTAGCATAGTTCTTGCATTTTATAACTTTTAAATCATTTCTTCGCCTGTTTAAATATGTTCAGTGTCTTTTGCGTTCTTATTGTAGTTGAATTTTAATATTTTCGGGGATTCGCGGTGCCTATACTGTTCGTACTTTATCTACGATATCAGACTAAGCCATGAGCTTTTCCATCATTCAGTGCACATGTATAGCTAATTTGCTAAGGTGTTCGTAATTAGTGTAGCGTGATAATTTTCCCCAAAAATTGTCCATTCTAACTTGTAATCTGTGTACTTGTTGGCCCACGTGTGCGCCGATTAGCGTGTGCCCTGTTGTGGTTATTACCATTAAATAGATATTTTTCCTCTGTGTAGAAAGAACCGTTGCACGACGTCTATCGTGTTTTTAATTTTCATGAAATAGAATTATTTCACTTATCTGAATTTTTGTGACAGAACTCCGTATTGTGCTGTAGCAATCTGTATCCTTGCTTATCTAATAGATATCATTCCTCTGATCAGAAAGAATGGTTACGCGATATATTTCGCGATCTTATTCTCTTCGAAATTGGCTTTGTTAACTTTATGCATATTTTGTGTTCCGAATTAGTAGAGTGCTGTTTTGATCTAACAACTTTAACCTTCAGTAGTTATCTTCTCCCTGTGCTAAACGTACGCCAGAGCGACCGTTTTTAGATATTATTTAATGAAATCTTGACTTAATGTATAGTTAGAAATTCTAGGGAAACTTTAACTTCCGTCTGTACACCACACTTTGTGGTCTTAAACCAAGTGCGTTTGTTTCTGATAGTTTATCATGAGCCTAAGCCACTAGCTTGACACGTTATGGATGCGAGGTACTATTTTATTGTGTGCAAGTGAACCTACGATCTGCATTCTCCACATTGCTTGGCTGTCATCTTGGTGTATTGGTGTCGGGTCGTTGGTAAGTACCTGCATGGCTTGGCGTATGAATATGTGTGAATGTGCTGCAATTCCTCCATTCCCCTTACGAAACGTGATCGTAATTAACCTGTACTCAACTTTGCAGCTGGGCAATTTCAGGGCCATGTAATTGTGGATATTTTGAACAATTTGTAAGGTGTGTTTTTTATTGTAATTTTTTTTAAATGGTCTTCTCTTTGTTGTTCTTGTTTTGACAATAAATTAATTTGATAAACTATAATCCCTTTGTGCTTATTTAAATTCTCCCTTCATCATTTATTTCGGATTAATGTAGGGTAATTTGTTCATGTATCTTGTGTCTGCTCCCTTCTGGAGGAGACAATATTTGCGTTTCCGTTGCCAACATTTCTGATTTCTGATTTAGATCCATGACTGCGGATCATTATTTAATTGTGTGCAGTTTCCTCTAAAGATTACAGTAAAGGTAGAACTGTTTGCTTAACTTATAGAATCAGAGTTTTGCTTAAGGGAGCTGTATACTTCTGCCGCTGTGTGAATATCGCCGTACTTAGATTTTGTGAGCAAGCAGTCAATTGTTAACTTCACAAACACGGCTAGTTAACAGTCAAAAGAACAGCGGGCGTGTTTTCACTTGGCGTACCGCTGCCAAGATTTGTCCTTCTGGCGTGTTCTGATTTTTTTTAATTATTTTATTAATTCAAATATCCACCTGTTCCCTGAAATTGTGTGAGTGCGTGAGTACAGTAGTGCAGCAAGCGCTTAAATTTGTCTTTCTGTTTCAGCAATATATTTTTGTGTATTTTGGGGGAGTGTTTTTATTAACAGATATTTTCGTGTCTTTAACAACATGTGAATTGCGTGTGAAATTTTTTTGAAGCACCCATGTCCTGCCACGTGGGTTGCTAGGTTGTTCCTTTGTGTATCCGTCATTGTATTCGCTGTAAGATTGAAATGGGTAGTTCTACAGCCTCGACGATTGTAACGCGAAGGCGCGTAGCCACGAAAGAGCAAGAGAGTAAAAGAGACAGGTCGCGTGAAACTGAAACGGGAAACCCGGAGCCTACACTCGCCGGAAGCCGTGGCGCGCCTAATATGGTAGCGCTTGAAAGCGATTCGGTTCCGTTTGGGGACAAAGCAGTGGCCGGCCCAGCAGCTAAGCCACCCCAGCACCAGTGAACAACGATCTAACAGTTTTACTCGCCCACCTCGTACAAATTCGAAGCGAGATAACCGGTGTAAAAACGCGACAGGACGAGGTTATCGGTCACCTAGACGAGATGGCGTAGGTAGTATCCGAAAGGATTGAACAGAACGCCGACGCCATCAGAGTAAACCAGGAAGAGATCGGCAAGGTAAACGCGAGGGTCGACGCGGTAGAGAGCGCGCCGACAGTATTGTAACGAGAGTGAATGAGGTGAAAGCGCGCGTCGACAATGCAGAAGCACGTGTCGGCGACGTGAGTAACCGAGTTGATACAATTGATGCGCGTGTCGGTGTAGTGGCCGGCCGCGTTGATGAAGTGATCTCTTCTGTTGGTGCCGTAGGCGGACGTATAGGTACGGTGGAGTCTGAGATTGTTCAATTGAAGGACCAGCTCGGGGACATCACCGGCCGAATGAATGAAATGCGCGTCGCCGGCGAAGAGTTTGCGCCTAGTAGCCATGCAATAACCGTGCGTGAGCGGACAGGTAAGCGGGCGTCTGACGCGGTCAGTAATGCGTGCTGCAGCCGTGGTGCCGAATCTGATAAGAACGCCGTTTCGGCTTTTGAAGATGATGAAGTTGCGCATCATCCACGTGCGGTAAGCTGTCCGAACAGGGCGAACCGCAGTAGCCGAGAACCAGCTCCTGCCTTTGACTACAACCAGTTTCTCACCGTGCGAAAGTTCGAAACCTTTCGTAACGCTCCCATCGGTATCCACCCCGCGCTCGGCTGGATCAATTTGAGAACGGCGTCCCTCAAAATTGGCCGGAGTGTAATGAGGTAGACTTTATGGTTGCGTTGCTTGAAGGTGAGCCCGCCACAAGGATGCGCGCATTGCTAATAAACGGGCTCGATTACCGGGGGTTCCGTGAGCATTTTCTCGCGTCCTACTGGTCTGAAACCCATCAGGATCGCGTGAAACATAGCATCTTAATGATGCCGCATTACAACCCCTCCCAGTACTCAACCCCTAGTGAGTTCATGCAGGTGATGCTTATGAAGAACCAGTTCCTGGATTTCACATACCCGATCCCTGAACTAATTAGAATCTGCTTAACGAAGTTGCCCCCCAGGGTGCCCACAGCTCTTTTGTGGGTACGTGTGTGGCGTGCACGGGTCCCCGAGCCATAGCGGCCTTCCTTCCAGTTTCCCAGGCCGCTTTTCCTCCTCCCGGTTCCCTTCCCTCCCTAATCCTTCTTCCCACCCTACCCTTCTCCAACCCCGTCTCTACGTGTTCTCGCAATGACGGCCCGGCTATGTCCACGGTACTCCTGGTTTCTCTCTTATGTTTTGTTTGCCGTTTTCACCATTTTCGGCCCAGTTAGGTCCCCTTCCGGGTTAGACCTCCATCTAAATTTCAGAGTTAGTGTGAGCCATTTGGGGAAGAACTCCCAACCTAGCCCCTACGGCGCGGATTCCTACCCTTTCCTTCCACATCCCTTCCTCGCCGTAGCTCCCTCTCCGCTTGGTCACCAGCACGGTAGCCAGTCCGTGTGGTGGGGCTGTTATGTACCCTAATGGTTGAGCCCCCTGAATTGCACAGGGATCACACTGCCGATGCCTGAGCTGTGACCTCCTCAAGCATGCCAAGGAGTCGATGCTTGTCTTTGCAGGGCATCAGGACTCCCGGCAACGGTCATCCTGCCAGGTGGCGTTGCTGTGGCTGGGTGGCGCCCTTGAGGAGAGCCCCTGTTTCGGAGTGGGTGGCATCGGGGCGGACATTCCGCAATGAAGAGGAGACAAACCTCTGAAAATCCTGGCTCTAAGCCAGGTGTCTCAAAGTTGGGTAAGTTCAATTTCAATGCTGCTCGATACGACCCCAAATCGTTTCCTTCCCTAACACCATCAAGGGGAACGTGGGCCCACGAAGAAGACTGACCACTACTCACTACGATATCTAGTTGTGACCAGACAGGATGGGGAATCTTTCCAGGCAATTAAGCCTTCGTTCTTCGTCGAACACCTCGAAGAAAGGTTTGGCGAAGTTGCCGGTATGTCTAAATTGCGCGACAGTTCGGTCCTGATTCAGGCGGAGACCCCTGCTCAATCACGAAGCCTCTTAACGTGTGACCACTTGGGCGATATTCCTGTCACAATAACGCCCCACAAATCCTTAAACAGGGTACAGGGGGTGATATTTCATCGAGATCGTTTGCTGCAGACGGATGAGGAATTATGCGAAAATCTGCAAAGACGTGGAGTACATTTTGTCAGACGCGTTTTTCGGGGTCCGAAAGAAAATAGGGTGGCCACTGGTGCGTTTGTGTTGGCTTTTGAGGATGACAATCTGCCCGAAAAGGTCAAAGTTATGATGTACCGATGTGACGTTGAACCGTACATCCCCCCTCCAATTCGATGTTTCAAGTGTTGGCGTTTCGGGCACATGTCCTCTCGTTGCAACGCTGCTGCAACCTGTCGGGACTGTGGTCGTCCCTCCCATCCGGACACTGCCTGTGCGCCTCCTCCTTATTGTGTTAATTGCGGCGGTCACCACCCTCCCTGTTCGCAGGACTGTCCCACTCCACAGAAAGAGCAGAAGATAGTTGAGTACAAAACTTTGGACCGACTAACGTACTCAGAGGCTCGGAGGAAGTACGAAAAGCTGCATCCAGTGTCTTTAGTTAAGTCATATTCTGCAGCTACTACGATGGCGCCACCACCAGTGGCGACTTCTCGCCCTGTTGTACCTCCACCTGTGGGCCCTATGGGCCGCCCCTCTACCTCCGCCTCCCAGACATCTGGAGGCACACCATCTTCTGTGGGGCAGGTACTGCCCCCAACGTCGGGAGTGGCTACTCCCGCTCCCCAGCCAGAAAAGGGTTTCCTTTCTCTGGCTTCTGTTTCTGGGAAGGGAACCTTTTCTCCCCTTCCCACCATGGCACCCCAGAAATCGGACACTAGCCAGCGGCTGAAGGACCCTCGGCCGGAAAGCCGTCTGGCTTCTCAGTCTTCCCACACTCCTCAAGCCCCGCTGGAGAAACCCCCCTCCTCCGGTAGGCCAAAGGAACGACGGGAAGACAAGAAAGACAATAAAGACAAAAAAGATAAGACGGTAAAGCGCAAGGATACACTGGTGGCCTCAGTGCCCCCAGCCCTTGCACCTGACGCGCCTGAGGATGATGTCATCCTTCTCGCGATGCCAGAAGATTTAGCATTTGCCGATCTTGGGGATACCATGGACACGGAGGATCAGGCTTCACAGCCAGAGACGAGTGCTCATGACACTCCTCTTCCATCTTCATCTTCATGCACCGTCAACCAGGAGACAGTCTGATTCTCCAATGGAATTGTGGCGGTTTTTTCAGTCACTTGGCTGAATTGCGTCAGCTGATGAGCTCTTTTCCACCTCTTTGTGTTGCTCTCCAGGAAACCTGGTTTCCTGGTGATCGGACCCCCACCCTTCGGGGCTACTGGGGGTACTTCAATAACCACATGATCTACAATAGGGTGTCGGGCGGGGTATGTCTATATGTACATACCTCTGCCTACAGTTCCCCAGTACCACTTCACACAGCCCTGGAAGCTGTCGCTGTCAGGGTTCGAGCATCGCGGGACATTACCATCTGTTCCCTTTATCTCCCTCCTGATGCAGCAGTGGCACCAGCTGACCTATCAGCCTTAATCGACCAACTTCCCTCACCATTTCTTATTTTAGGAGATTTTAACGCACATCACCCCATATGGGGGAGCAACGTGACTACAGGACGTGGTCGAGAATTTGAACTACTTTTTAACCAACTTGACCTTTGTATTCTTAATACAGGAGCTCCTACCCATTTTAGTGTGGCCCATGGCACCTTTTCCGCCATAGACCTTTCTGTGTTTAGTCCGGGCTTACATCCACTCCTTAACTGGTGGGTCCATGATGACCTTTCTGGAAGCGACCACTTTCCCATCTTCCTTTCGCTTCCCCACCACCAACGCCACGCACGCCTACCCCACTGGTCCTTCCACAGGGCCGACTGGGCAGCATACACTTCAGCTGCGACGTTGGATACCCGTCTCCCCACTGACGCGACAATGCCAGTAGACCAAATTATTTCCGTTTTCGTTTCTGCTGCTTAGTCCGCGATACCATCTTCTTCTGCCTTACCTCGGCGAAGACCAGTGCCCTGGTGGTCACCGGAGATAGCAGCAGCTATCCGCAATCGCCGCAGAGCTTTGCAGCAGTACCAGCGCCACCCCACCCTTGACCACCTGGTTGCATTTAAGCATCTTCGGGCCCAGACACGTCGGCTTATCCGGCAGCACAAGCAGGCATGCTGGGAAAAATACGTTTCCACAATTGGACCCCGTGTCTCCTCCAGCCAGATTTGGACGAAGATTCGCCGTATATCAGGCTACCGTCCACCGGCAGGGATCGCGGGTCTCTCTATCCATGGAACTATTCATACCGACCCAACCATCATTGCCGAGTGTTTTGCAGCGCACTTTGCTCTTAATTCGGCGTCTACTGCCTACAGCCAAGGTTTTTGTACCTTAAAAGAGCATGCTGAGCGAAAGCAGTTGGTATTTCGCACAAACCGCCAGGAGCCGTACAATGCGCCATTTACGGAGTGGGAATTTAAAACTATTCTTGCCAGTTGCCCCAATACATCTCCAGGACCGGACCGAATCCACTGTCAAATGCTGAAACATCTTTCTGCAAACTCGCAACGCCATCTTTTGGACTTCTTCAACCGTCTCTGGATCGAGGGAGCGTACCCATCCCAATGACAGGAGAGCATCGTTATCCCTCTGTTGAAGCCAGGTGCAGTTCCACTGAACGTTGACAATTACCGTCCTATCAGTCTCACAAACGTTCTTTGTAAGCTCTTTGAACGTTTGTTGAGCCGGCGACTGCTGTGGGTTCTCGAGAATCGGGGTCTGCTCGCCCCACAACAAGGTGCTTTCCGGCAGGGTCGCTCTGCCATTGATAACCTCCTCTCTTTGGAGTCGGCGATCCGTACTGCTTTCGCATGACGTCACCACCTCGTCGCCATCTTTTTCGACCTCCGGAAAGCATATGACACGGCATGGCGTCATCAAATCCTTGCCACGCTACATGGATGGGGTCTCCATGGCTCCCTCCCAATGTTTATTCAGAATTTTTTACTTTTACGACGCTTTAGAGTCCGCGTTGCCACCTCCTTCAGTTCCTCCCATACCCAAGAGAATGGGGTACCACAAGGGTCCGTCCTAAGTGTACCCCTCTTCTTAGTGGCCATTAATGGCCTAGTGGCTGCAGTGGGGCCATCAGTTTCTTGCTCCCTCTATGCGGACGAGTTTTGCCTGTACTATTCCACCGCTAGTACAAGTGTAGCTGAACGACGACTGCAGGCTGCCATTCATCGGGCACAGAATTGAACTTCTGCCCATGGTTTTACATTTTCCCCTGCGAAAACCAGGGTGATGCACTTTTGTCGCCAACGCACGGTACATCCACATCCGGAGCTCTACCTTGATGGCGAGCTCCTTCAGGTTGTGGATACACACCGTTTCCTGGGTCTCCTTTTTGACTCGCGTTTGACATGGCTCCCTCATCTGCGCCAGCTTAAGCAACGGTGTTCATGTCATTTGGACATCCTTCGTTGCCTCAGCCATACTGTCTGGGGGGCAGCACGCCCTGTCCTCCTGCGGCTGTACGACGCTCTGGTGCAGTCACGTCTAGACTACGGAAGCCAGGTCTACGGCTCAGCCTCTCCATCTGCACTGCGAGTTCTCGACCCAGTGCATCATACCGGCATCCGTCTGGCCACTGGAGCCTTTCGTACAAGCCCTGTCACAAGTCTCTTGGCAGAGGCTGGAGTCGCCCCACTGCGATACCGGCGCCAACAACTACTCGCCCAGTATGCTGCCAGAGTTCACTGTACCCCTCGGCATCCGAATAACAGACTCCTCTTTCCGGGAGAGGTCACTCGTTTGCCGCAGAGGCGACCTCGGTCGGGACTCCCGATAGCAGCGCGTGTCCAATCGCTACTATCGACCCTGGACTCCTTTTCTCTTCACCGTCCCTTCCGCTCGACTTTCCATGCTCCTCCCTGGACCGTTCCTCGGCCGCGGATTCGGTTGGATCTTTCCCGTGAGCCGAAGACCTCTGTTTCTCCTCTGGTCCTACGGCATCAGTTTTCTGCCGTGCTCCGTGAGTTCTGTAACTCCGAGGTCATTTATACAGACGGTTCTTCAGATGGCGACCACACTGGATATGCCTACATGCATGGCGCTTATGTTGAACAACGCTCTTTGCCACCCGGCAGCAGCGTCTTCACCGCAGGCTAAATAACCGCGCCCTTAAATACATCCGCACATGCCCTGGGACCTCCTTCCTGATCTGCAGCGACTCGCTGAGCGGTTTACAGGCCCTTGATCAGTGTTATGCTCGTCATACATTGGTCAGGGCCATTCAGGAGTCGATACTGGCTCTTGGTGACTCTGGTCGCTGTGTTACATTCGTTTGGACCCCGGGCCATGTAGGCATTCCGGGCAACGAGAGCGTCGACCATCTAGCCAAACAGGCTACCACTTGCCGCCGTCTGGGGATTGGCCTCCCAGAAGCAGACTTCCGCCCGATGCTTCGCAATAAAATACGCGAACTGTGGAACGCTGAATGGTCGGCTCTGGACGTGCCCAATAAGCTGCGGACGATAAAGGACACAACATCTGTCTGGAAGTCCTCGCAGCTGGGATCCCGTAGGGACTCCGTGGTCACACTCATCTGACGCATGGTCACCTCCTCCGTCGAGAGGACCCACCCGTGTGCCAATGTGGTGCTCCATTGACTGTGGTCCATCTCCTACTCGACTGTCCCATTTTAGCCCCACTGCGGATTTCTTTTAACCTCCCAAACACTCCCTCTTTGGTGCTCGGCGACGATGCCTCCGTGGCTAATTTGGTTTTACGATTTTTTCGTGCTGGGGGGATTTACCAGTTGCTGTGAGTCCTTTGGGTGGTCTTTTAGATAATTTTTTATGTTCCCTTTGAGGTGTCTTTAGACTACAGTTTTTATTTTGTACGCTATGTGGTTGACATTTCCCTTTTTATACACATGGTCGGTCAACCACATTCACTGGCTCTGTCGTTTTTGACTCATATTTGTTTCTGTGTGTCTGGTGTGTTTCGTATTGTCTCGTGTTGACTCTGTCAATAATTCATTGACGGTGCATTCTTTCACTCTGCTTTGTTTTAAATCTCATTCAGGCACATTTTTCGATGGTTCTGTTTTTCTGTGTGTCGCCTAGATATGAAGCGGGGGACAGATGGCCACAGCAGTCTAGTCCCCCTAAAACCTCCCATAACAACAACAACATAACGAAGTTGCCGAAGAGATTGAGCAACGCCATCATTGCCGGAAGATGCAATGATGACCTTGAGCAATTTCAGTTTGATTATGAGCCGCTGGCAAGTAGTAATGATATACTTGAATTACTGCTACATCATGCGAGCCATTTTCCTGCACCTCCTCCTAGAATTATGGACCGACTGCAACCAAACTTGGTACATATACTGCTTACTATTAGGCGAACAACCTCTGCCATGAATCAAACACTTACCCCTTACACTACAGGAGACATGATGTCATAAACAATGATATTCCTCAATTACTGCTACATCATGCGAGCCATTTTCCTGCACCTAATCCTAAAATAATGGACCAACTGCAACCAAACATGGTACACATACTGCTTACTATATGGTGAACAACCGCTGTCATGAATTAAACACCTACGACTTACACTACAGGAGACATGAAGTCATAAACAAAGATATTCTTGAATTACTGCTACATCATGCGAGCCATTTTCCTGCACCTCCTCCTAAAATAATGGACCGATTCTAACCAAACTTGGTACACATACTGCTTACTATTAGGCGAACAACCCCTGTCATGAATTCAACACCTACGACTTACGCTACAGGAGTCATGAAGTCATAAACAACGATATTCTTGAATTACTGCTACATCATGCGAGCCATTTTCCAGCACCTCCTCCTAAAGTAATGGACAGACTGAACCAAACTTGGTACACATACTGCTTACTATTAGGCGAACAACCGCTGTCAAGAATTAAACACCTACGACTTACGCTACAGGAGACATGAACACATAAACAAAGATATTCTTGAATCACTGCTACATCATGGGAGTAATTTCCCCATATCTCTATCTAAATTAATGGACCGACTGCAACCAAACTTGGTACACATACTGCTTACTATTAGGCGAACAACCGCTGTCATGAATTACACACCTATGACTTACGTTACAGGAGACATGAAGTCATAAACAATGATATTCTTGAATTACTGCTACACCATGCGAGCCACTTTCCTGCACCTCCTCCTAAAATAATGGACCGACTGCAACCAAACTTGGTACACATACTGCTTACCATTACGCGAACAACCGCTGTCATGACTTAAACACCTTCGACTGACGCTACAGGAGACATGAAGTCATAAACAATGATACTCTTGAATTACTGCTTCATCGTGTGAGCCATTTTCCTGCACCTCCTCCTAAAATAATGGACTGACTGCAAGCAACCTTAGAACACATACTGCTTACTATTAGGCGAACAACCGCTGTCAATAATTAAACACCTATGACTTACGCTACAGGAGACATGAAGTCATAAACAAAGATATTCTTGAATCACTGCTACATCATGGGAGCAATTTCTCCATATCTCTATCTAAATTAATGGACCGACTGCAACCAAACTTGATACACATACTGCTTACTATTAGGCGAACAACCGCTGTCATGTATTAAACACCTACGACTTACGCTACAGGAGACATGAAGTCATAAACAATGATATTCTTGAATTACTGCTACATCATATGAGCAATTTTCCTGCACCTCCTCCTAAAATAATGCACCGACTGCAACCAAACTTGGTGCACATACTGCTTACTATTAGGCGAACAATCGCTGTCATGACTTAAACACCTTCGACTGACGCTACAGGAGACATGAAGTCATAAACAATGATACTCTTGAATTACTGCATCATCATGTGAGCCATTTTGCTGCACCTCCTCCTAAAATAATGGACTGACTGCAAGCAACCTTGGCACACATACTGCTTACTATTAGGCGAACAACCGCTTTCATTAATTAAGCACCTATGACTTACGCTACAGGAGACATGAAGTCATAAACAATGATATTCTTGAATTACTGCTACAACATGTGAGCCACTTTCCTGCACCTCCTCCTAAAATAGTGGACCGACTGCAACCCAACTTGGTACACATACTGCTTACTATTAGGCGAACAACTGCTGTCATGAATTAAACACCTACGACTTACGCTACAGGAGACATGAAGTCATAAACAATGATATACTTGAATAACTGCTACATCATATGAGCAATTTTCCTGCACCTCCTCCTAAAAAAATTCACCGACTGCAACCAAACTTGGTGCACATACTGCTTACTATTAGGCGAACCACCGCTGTCATGAATTAAACACCTACGACTTACGCTACAGGAGACATGAAGTCATAAACTATGATAGTCTTGAACTACAGCTACATCATGCGAGCCATTTACCTGCACCTCCTCCTAAAATAATAGACCGACTGCAACCAAGCTAGGAACACATACTGCTTACTATCAGGCGAACAACCGCTGTCATGAATTCAACACCTACGACTTACGCTACAGTTGACATGAAGTCATAAACAATGATATTCTTGAATAACTGCTACATCATGTGAGCCATTTTCCTGCAGCTCCTCCTAAAATATTGGACCGACTGTAATCAAATTTTGTACACAAACTGCTTACTATTAGGGGAACAACCACTTTCATGAATTAAACACCTGAGACTGACGCTACAGGAGACATGAAGTCATAAACAATGATATTCTTGAATAACTACTACATCACGCGAGCTATTTTCCTGCACCTCCTCCTAAAATATAGAACCGATTGCAACCAAACTTGGTACACATACTGCTTACTATTAGGCGAACAACCTCTGTAATGACTTAAACACCTACGACTTACGCTACAGGAGACGTGAACTCATAAACAATGATATTCTTGAATTACTGCTACTTCATGTGAGCCATTTTCCTGCACCTCCTCCTAAAATAATAGACCGATTGCAACCAACCTTGGTACACATACTGCTTACTATTAGGCGAACAACCGCTGTCAGGAATTCAACACCTACGACTTACGCTACAGGAGACATGAAGTCATAAACAATGATATTCTTGAATAACTGCTACATCATGCGAGCAATTTCCTGCAACTCCTTCTAAAATAATGGACCGACTGCAACCAAACTTGGTACACAAACAGCTTACTATTACGCGAACAACCGCTGTCATGAATTCAACACCTACGACTTATGCTGCAGGAGACATGAAGTCATAAACAATGATATTCTTGAATTACTGCTACATCATGCGAGCTATTTTCCTGCACCTCCTCCTAAAATAATGGACCCACTGCAACCAAACTTCGTACAAATACTGCTTACTATTAGGCGAACAACCGTTGTCATGAATTAAACACCTACGACTTACGCTACAGGAGACATGAAGTCATAAATAATGATATTCTTGAATTAGTGCTACATCATGGGAGGCATTTTTCTACACCTCCTCCTAAAATAATGGACCGACTGCAACCAAACTTGGTACACATTCTGCCTACTGTTAGGCGAATAACCTCTGCCATGAATTAAACACCTTCGCCTTACGCAACAGGAGACGTGAAGTCATAAACAATGATATTTTTGAATTACTTCTACTTCATGTGAGCCATTTTCCTGCACCTCCTCCTAAACTAATATACCGATTGCAACCTACCTTGGTACACATACTGCTTACTATTAGGCGAACAACCGCTGTCATGAATTAAACACCAACGACTTATGCTACAGATGACATGAAGTCATAAACAATGATATTCTTGAATAACTCCTACATCATGCGAGCCATTTTCCTGCACCATCTCCTAAAATAATGGACTGACTGCAACCAAACTTTGTACACAACCTAATTACTGTTAGGCGAACAACCGCTTTCATGAATTAAACACCTGCGACTTACGCTACAGGAGATGTGAAGTCATAAACAATGATATTCATGAATTATTGCTACATCATATGAGCCATTTTCCTGCTCCTCCTCCTAAAATAATAGACCGATTGCAACCAACCTTGGTACACATACTGCTTATTATTAGGCGAACAACCGCTGTCATGAATTAAACACCTACGACTTACGCTACAGGAGACATGAAGTCATAAACAATGATATTCTTGAATAACTGCTACATCATGCGAGCCATTTTCCTGCAACTCCTCCTAAAATAATGGACTGACTGCAACCAAACTTGGTACACAAACTGCTTACTATTAGGCGAACAACCGCTGTCATGAATTCAACACCTACGACTTACGCTACAGATGACATGAAGTCATAAACAATGATATTCTTGAATAACTGCTACATCATGTGAGCCATTTTCCTGCACCTCCTCCTAAAATAAGGGACCGACTGCAACCAAACATGGTACACATACTGCTTACTATTAGGCGAACAACCGCTGTCATGAACTCAACACCTACGACTTACACTACAGGAGTCATGAAGTCATAAACAATGATATTCTTGAATTACTGCTACATCATGTGAGCAATTATCCTGCACCTCCTCCTAAAATAATGGACCGACTACAACCAAACTTGGTGCACATACTGCTTACTATTAGGCGCACAACCGCTGTCAAGACTTAAACACCTACGACTTACGGTACATGAGACCAGAAGTCATAAACAATGATATTCTTGAATAACTACTACATCATGCGAGCCATTTTCCTGCACCTCCTCCTAAAATAAAGAACCGATTACAACAAAACTTGGTACTCATACTGCTCACTATTAGGCGAACAATATCTGTAATGACTTAATCACCTACGACTTATGCTACAGGAGACGTGAAGTCATAAGCAATGATATTCTTGAATTACTGCTACTTCATGTGAGCCCTTTTTCTGCACCTTCTCCTAAAATAATAGACCGATTGCAACCAACCTTGGTACACATACTGCTTACTATTAGGCGAACAATTGCTGTCATGAATTCACCACCTACGACTTATGCTGCAGGAGACATGAAGTCATAAACAATGATATTCTTGAATCGCTGCTACATAATGTGAGCAATTTCAACATATCTCTTCCTAAAACAATGGACCGACTGCAACCAAACTTGGTACACATACTGCTTACTATTAGGCGAACAACCGCTGTCATGAATTCAACACCTACGTCTTATGCTGCAGGAGACATGATGTCATAAACAATGAAAATCTTGAATCACTGCTACATCATGGGAGCAATATCCCCATATCTCTTCCTAAAATAATGGACCAAATGCAACCAAACATGGTACACATACTGCTTACTACTAGGCGAACAACCGCTGTCATGAATTAAACACTTACGACTTACGCCACAAGAGACATAAAGTCATAAACAATGATATTCTTGAATTATTGCTACATCATGTGAGCAATTTTCCTGTACCTCCTCCTAGACTAATGCACCTACTGCAACCAAACTTGGTGCACATACTGCTTACTATTAGGCGAACTCTTGCTGTCATGAATTAAACACCTACGACTTACGCTACAGTAGACATAAAGTCATAAACAATGAAATACTTGAATTACTGCTACATCATGTGAGCAATTATCCTGCACCTCCTCCTAGAATAATGCACCTACTGCAACCAAACTTGGTGCACATACTGCTTACTATTAGGCGAACTCTTGCTGTCATGAATTAAACACCTACGACTTAGCTACAGGAGACGTGAAGTCATTAACTATGATATTCTTGAATTACTGCTATATCATGCGAGCCATATACCTACACCTCCACCTAAAATAATAGATCGACTGCAAACAAGCTAGGAACACGTACTGCTTACTATCAGGCGAACAACCGCTGTCATGAATTAAACACCTACGACTTACGCTACAGGTGACATGAAGTCACAAACAATGATATTCTTGAATAACTGCTACATCATGTGAGCCATTTTCCTGCACCTCCTCCTAAAAAATGGACCGACTGCAACCAAACTTGGTACACATACTGCTTACTATAAGGCTAACAACCGCTGTCATGAATTAAACACCTACGACTTACGCTACAGGAGACGTGATGTCATAAACAATGATATTCTTGAATAACTGCTACATCATGTGAGCCATTTTCCTGCACCTCCTCCTAAAATAATGCACCGACTGCAACCAAACTTGGTACACATACTGCTTAGTATTAGGCGAACAACCGCTGTAATGAATTCAACACCTACGACTTACGTTACAGGAGTCATGAAGTCATAAACAATGATATTCCTGAATTACTGCTACATCATGCGAGCCATTTTCCTGCACCTCCTCCTAAAGTAATGGACCGACTGCAACCAAACTTGGTACACATACTGCTTACTATAAGGCTAACAACCGATGGCATGAGTTAAACACCTACGACATACGCTACAGGAGACGTGAAATCATAAATAATGATACTCTTGAATAACTCCTACATCATGCGAGCCATTTTCCTGCACCATCTCCTAAAATAATGGACTGTCTGCAACCAAATTTTGTACACAAACTACTTACTGTTAGGCGAACAACCGTTGTCATGAATTAAACACCTGCGACTGACGCTACAGGAGACATGAAGTCATAAACAATGATATTCTTGAATAACTACTGCATCATGCGAGTCATTTTCCTACACCTCCTCCTAAAATAAAGAACCGATTGCAACCAAATTTGGTACACATACTGCTTACTATTAGGCGAACAACCTCTGTAATGTTTTAAACACCTACGACTTACGCTACAGGAGACGTGAAGTCAAAAACAATGATATTCTTGAATAACTCCTACATCATGCGAGCCATTTTCCTGCACCATCCCCTAAAATAATGGACTGACTGCAACCAAACCTTGTACACAACCTAACTACTGTTAGGCTAACAACCGCTTTCATCAATTAAACACCTGCGACTTACGCTACAGGAGACGTGAAGTCATAAACAATGATATTCTTGAATTACTGCTACATCATATGAGCCATTATCTTGCTCCTCCTCCTAAAATAATAGACCGATTGCAACCAACCTTGGTACACATACTGCTTATCATTAGGCGAACAACCGCTGTCATGAATTAAACACCTACGACTTACGCTACAGGAGACATGAAGTCATAAACAAAGATATTCTTGACTTACTGCCACAACATGCGAGCTAATTTCCTGCACCTCCTCCTAAAATAATGGACCGACTGCAACCAAACATGGTACACATACTGCTTACTATTAGGCGAACAACCGCTGTCATGAATTAAACACCTACGACTTACGCTACAGGAGACAAGATGTCATAAACAATGATATTCTTGAATAACTGCTACATCATGCGAGAAATTTTCCTGCAACTCCTCCTAAAATAATAGACTGACTGCAACCAAACTTGGTACAAAAACTGCTTACTATTAGGCGAACAACCGCTGTCATGAATTCAACACCTACGACTTACGCTACAGATGACATGAAGTCATAAACAATGATATTCTTGAATAACTGCTACATCATGTGAGCCATTTTCCTGCACCTTCTCCTAAAATAAGGGACCGACTGCAACCAAACATGGTACACATACTGCTTACTATTAGGCGAACAACCGCTGTCATGAACGCAACACCTACGACTTACGCTACAGGAGTCATGAAGTCATAAACAATGATAATCTTGAATTACTGCTACATCATGCGAGCCATTATCCTGCACCTCCTCCTAAAATAATGGACCGACTGCAACCAAACTTGGTACACATACTGCTTACTATAAGGCTAACAACTGCTGTCATGAATTAAACACCTACGACTTACGCTACAGGAGACATGAAGTCATAAACAATGATATTCTTGAATTACTGCTACATCATGTGAGCAATTATCCTGCACCTCCTCCTAAAATAATGGACCGACTACAACCAAACTTGGTGCACATACTGCTTACTATTAGGCGCACAACCGCTGTCATGACTTAAACACCTACGACTTACGCTACATGAGACCAGAAGTCATAAACAATGATATTCTTGAATAACTACTACATCATGCGAGCCATTTTCCTGCACCTCCTCCTAAAATAAAGAACCGATTACAACCAAATTTGGTACTCATACTGCTCACTATTAGGCGAACAACCTCTGTAATGACTTAAACACCTACGACTTACGCTACAGGAGACGTGAAGTCATAAGCAATGATATTCTTGAATTACTGCTACTTCATGTGAACACTTTTCCTGCACCTTCTCCTAAAATAATAGACCGATTGCAACCAACCTTGGTACACATACTGCTTACTATTAGGCGAACAATTGCTGTCATGAAGTCACCACCTACGACTTATGCTGCAGGAGACATGAAGTCATAAACAATGATATTCTTGAATCGCTGCTACACAATGTGACCAATTTCAACATATCTCTTCCTAAAACAATGGACCGACTGCAACCAAACTTGGTACACATACTGCTTACTAGTAGGCGAACAACCGCTGTCATGAATTCAACACCTACGTCTTATGCTGCAGGAGACATGATGTCATAAACAATGATATTCTTGAATCACTGCTACATCATGGGAGCAATATCCCCATATCTCTTCCTAAAATAATGGACCAAATGCAACCAAACATGGTACACATACTGCTTACTACTAGGCGAACAACCGCTGTCATGAATTAAACACTTACGACTTACGCCACAAGAGACATAAAGTCATAAACAATGATATTCTTGAATTACTGCTACATCATGTGAGCAATTTTCCTGCACCTCCTCCTAGAATAATGCACCTACTGCAACCAAACTTGGTGCACATACTGGTTACTATTAGGCGAACTCTTGCTGTAAGAATTACACACCTACGACTTACGCTACAGTAGACATAAAGTCATAAACAATGATATACTTGAATTACTGCTACATCATGTGAGCAATTATCCTGCACCTCCACCTAGAATAATGCACCTACTGCAACCAAACTTGGTGCACATACTGGTTACTATTAGGCGAACTCTTGCTGTAAGAATTACACACCTACGACTTACGCTACAGGAGTCATGAAGTCATAAACTATGATATTCTTGAATTACTGCTATATCATGCGAGCCATATACCTGCACCTCCACCTAAAATAATAGACCGACTGCAAACAAGCTAGGAACACATACTGCTTACTATCAGGCGAACAACCGCTGTCATGAATTAAACACCTACGACTTACGCTACAGGTGACATGAAGTCACAAACAATGATATTCTTGAATAACTGCTACATCATGTGAGCCATTTTCCTGCACCTCCTCATAAAAAATGGACAGACTGCAACCAAACTTGGTACACAAACAGCTTACTATTAGGCGAACAACCGCTGTAATGAATTCAACACCTACGACTTATGCTGCAGGGGACATGAAGTCATAAACAATGATATTCTTGAATTACTGCTACATCATGCGAGCTATTTTCCTGCACCTCCTCCTAAAATAATGGACCCACTGCAACCAAACTTGGTACAAATACTGCTTACTATTAGGCGAACAACCGTTGTCATGAATTAAACACCTACCCCTTACGCTACAGGAGACATGACATCATAAATAATGATATTCTTGAATTAGTGCTACATCATGGGAGCCATTTTTCTACACGTCCTCCTAAAATAATGGACCGACTGCAACCAAACTTGGTACACATACTGCCTACTGTTAGGCGAATAACCTCTGCCATGAAATAAACGCCTTCGCCTTACGCTACAGGAGACATGAAGTCATAAACAATGATAATCTTGAATAACTACTACATCATGCGAGCCATTTTCCTGCACCTCCTCCTAAAATATAAAACCGATTGCAAACAAACTTGGTACACATACTGCTTACTATTAGGAGAACAACCTCTGTAATAACTTAAATACCTACGACTTACGCTACAGGAGACGTGAAGTCATAAACAATGATATTTTTGAATTACTGCTACTTCATGTGAGCCATTTTCCTGCACCTCCTCCTAAACTAATATACCGATTGCAACCTACCTTGGTACACATACTGCTTACTATTAGGCGAACAACCGCTGTCATGAATTAAACACCTGCGGCTGACGCTACAGGAGACATGAAGACATAAACAATGATATTCTTGAATAACTACTTCATCATGCGAGTCATTTTCCTGCACCTCCTCCTAAAATAAAGAACCGATTGCAACCAAACTTGATACACATACTGCTTACTATTAGGCGAACAACCTCTGTAATGACTTGAACACCTACGACTTACGCTACAGGAGACGTGAAGTCATAAACAATGATATTCTTGAATAAATCCTACATCATGCGAGTCATTTTCCTGCACCTCCTCCTAAAATAAAGAACCGACTGCAACCAAACTTGGTACACATACTGCTTACAATAAGGCTAACAACCGCTGTCATGAATTAAACACCTACGACTTACGCTACAGGAGACGTGAAGTCATAAACAATGATATTCTTGAATTACTGCTACATCATATGAGCCATTTTACTGCTCCTCCTCCTAAAATAATAGACCGATTGCAACCAACCTTGGTACACATACTGCTTATCATTAGGCGAACAACCGCTGTCATGAATTAAACACCTACGACTTACGCTACAAGAGACATGAAGTCATAAACAAAGATATTCTTGACTTACTGCCACAACATGCGAGCTAATTTCCTGCACCTCCTCCTAAAATAATGGACCGTCTGCAACCAAACATGGTACACATACTGCTTACTATTAGGCGAACAACCGCTGTCATGAATTAAACACCTACGACTTACGCTACAGGAGACAAGATATCATAAACAATGATATTCTTGAATAACTGCTACATCATGCGAGCAATTTTCCTGCAACTCCTCCTAAAATAATGGACTGACTGCAACCAAACTTGGTACACAAACTGCTTACTATTGGGCGAACAACCGCTGTCATGAATTCAACACCTACGACTTACGCTACATGAGACCAGAAGTCATAAACAATGATATTCTTGAATAACTACTACATCATGCGAGCCATTTTCCTGCACCTCCTCCTAAAATAAAGAACCGATTACAACCAAACTTGGTACTCATACTGCTCACTATTAGGCGAACAACCTCTGTAATGACTTAAACACCTACGACTTACGCTACAGGAGAAGTGAAGTCATAAGCAATGATATTCTTGAATTACTGCTACTTCATGTGAACACTTTTCCTGCACCTTCTCCTAAAATAATAGACCGATTGCAACCAACCTTGGTACACATACTGCTTACTATTAGGCGAACAATTGCTGTCATGAATTCACCACCTACGACTTATGCTGCAGGAGACATGAAGTCATAAACAATGATATTCTTGAATCGCTGCTACATAATGTGAGCAATTTCAACATATCTCTTCCTAAAACAATGGACCGACTGCAACCAAACTTGGTACACATACTGCTTACTATTAGGCGAACAACCGCTGTCATGAATTCAACACCTACGTCTTATGCTGCAGGAGACATGATGTCATAAACAATGATATTCTTGAATCACTGCTACATCATGGGAGCAATATCCCCATATCTCTTCCTAAAATAATGGACCAAATGCAACCAAACATGGTACACATACTGCTTACTACTAGGCGAACAACCGCTGTCATGAATTAAACACTTACGACTTACGCCACAAGAGACATAAAGTCATAAACAATGATATTCTTGAATTACTGCTACATCATGTGAGCAATTTTCCTGCACCTCCTCCTAGAATAATGCACCTACTGCAACCAAACTTGGTGCACATACTGGTTACTATTAGGCGAACTCTTGCTGTAAGAATTACACACCTACGACTTACGCTACAGTAGACATAAAGTCATAAACAATGATATACTTGAATTACTGCTACATCATGTGAGCAATTATCCTGCACCTCCACCTAGAATAATGCACCTACTGCAACCAAACTTGGTGCACATACTGGTTACTATTAGGCGAACTCTTGCTGTAAGAATTACACACCTACGACTTACGCTACAGGAGTCATGAAGTCATAAACTATGATATTCTTGAATTACTGCTATATCATGCGAGCCATATACCTGCACCTCCACCTAAAATAATAGACCGACTGCAAACAAGCTAGGAACACATACTGCTTACTATCAGGCGAACAACCGCTGTCATGAATTAAACACCTACGACTTACGCTACAGGTGACATGAAGTCACAAACAATGATATTCTTGAATAACTGCTACATCATGTGAGCCATTTTCCTGCACCTCCTCATAAAAAATGGACAGACTGCAACCAAACTTGGTACACAAACAGCTTACTATTAGGCGAACAACCGCTGTAATGAATTCAACACCTACGACTTATGCTGCAGGGGACATGAAGTCATAAACAATGATATTCTTGAATTACTGCTACATCATGCGAGCTATTTTCCTGCACCTCCTCCTAAAATAATGGACCCACTGCAACCAAACTTGGTACAAATACTGCTTACTATTAGGCGAACAACCGTTGTCATGAATTAAACACCTACCCCTTACGCTACAGGAGACATGACATCATAAATAATGATATTCTTGAATTAGTGCTACATCATGGGAGCCATTTTTCTACACGTCCTCCTAAAATAATGGACCGACTGCAACCAAACTTGGTACACATACTGCCTACTGTTAGGCGAATAACCTCTGCCATGAAATAAACGCCTTCGCCTTACGCTACAGGAGACATGAAGTCATAAACAATGATAATCTTGAATAACTACTACATCATGCGAGCCATTTTCCTGCACCTCCTCCTAAAATATAAAACCGATTGCAAACAAACTTGGTACACATACTGCTTACTATTAGGAGAACAACCTCTGTAATAACTTAAATACCTACGACTTACGCTACAGGAGACGTGAAGTCATAAACAATGATATTTTTGAATTACTGCTACTTCATGTGAGCCATTTTCCTGCACCTCCTCCTAAACTAATATACCGATTGCAACCTACCTTGGTACACATACTGCTTACTATTAGGCGAACAACCGCTGTCATGAATTAAACACCTGCGGCTGACGCTACAGGAGACATGAAGACATAAACAATGATATTCTTGAATAACTACTTCATCATGCGAGTCATTTTCCTGCACCTCCTCCTAAAATAAAGAACCGATTGCAACCAAACTTGATACACATACTGCTTACTATTAGGCGAACAACCTCTGTAATGACTTGAACACCTACGACTTACGCTACAGGAGACGTGAAGTCATAAACAATGATATTCTTGAATAAATCCTACATCATGCGAGTCATTTTCCTGCACCTCCTCCTAAAATAAAGAACCGACTGCAACCAAACTTGGTACACATACTGCTTACAATAAGGCTAACAACCGCTGTCATGAATTAAACACCTACGACTTACGCTACAGGAGACGTGAAGTCATAAACAATGATATTCTTGAATTACTGCTACATCATATGAGCCATTTTACTGCT
The DNA here is from genome assembly GCA_026315105.1 of Locusta migratoria. Taxonomy (NCBI): domain Eukaryota; kingdom Metazoa; phylum Arthropoda; class Insecta; order Orthoptera; family Acrididae; genus Locusta; species Locusta migratoria. The sequence goes on along the minus strand of CM048755.1, from coordinate 799,836,535 downwards.
CCTCCTCCTAAAATAATAGACCGATTGCAACCAACCTTGGTACACATACTGCTTATCATTAGGCGAACAACCGCTGTCATGAATTAAACACCTACGACTTACGCTACAAGAGACATGAAGTCATAAACAAAGATATTCTTGACTTACTGCCACAACATGCGAGCTAATTTCCTGCACCTCCTCCTAAAATAATGGACCGTCTGCAACCAAACATGGTACACATACTGCTTACTATTAGGCGAACAACCGCTGTCATGAATTAAACACCTACGACTTACGCTACAGGAGACAAGATATCATAAACAATGATATTCTTGAATAACTGCTACATCATGCGAGCAATTTTCCTGCAACTCCTCCTAAAATAATGGACTGACTGCAACCAAACTTGGTACACAAACTGCTTACTATTGGGCGAACAACCGCTGTCATGAATTCAACACCTACGACTTACGCTACATGAGACCAGAAGTCATAAACAATGATATTCTTGAATAACTACTACATCATGCGAGCCATTTTCCTGCACCTCCTCCTAAAATAAAGAACCGATTACAACCAAACTTGGTACTCATACTGCTCACTATTAGGCGAACAACCTCTGTAATGACTTAAACACCTACGACTTACGCTACAGGAGAAGTGAAGTCATAAGCAATGATATTCTTGAATTACTGCTACTTCATGTGAACACTTTTCCTGCACCTTCTCCTAAAATAATAGACCGATTGCAACCAACCTTGGTACACATACTGCTTACTATTAGGCGAACAATTGCTGTCATGAATTCACCACCTACGACTTATGCTGCAGGAGACATGAAGTCATAAACAATGATATTCTTGAATCGCTGCTACATAATGTGAGCAATTTCAACATATCTCTTCCTAAAACAATGGACCGACTGCAACCAAACTTGGTACACATACTGCTTACTATTAGGTGAACAACCGCTGTCATGAATTCAACACCTACGTCTTATGCTGCAGGAGACATGATGTCATAAACAATGATATTCTTGAATCACTGCTACATCATGGGAGCAATATCCCCATATCTCTTCCTAAAATAATGGACCAAATGCAACCAAACATGGTACACATACTGCTTACTACTAGGCGAACAACCGCTGTCATGAATTAAACACTTACGACTTACACCACAAGAGACATAAAGTCATAAACAATGATGTTCTTGAATTACTGCTACATCATGTGAGCAATTTTCCTGCACCTCCTCCTAGAATAATGCACCTACTGCAACCAAACTTGGTGCACATACTGCTTACTATTAGGCGAAATCTTGCTGTCATGAATTAAACACCTACGACTTACACTACAGTAGACATAAAGTCATAAACAATGATATACTTGAATTACTGCTACATCATGTGAGCAATTATCCTGCACCTCCTCCTAGAATAATGCACCTACTGCAACCAAACTTGGTGCACATACTGCTTACTATTAGGCGAACTCTTGCTGTCATGAATTAAACACCTACGTCTTACGCTACAGGAGACATGAAGTCATAAACTATGATATTCTTGAATTACTGCTATATCATGCGAGCCATATACCTGCACCTCCACCTAAAATAATAGACCGACTGCAAACAAGCTAGGAACACATACTGCTTACTATCAGGCGAACAACCGCTGTCATAAATTGAACACCTACGACTTACGCTACAGGTGACATGAAGTCACAAACAATGATATTCTTGAATAACTGCTACATCATATGAGCCATTTTCCTGCACCTCCTCCTAAAAAATGGACCGACTGCAACCAAACTTGGTACACATACTGCTTACTATTAGGCGAACAACCGCTGTCATGAATTCAACACCTACGACTTATGCTGCAGGAGACGTGAAGTCATAAACAATGATATTCTTGAATTACTGCTACATCATGCGAGCCATTTTCCTGCACATCCTCCTAAAGTAATGGACCAACTGCAACCAAACTTGGTACACATACTGCTTGCCATAATGCTAACAACCGCTGTCATGAATTAAACACCTACGACTTACGCTACAGGAGACGTGATGTCATAAACAATGATATTCTTGAATTACTGCTACATCATGTGAGCAATTTTCCTGCACCTCCTCCTAAAATAATGGACCGACTCAACCAAACTTGGTGCACATACTGCTTACTATTAGGCTAAAAACCGCTGTCATGAATTAAACACCTACGACTTACGCTACAGTAGACATGAAGTCGAAAATAATGATATTCTTGGATTACTGCTATATCATGCAAGCCATATACCTGCACCTCCACCTAAAATAATAGACCGACTGCAACCAAGCTAGGAACACATACTGCTTACTATCAGGCGAACAACCGCTGTCATGAATAAACACCTACGCCTTACGCTACAGGAGACGTGATGTCATAAACCATGATATTCTTGAATTACTGCTACATCATGTGAGCAATTTTCCTGCACCTCCTCCTGAAATAATGGACCGACTGCAACCAAACTTGGTGCACATACTGCTTACTATTATGCGAACAACCACTGTCATGACTTAAACACCTACGACTTACGCTACAGGCGACGTGAAGTCATAAACAATGATATTCTTGAATAACTCCTACATCATGCGAGCCATTTTCCTGCACCATCCCCTAAAATAATGGACTGACTGCAACCAAACTTTGTACACAATTTGCTTACTATTAGGCGAACAACCGCTGTCATGAATTAAACACCTGCGACTGACGCTACAGGACACATGAAGTCATAAAAAAGGATATTCTTGAATTACTGCTACATCATGTGAGCAATTTTCCTGCACCTCCTCCTAAAATAATGGACCGACTGCAACCAAACTTGGTACACATACTGCTTACTATGAGACGAACAACATCTGTAATGACTTAAACACCTACGACGTACGCTACAGGAGACGTGAAGTCATAAACAATGATATTCTTGAATTACTGCTGCATCATATGAGCCATTTTCATGCTCCTCCTCCTAAAATAATAGACCGATTGCAACCAACCTTGGTACACATACTGCTTACTATTAGGCGAACAACCGCTGTCATGAATTAAACACCTACGACTTACGCTACAGGGGACATGAAGTCATAAACAAAGATATTCTTGACATACTGCCACAACATGCGAGCCATTTTCCTGCACCTCCTCCTAAAATAATGGACCGACTCAACCAAACTTGGTGCACATACTGCTTACTATTAGGCGAACAACCGCTGTCATGAATTAAACACCTACGACTTACGCTACAGATGACATGAAGTCATAAACAATGATATTCTTGATTACTGCTACATCACGTGAGCCACTTTCCTGCACCTCCACCTAAAATAAGGGACCGACTGCAACCAAACATGGTACACATACTGCTTACTATTAGGCGAACAACTGCTGTCATGAACTCAACACCTACGACTTACGCTACAGGAGTCATGAAGTCATAAACAATGATATTCTTGAATTACTGCTACATCATGCGAGCCATTTTCCTGCACCTCCTCCTAAAGTAATGGACCGACTGCAACCAAACTTGGTACACATACTGCTTACTATAAGGCTAACAACTGCTGTCATGAATTAAACACCTACGACTTACGCTACAGGAGACATGAAGTCATAAACAATGATATTCTTGAATTACTGCTACATCATGTGAGCAATTATCCTGCACCTCCTCCTAGAATAATGCACCTACTGCAACCAAACTTGGTGCACATACTGCTTACTATTAGGCGCACAACCGCTGTCATGACTTAAACACCTACGACTTACGCTACAGGAGACATGAAGTCATAAACAATGATATTCTTGAATAACTACTACATCATGCGAGCCATTTTCCTGCACTTCCTCCTAAAATAAAGAACCGATTACAACCAAAGTTGGTACTCATACTGCTCACTATTAGGCGAACAACCTCTGTAATGACTTAAACACCTACGGATTACGCTACAGGAGACGTGAAGTCATATGCAATGATATTCTTGAATTACTGCTACTTCATATGAGCCCTTTTCCTGCACCTTCTCCTAAAATAATAGACCGATTGCAACCAACCTTGGTACACATACTGCTTACTATTAGGCGAACAATTGCTGTCATGAATTCACCACCTACGACTTATGCTGCAGGAGACATGAAGTCATAAACAATGATATTCTTGAAACACTGCTACATAATGGGAGCAATTTCATCATATCTCTTCCTAAAATAATGGACCGACTGCAACCAAACTTGGTACACAAACTGCATACTATTAGGCGAACAACCGCTGTCATGAATTCAACACCTACGACTTATGCTGCAGGAGACGTGAAGTCATAAACAATGATATTCTTGAATCACTGCTACATCATGGGAGCAATATCCCCATATCTCTTCCTAAAATAATGGACCGAATGCAACCAAACATGGTACACATACTGCTTACTACTAGGCGAACAACCGCTGTCATGAATTAAACACCTACGACTTACGCCACAAGAGACATAAAGTCATAAACAATGATATTCTTGAATTACTGCTACATCATTTGAGCAATTTTCCTGCACCTCCTCCTTGAATAATGCACCTTCTACAACCAAACTTGGTGCACATACTGCTTACTATTAGGCGAACTCTTGCTGTCATGAATTAAACACCTACGACTTATGCTACAGTAGACATAAAGTCATAAACAATGATATTCTTGAATTACTGCTACATCATGTGAGCAATTATCCTGCACCTCCTCCTAGAATAATGCACCTACTGCAACCAAACTTGATGCACATACTGCTTACTATTAGGCGAACAACCGCTGTCATTAATTAAACACCTACGACTTACGCTACAGGAGACAAGAAGTCATAAACAATGATATTCTTGAATAACTGCTACATCATGCGAGCAATTTTCCTGCAACTCCTCCTAAAATAATGGACCGACTGCAACCAAACTTGGTACACAAACTGCTTACTATTAGGCAAACAACCGCGGTCATGAATTCAACACCTACGACTTATGCTGCAGGAGACGTGAAGTCATAACCAATGTTATTCTTGAATTACTGCTACATCATGTGAGCCATTTTCCTGCACCTCCTCCTAAAATAATGGACCGACTGCAACCAAACTTGGTACACAAACTGCTTACTATTAGGCGAACAACCGCTGTCATGAATTCAACACCAACGACTTATGCTGCAGGAGACGTGAAGTCATAAACAATGATATTCTTGAATAACTGCCATATCATGCGAGCCATATACCTGCACCTCCACCTAAAATAATAGACCGACTGCAACCAAGCTAGGAACACATACTGCTTACTATTAGGCGAACAACCGCTGTCATGACTTAAACACCTACGACTTACGCTACAGGCGATGTGAAGTCATAAACAATGATATTCTTGAATAACTCCTACATCATGCGAGCCATTTTCCTGCACCATCTCCTAAAATAATGGACTGACTGCAACCAAACTTTGTACACAAACTGCTTACTATTAGGCGAACAACCGCTGTCATGAATTAAACACCTACGACTAACGCTACAGGAGACATGAAGTCATAAACAAAGATATTCTTGACTTACTGCCACAACATGCGAGCCATTTTCCTGCACCTCCTCCTAAAATAATGGACCGACTGCAACCAAACATTGTACACATACTGCTTACTATTAGGCGAACAACCGCTGTCATGAATTAAACACCTACGACTTACGCTACAGGAGACAAGAAGTCATAAACAATGATATTCTTGAATAACTGCTACATCATGCGAGCAATTTTCCTGCAACTCCTCCTAAAATAATGGACCGACTGCAACCAAACTTGGTACACAAACTGCTTACTATTAGGCGAACAACCGCTGTCATGAATTCAACACCTACGACTTATGCTGCAGGAGACGTGAAGTCATAAACAATGATATTCTTGAATTACTGCTACATCATGTGAGCCATTTTCCTGCACCTCTTCCTAAAATAATGGACTGAATCCAACCAACCTTGGTACACATACTGCTTACTATTAGGCGAACAACCGCTGTCATTAATTAAACACCTACGACTTACGCTACAGGAGACATGAAGTCATAAACAATGATTTTCTTGAATTACTGCTACATTATTCGAACAATTTTCCTGCTTCTTCTCCTAAAATAATGGTCCGACTGCAACCAAACTTTGTACACATACTGCTTAATATTAGGCGAACACCTTTATTTTTTTTTCCCAGGCGGTCACCCATCTAAGTACTTAAAATGCAAGACGTTGCTTAACTTCGGTGATCGAACGAGAAGCGGTATACCCAAGGTTGTATGGCCGTTGGCGCTTATACATAACATTTCTGCCTAAAAGTTGTCTTACACTTCTCTCCTAAGACACGCATTTGCCCATTTAGCACACAAGGCCGCAATTGCAGATGAATTAGTTTGATGCGTCCTCTGTCATTGGAGCGTGTATTCAGACCCTCGCGAAATCAAGCAATGTTTACGTATTTGACCGAGTGACATCTAAGTTAGTTCTAAGTGACACTGTCCTTTTGCAATGTGCCGCTGCTACCCAAGTATGACACAAGCAGGACACGAAAGCGTTTTGAAATTAATATTTTCGGTTGCTACCTCCCCTTCCCCTTCTGTCTCGACTTGTGTCCACTTTATTTATTTATTTATTTATTCTGTTCCATAGGACCCACTTCAGGAGTAAGACTCCATGGTCATGGAACAAGTCAATACATTAATTGTTACACAATAATGGTAATAGAAAAAGTGAAAAGAATCAATAAAGAAAAAATAAATTAGCTTAATTGTTTAACTTTTCTAGGAGTTCCTCGACAGAATAAAAGGAGTGAGCCACGAGGTAACTCTTCAATTTAGATTTGAAAGCATGTGGATTAGTGCTAAGATTCTTAAGTTCTTGCGGCAGCTTATTGAAAATGGATGGCGCAGAATACTGCACCCCTTTCTGCACAAGTGTTAAGGTGGTGCGGTGCAAATGTAGATTAGACATCTGTCTAGTATTCACCGAGTGAAAGCTACTAACTCGTGGGAATAAGCTGATATTATTAACAACAAACGACATTAAAGAAAAAACGTATTGTGACGCCAGAGTCAAAATTCCCAGACTACTGAAAAGGGGTCGACATGACGTTCGCGAACTTACACCAGATATTGCTCGAACCGCCCGTTTTTGAGCCAGAAATATCCTTTTTGCATCAGGCGAGTTACCCCAATAAACAATGCCGTACGTCATAAGTGAGTGAAAGTAAGCGAAATAGACTACTTTTCGTGTTGAAAAATCACTTATCTCAGATATTGTTCTAATGGTAAATATAGCAGAATTTAGTTTTGGAACAAGATCCTGAACATGGGCTTTCCATGACAGCTTACTGTCTATATGAACACCTAGAAATTTGAACTGTTCAGTCTCACTTATCACATGCCCATTATGTGTAATCATAATGTCAGATTTCGTCAAATTATGTGTTAGAAATTGTAAGAACTGAGTTTTACTGTGATTTAACATCAACTTGTTTTCTATTAGCCATGAACTTATCTCTTGAACTGCATTATTTGATACTGTGTCAATATTACGAGCAACATCCTTCACTACCAAGCTGGTATCATCAGCAAACAAAAATATTTTACAATCACCTGTTATACTCGAAGGCATATCATTTATATAAATAAGAAACAGCAATGGTCCCAAAACAGACCCCTGGGGCACCCCATACTTAATTGTGCCCCATTGGGATTGCACGTCATAGCCATTTTCTACATTGCGGAGAATTACCTTCTGTTGTCTATTATTAAAGTAAGAGGTGAACCAGTTGTGGGCTACTCCCCGTATTCCATAATGTTCCAACTTCTGCAACAATATTTTGTGATCAACACAATCAAATGCTTTTGTTAAATCAAAGAAGACGCCTAATGTCCGTAGCCTCTTATTTAACCCATCAAGTGCCTCACAGAGAAACGAAAATATAGCGTTTTCGGTCGTTAAACCACTTCTAAAACCAAACTGTACGTTTGACAGGAAATTATGTGAACTGAAATGATCAATTAATCTTGAATATACAGCCTTTTCAATAACTTTGGAAAAAACCGATGGCATAGAAATAGGTCTATAGTTGTCTTCATTATCCCTTTCACCTTTTTTATAAAGCGGTTTCACTACTGAGTACTTTAATCTGTTAGGAAACTGACCATTCCGAAAGGAAAAATTACAAATATGGCTTAGTACTGGGCTAACATATGGAGAACAGTACTTTAGAATTCTGCTAGATACCCCATCATATCCACAAGAGTCCTTAGTCTTTAGTGATTTAATTATTGACTCAATCTCACCTATGGAAGTATCATGAAGGATCATTTCAGGCAACAGCCTAGGAAACGCATTTTCTAAAAACGTTATATGATTACCTGTAGAAACTAGAGTTTTGTTTAGTTCCTCTACTATATTCAGAAATTGATTATTGAATATTGCACATATATCTAACTTGTCAGTAACAGAAACATTCCTACTACGCACTGACGTTATATCTTCTACCTGCTGCTCCTGACCAGACACTTCCTTCACGACTGACCAGATAGTTTTAATTTTATCCCGAGAGTTTGCTATTCTTTTTGCGTACCACATACTTTTTGCATTCTTAATGACATTTTTCAGAACCTTACAGTACTGTTTGTAATGAGCTACTGCATCTTCATTCTGACTGCTTCTAACATTTTGATACAACTCCCGCTTAGTTCTACATGATACTCTTATCCCCTTTGTCATCCACCCTGGCTGTCTGTTACTGAAAGTACCCTGTTTTGAGCGTTCTAGTGGAAAGCAACTTTCAAATAGCATAATAAATGTGTTCAGAAAAGCATTATATTTATCATCTGCATTATCAGCACTATAAACATCCTGCCATTCTTGTTCCTTAATTAGGCTTAAAAAGGTCTCAATTGCAACTGGATTAACTTTTCTGAGTAGTTGATATTTATGTTTAACATTTGTTTGAGAACAAATACTTTTTAGAATTAAAAGTTGGGCATCGTGGTCTGATAGGCCATTTACTATTCTGCTGACAGAGTGCCCCTCTAATAATGAAGAATGAACAAAAATATTGTCAATGGTAGAACTGCTATTTCCTTGCACTCTCGTTGGAAAAAATACTGTTTGCATCATGTTATAGGAATTAAATAGATCTAACAGCTGACGTTTCCTTGAGCTATCACCTACACAATTAATGTTGAAATCTCCACACACAATTAAATTTTTATACTTCCTATACAGTGAACCCAGAACCAATTCCAGCTTGGGCAGAAACATTTTAAAATCTGAGTCAGGGGATCTATAAATAACAACTATTACTAGTTTAGTTCCATTAACATTAACAATTCCTGCACAACATTCAAATATCTGTTCTGTGCAGTGTTTAGAAAAATCGATTGACTCCGATGAAAAATCGTTTTTTACATACATGGCCACTCCCCCACACTGCAAGGAACTCCTAGAGTAAAAGGCAGCTAACCTGTATCCTGGCAAAGGAAGTCTCTTAATTGTCACACCACTTAAAAAGTGCTCTGAAATTCCAATAATGTCAGAATCAGTATCAATAAGCATTTCATTAACTTTATCTCTGATACCCTGTATATTTTGATGAAAAACAGTAATTCCCTTATTACTTATATTCTTAGACTTTGTCAAAGGTGGTTCATTTCTTAGAGGGACTTCCTTTAAGCAGGAATATCTATCAGCTGTCTTCAGTCTAAAAAAGGTGCAGCCCTAACACCAACTACTACAGGAATTTTTCCATGAGTGAAACCCCCACCCCCTACTACACTGTCACCTATGAGCTTTGCCAACCTCCCCTTCCCATACCTATTGAGGTGCAGACCGTGCCTAGTAAAATCCGACCTTTGGATAGTTTCAACTGGCACCACTGCAATGTGATCCATGCCCTCCGTCATCAGCGCCTTTTCAAGCCCCATGTTAAGACGGCTGACAGCCGTATTAAGACAAGGCCTATCATGACGCTGAAACAGCTGCACGAAATGCACATTCGTGCCACCAGTTTCATTTGCTATCCTTTCCAGATCACCACCTATATCATATTCCCCGTCCCTATCAAGACTGTTCCCGGCCCCACCCACTATAACTACCTGATCCTCTTTTGAAAAATTCCTACATAAGTCCCCTATGTTACAAGTGACCTGATCTAACCCTGCACTAGGCCAACTGACGCTCGCTGGCGCTTGGGGGTAGTGGTTTATGAAGGCAGAAACACGAGGGTGCGTCTGCGAGAGGCGTAAGAAATAGCAGAAAACTGCATACATTTTTTTCTATTTCTTTTTCGTTTTTTTACGCAAATATAAGACCATTTTACACAATCAATTAATTGCTTGCGGAAAGTTATGTTCCCCTACTTTCCTAACACGCAATTTTCGACAGAAATCGTTTCATATATAACGAAAAATATCACGCCAAGATACGTCATTCGATCGTGTGTAACGTGAAAGGAAAGTGTTATTTATTCACGTAAAGATAGAACGTTTTTTCCGTTTCACGTGCGATAAAAAAATAGGAAAGCAAATCTTTCTACTGCGGATGGCAAAGAATAACAGTGTGGAACGCACGTTAAAAGCCAACAGCACATTTCGTTCCCAGGCTTTTCTTTTTTTTTTACGTAAATATAAGACGTTTTTACCGTTTCACGTCCAATAAAAAAAATAGGAAAAAAATATTCCTACTCCGGAGGGTAAATAATAACAGTGTGGAACGTACGTTAAAAGACAATTATTATTATTTTTTTTTCCCAGGCGGTCACCCATCTAAGTACTTAAAATGCAAGACGTTGGTTTAGTTCGGTGATCGAACGAGAAGCGGTTTACCCAACGTGGTATGGCCGTTGGCGCTTATATATAACATTTCTGCCTAAAAGTTATCTTACACTTCTCTCCTAAGACACGCATTTGCCCATTTAGCACACAAGGCCGCAATTGCAGATGAATTAGTTTGATGCGCCCTCTGTCAGTGGAGCGTGTATTCAGACCCTCGCGAAATCAAGCAATGTTTACGTATTTGACCGAGTGACATCTAACTTAGTTCTAAGAGACACTGTCCTTTTGCAATGTGCCGCTGCTACCCAAGTATGACACAAGCAGGACACGAAAGCGTTTTGAAATTAATATTTTCGGTTGCTACCTCCCCTTCCCCTTCTGTCTCGACTTGTCACGACTTTGCTCGAGTGACGCTCGCTGGCGCTTGGGGGTAGTGGTTTATGAAGGCAGAAACTCGAGTGTGCGTCTGCGAGAGGCGTAAGAAATAGCAGAAAACTGCATACATTTTTTTCTTTTTTTTCTTTTTTTACGCAAATATAAGACCATTTTACACAATTAATTAATTGCTTGCGGAAAGTTATGTTCCCCTACTTTCCTAACACCAATTTTCGGCAGAAATCGTGCCATATATAACGAAAAATATCACGCCAAGATACGTCATTCGATCGTGTGTAACGTGAAAGGAAAGTGTTATTTATTTATTTATTTACGTAAAGATAAAACGTTTTTCCCGTTTCACGTCCGATAAAAAAATAGGAAAGCAAATCTTTCTACTGCGGATGGCAAAGAATAACAGTGTGGAACGCACGTTAAAAGCCAACAGCACATTTCGTTCCCAGGCTTTTCTTTTTCTTTTTATGTAAATATAAGACGTTTTTACCGTTTCACGTCCAATAAAAAAATAGGAAAAGAATCTTCCTACTCCGGAGGGTAAATAATAACAGTGTGGAACGTACGTTAAAAGACAATTATTTTTTTTTTTCCCAGGCGGTCACCCATCTAAGTACTTAAAATGCAAGACGTTGCTTAACTTCGGTGATCGAACGAGAAGCGGTTTACCCAACGTGGTATGGCCGTTTTTTTTTTTTGTTTTTTTTTTTTTTTATTTTTTTTTATTTGTTTTGGGCCTCCAAACCTCCCCTTCTAGCCCAGCCTTTCGCTCTCCATGATCGCCTTCATTGGCGAGGCTTCATTGCCTGTAACTGAAATCCATCTCCTTGGATTTAAGGTAAATAAATGTTTTCCATTCGGACTAAAGGAGTTGTTACAGTTTCGTCACCAATGCATTTCTTTATTTCCACAACAGATGGTCGTATACTTCTGACGAAAATAATTGGGCTCCTGCCCGATAAGAAAATCAAAACAAATGTTGGGATCCTCCATAAATAAATAAATAAAACGTAAGAAAAACCGAATAGAAAAGCGAAATTGAATAAAATAAAAATCCTCCTCCCACGGTAGTTTCGTCTGCACAGTGCTTCAAAGCTCGTCTTCTCGATAAGGTGGGTTAATATTCCGTGTCTTCTATACGTTACTCTTAGAACTTCATGCCTGTGTTGTTGTGTGTGCAGTTTGTCATCTCTTAACTTTGATGCTTCCGTGCTCCGAAATTTCCGAGGTTCAGAGTAGTGCATTTCACAAATTTTTTTCTCCTGTTTCTATTGTGCTATTTTTTTTTTTTTTATTTCAGTTTGACTGACTTGAACTATCGTCACATTTGTACCATAATTTGCAGCATGTTACCATATGTGTCCTTATAGTCCCGGAGTCCTTGTATGGCGCTGTGTTCGTATTCGAGGTATGCTCGGTAATCGTTAAGGGTAGTGTGACGATTGTCAAGAGCGTATACAGCCGTGTGGCCTAACATCCAAATCGCAGCGTTTTTTTCCTTCGTGGATATCGTAACTTGTCGGGTTTGAGTAATTCATTGACGTCGACGGTGATTGGAACCGTACGGTCGATTATCGCCAGGCGTTGTCGCATTTCTGTAATAATCTGTCCCGTTGTTCCACAGGTGAGCCTGTGAGGTAAAGTGTCAACGAGACCACATGTGGCGCAAGCCGGCGAAGGACACATCTTGATGTTGTGGCGCTTTTCGGCCGTGGGAACTTTATCATTGACGATCATGTACCACGCAGATCTAATGCGTGATGGCAGTACAGAGCTATGGACATTCTTCCAGATGATGTTCCATTTGACATTTGGGTACTTCTGTATTACTCTGTTATCACTTATTCCTCTGGTGAGAAAGTTGTAGATCTTGGCGTTCGTATAAGGTGGGAAAACGTCGTCGGCATGGTGGATGTAGCTGAATTCGCTGTAGTAATACCGGATGTGACGGAGGGCTATCGGTATCAAGTCTTCGTTTAGCGGAGGGCTGAAGCTGCATGGCCTCAAGAGAGATGTGAGATCCTTTATTAAACTCGGAGAGGTTGTGGTGACGGTTTTATGTATAAGGTTTATCAGGAGAGTCCGACACTTGTGTTTGGCACTGATGAGACCAAGTCCTCCCCGTGAAGTTGGTAATGTTAGTGTTTCAAAACATACTTTGAAGAGATGGCCTCTCAATACGTACCAACAAAACGCTTGTTGTATGCTTGTTGCGAGTGGGTCGGATACTGGCAGGATTTGGCCGAGGTAGCACATGCTGCTTGCTATGGAGATTTTAACTGTATGAACTCTTTGCAACAGATCTAATTCTCTGTCGGAATAAATACGCGTTGTAGCCCTGATCTTGTGCAGCATGTCGGTCCAGTTCTTCGTTGCCATAGCATCTGGCTCCGCTCTCCAGAAGACGCCGAGACTTTTATGTTCAGTCGCTGTCTCGCACCAATCACGGTGCGTAGCATCACCAATTCCTGTACCTATATTCAGCAGTATCGTCTTCCTGGTGTTGAGCTGTGCACCAGTAACCTTGGTAAAATCGTTTACAATGGTCCGCACCGCCACGAGGTTTGCAGTGGATTCAACAGCTAAGCAGATGTCGTCAGCGTAGGCAATACAGGTCACCTTTTTGGCTCCTATGTTGATTCCTTGTGATCGACAGTTAATGTTGACAAGCAGAGGTTCCACTGCAATGGCATACAACGCCATGGATAAGGGGCAGCCTTGCCGGATATACCTTTTAATAGTTATTTTGTCTGTCAGGTGTCCATTGAGCAAAACACGCGAGGGAGCATCAGAGAGGAAGTGCTTGATTAATTTGACGAAACGCTGGCCAAAACCCATCTTCGTCAGTACTTTAAGAAGGTAATCATGGTTGATGCGGTCATATGCCTTTTCGAAGTCTAGGAAAAGAAGCGCGCCAGGATCTTCATTGTGCTTCAGGGTGCATATGACGTCCCGTAACTCGCAGGCAGCTGTTATCGCGCTGCGCCCAGGCACTGCAGCATATTGATGTGGTCCCAGTATTTTTTGGAGCAATGGTTGCAGTCTCTGTTTAGCAGCCCTCGTTATGATTTTGAAATCTGAGTTTAACAATGTGATAGGTCTCAGTTCGGTGATCTTTTTACTATTGCCTTTTATGGGTATAGGCACAATAAAACCTTCCTTAATTCGTCCGGAACAGAGTCGAGTTGCCACATTTCATTGGCCAGTTGAATCAGTGTTTGGGCCAGCAGATCCCAAAATTGTTGGTAAAATTCAGCGCAGAGTCCGTCAGGTCCGGGAGACTTTCGCTTCGCGGCGTTGAACACGGCCTGTTTTATGTCGTCTTCAACAAATGGGCTCTCAAGCGGGGCAACGTCTTCATGTGACAAGAGGCAATGTATTTCACTGAGGACTTCATTGCAAAGTGCTTCATCGATTTCGTGGGTGTCATATAGTTCTCTGTAGTACCTGCATACGTGTGATATAATGTCCCGTTGTTGTGTGACTGCGTTCCCGCCACTATCTTCGACCACCTCGATTAACTTTGCTTTCTGACGCTTCATTATCCGTAACGTATGATAGAGGGATGCTGTTTCTTGCGACGCAATGTCCTTCGGTTGCGACCTTGTGATCGTGCTTTCCATTTGTTGGCGATACAAATTCGTTATTTTCGCTTTATATTTCTGTATTCGGCGGTAGGTGTCTGTTATCGGAACGTCAGTAGAATGGTACAGCTCGCGGAGACATGTGAAGTAGAACTCTATTCTTTGTTTGCACCAGTATGATTTCTGGTAAGCATATCTTTTAACCGTTGCTCGAAGCTTCGGTTTGGCGCAAGATAGCCACCAT
Organism: Locusta migratoria; assembly: GCA_026315105.1. Classification (NCBI taxonomy): domain Eukaryota; kingdom Metazoa; phylum Arthropoda; class Insecta; order Orthoptera; family Acrididae; genus Locusta; species Locusta migratoria. Next base: position 799,821,479 of record CM048755.1, on the reverse strand, counting down.
TCTATGGTCGTCCGGTACCTGGTCTGAGAGCGCTTGGCCTGCTCCCACGCCTGTTGCACTTCTGTGTGCAGCTGTTGGTCGCGCAACAGACCGCTATCCATCCGCCAATAGCCTCTGCCGCGAAACACTTGCGGTCGTTGGAGATTGACATAGCACTGGTGAGCACTATGGTCGGAAAATCTGACGGGTGCAATACATTTCTGCGAAGGGTGTCAGAAACATAGATCCGATCTATTCGACTGGCGGAGTTGTTGGAGATGTGTGTATACGCTTTGCGGTCGCCGTGGATTATTTCTCAGGTGTCAAGGAATTTCAGTCCTTGGATGAGGTGGTCGAGTTCGATACATTTATTAAAATTCGGAGTTTAGTATTTTGGTGAAATTACGCAATTAAAATCTCCTCCAATAATACAGTTATTGGCGTAGGTGTTAATTAGAAATGGCACATCAGTTCTGTAAAACGAGGAGTGTTCTTGTCTGCGATTACTGCCGGATGGTGCGTATAAGTTGATAATCTGAATGCCATTGATGTTACAGGAGATGCCGCGTCCATTCGTAAGCCGTATAATGTTTGAATGAGGGATTCCGTCACGTAAAAGAATTGCAGTTCCAGTATGATCCTCTTTGCTGATGTTCGCGATTGTGAGAAATCCCGCCACCTGTGGTTCTACACAGACTTCTTGTAGTAGCCCAATGTCTACGTTAGTATTATACAGGAAGGCCGTGAGGGCTCGAAGTTTGACGTGGCTCTCAATTCTATTGATATTGATCGAAGTAATGTTGTACGTAAAATTAGCAGACATTAGATTATCTTTTATGTGTGTAACCATAAGCACGCACAAGTAGGATTAGAAGCAGACACACTAACAATAGAATACTACTTATCCACGTACACATACTTGAACACTTGCAGTAATACACTATATCAGTGTTCCTTATTACCCTCCATGTCATCGTCCGCAAACCACACTGGGCCCTGCGGTTTTTCTCTCGTGTCGTCGGACTCCATAGGCTCGCCAACTAGTAACTGCGGCCACTTTCGACGCTTCCGACTGGTTGTTTTTGAGTTTGACAGCTACCCGCTGCGCTACCATACGCAATTCCTTAGTGGCCTCCGTAACACCTACGCGAGCAACACGAAATTTCTTTTTCTCAGGCGACGAACGGCCTGTCGCATCTTCTGGTAAGTTAGAAGACAACTTCTTCGATTTCTTGGAAGTGGGAGTTGCAGGTGCAAGAGCAGCCGAAGTTGGATAACTTGTCTCGGGAATATCACGAGTGGCAGGTGTAGGTGAGGGAGGGTCTCCTCGTTTGTCAGTTTGTAATTGATCCAAACTGTTCAACGGCTTAGGTGGAGGGACGTTTGTGGCATCACGGATGGCTTTCGCTGATTCACGGGCCTCATTCTCGTCTCCCGTGACAGACTCTGCTACATTGGTATCGTCAGTGATGTAATCTTGTGCGGAACGCGTTTCGGAAACAAAAGGGCAGTGCGCGTGCTCCGCGGAGGCTGCGTGAGCGCCGGACATGTGCACGTCGTCTTGTACGGCGGGTGCGCTTGGCTGCGGCGCGGCGGCAGAGGCTGCCGCCGCAGTGACGTCACCGGGCAGGTTGGCCGCGCTCCGCTCGCGCGTAAGCAAACGGCTGGCGACTGAGGCGTACTGGGCCCGCGGTCTGCCGTCCGCGTCTACCTCGGCAGGCAACTGTACAGGTTTCTTGCGCGGACATTCCGCCCTAAGGTGGCCTGGCAAATTACAAGCAGAACAGGTACGCGGTTGTCCCTCGTACACAACAAGGGCCCGGAATCCAAATACGTTCACAAAGGACGGTATATGACATTTCAAATCGATCTTCACAGTTCGTACACCGTTGTCAACCTTGTAGTGCATGTTACCTCCCCATTTATCAATAGTTACGCCATACACGGTGCCGTACTTCGAAATAGCCTCCGCGATATATTGCAGATCTAGCTCAAACGGTAACAGGTGAACTTTAACGGTGCGAAGGCCTAACCCAGCATAAGTAATGGTAACTCGACTCACCTCACCAGAGCTGGTCTTGTACTCGGCACTCCCGTTGGTCATGGTCATAATCTTCTGACAGATTTCGTCGTTCCTCAGTTTCACCACATATACGTTGCTCAGGAAGTCGTAAGACATACCAAACAGATCTTCTTCAGGTACGTTAAACTTTCCGAAGAACCAATCCTCGAATTCGAATATTTTTGGACGTTCTTTATCAAAACTAAAACCTAACTTCAAAGTATACTTTCTCAATTGTGACTCCATTTCAAATTAAGAACTTATCAATGCAAGCAAGCGCGAATGTAAACACCAGTGAGCGACACTGGCGAGAGAGCTCCGCACATGCGTCCGACCGCTGCGACGGCCGAGCCGCTACACCGTTGGCGCTTATATATAACATTTCTGCCTAAAAGTTATCTTACACTTCTCTCCTAAGACACGCATTTGCCCATTTACCACACAAGGCCGCAATTGCAGATGAATTAGTTTGATGCGCCCTCTGTCAGTGGAGCGTGTATTCAGACCCTCGCGAAATCAAGCAATGTTTACGTATTTGACCGAGTGACATCTAAGTTAGTTCTAAGTGACACTGTCCTTTTGCAATGTGCCGCTGCTACCCAAGTATGACACAAGCAGGACACGAAAGCGTTTTGAAATTAATATTTTCGGTTGCTACCTCCCCTTCCCCTTCTGTCTCGACTTGTCACGACTTTGCTCGAGTGACGCTCGCTGGCGCTTGGGGGTAGTGCTTTATGAAGGCAGAAACACGAGGGTGCGTCTGCGAGAGGCGTAAGAAATAGCAGAAAACTGCATACATTTTTTTCTATTTTTTTTTCGTTTTTTTTACGCAAATATAAGACCATTTTACACAATTAATTAATTGCTTGCGGAAAGTTATGTTCCCCTACTTTCCTAACACGCAATTTTCGGCAGAAATCGTGCCATATATAACGAAAAATATCACGTCAAGATACGTCATTCGATCGTGTGTAACGTGAAAGGAAAGTGTTATTTATTCACGTAAAGATAGAACGTTTTTACCGTTTCACGTCCGATAAAAAAATAGGAAAGCAAATCTTTCTACTGCGGATGGCAAAGAATAACAGTGTGGAACGCACGTTAAAAGCCAACAGCACATTTCGTTCCCAGGCTTTTCTTTTTTTTTTTTTTTTTACGTAAATATAAGACGTTTTTACCGTTTCACGTCCAATAAAAAAATAGGAAAAGAATCTTCCTACTCCGGAGGGTAAATAATAACAGTGTGGAACGTACGTTAAAAGACAATTATTATTATTTTTTTCCCAGGCGGTCACCCATCTAAGTACTTAAAATGCAAGACGTTGCTTAACTTCGGTGATCGAACGAGATGCGGTATACCCAAGGTGGTATGGCCGTTGGCGCTTATACATAACATTTCTGCCTAAAAGTTGTCTTACACTTCTCTCCTAAGACACGCATTTGCCCATTTAGCACACAAGGCCGCAATTGCAGATGAATTAGTTTGATGCGCCCTCTGTCATTGGAGCGTGTATTCAGACCCTCGCGAAATCAAGCAATGTTTACGTATTTGACCGAATGACATCTAAGTTAGTTCTAAGTGACACTGTCCTTTTGCAATGTGCCGCTGCTACCAAAGTATGACACAAGCAGGACACGAAAGCGTTTTGAAATTAATATTTTCGGTTGCTACCTCCCCTTCCCCTTCTGTCTCGACTTGTCTCGACTTTGCATTCCCTCGGCGGCAGCCGTGCGGCTCGGACGCGCGGAGCGGCTGCGCCGCTGTTTACGTCGTCGCTGGCGGCCGTTGGCGGTGTTTACTGGTGAGTGCAAGCTTTCGCATTTGCTGTAGCGCTGAAAATGACAACATGAACGACTTCACGGAGCGGCTTGAACGAAAAGACACTTTGAAATTGACTTTTGATCCGACATTACCACGACCTAAGCCTTTTGAAGTAGAATTGTTTATTAGAGATGTCATGAAGGTAACTTTAGATGACTTGATCGGTATTCATTTGTCGATCGTTAGTAGCACTGTCTACCTTAAATTGGTTAGCCCTGAAAAATGCGTTCAAATAGTCGAATCTTGTGGTGGACTCCTAAAATTTAAACACTCAAACGGCCATGTCGGTTAAGTGAGAGTTACACAAGCCGGTCGTGGACTGAGAACCGTCCGAATCTTCGAATTACCATTTGAGATTACCACCGAGCAGATTAATGACAAGCTTAAGGATTACGGGACAGTGGTCAGTAATGTCGCCGAAAAGTGGTCTGGACAACACATCTTCCCAGTCCTAAACGGCGTCAGGCAGGTAAAAATCGAACTGGTAAAGCACATCCCGTCCTATATCGTTGTCTGCGGATTTAGAGCCGTAGTTATATACGATGGGCAACCGAGGACTTGTTCGGCGTGTGGCTCGACAGAACATGTACGTGCGCAGTGCATTCAACGGCGTGTCGCGCAGATACCGATAGGCGAGCGGGAGAGGCAGGGCCTGACGTCTACGTTGCCACTGACTTACGTAGCCGCCGCCCGGGTGAACACCGCTCCAGAGCCAAGTTTAGATGTTGCCCTGGCTGCTGTACGTGACCAGATGGAACATTCCGCACCGATGGAGACTGATACGGTACCAGACAGTCCCACAAACACCTCTACGGACGTTGGGGAGGGAACCACGAAGGTGGAAGACCAAAAACCGAATGATGACTTAGTCCTAGAGAACGCGCAAACCGACGGTGGCGCTTTCAGAGAGGACCCACCAGAGACAATCGACAATCAGGAACAGGAGGCTAAGAGCTCATCACCTAAAAAACAAAATAAGCGACGGAGAGCACACCAAGGGGCGGCGAAAAACGCGCAGATTTTGCGCGAGAAAGCAGCCCAGATCCTCAAGAAAATGACGGAGGAGACAGCCGGAACTTCTCCGGAAAATTCTCAAACCTCCAAAAAGTCCCGGACAGACGTAGCTGAGTCTGGCCAAGGGAGGAACAACTTAGAGACGCCCACAATGGACCAGGATGTTGGAAGTGAGCAGCGAGAAAAAACAGGAAAAGACAGACATGACGGTAGTCCACCACTGAACTGGGCAGATGATACTGATGATTGCTCTCCTTGTGAAGACATGTCAGACATACAGAAAGATACTAGAAGAACGGCTGCTGGAGTCCGGACCGCAGAATCAAACCAGCTACAGAAGTCTGCTGCTGCCGCTGCAGTCGACGATGATCCTGACTTCTTCTAATGGTGCTTACTTATAATAATTACAAAAAGCTATAGTATGAAGCATACCTCTAGCAAATGACACCCTTGCAGGCCTATCGTGTTGCGACAATTAACATCAACAAGATTAGCAGCACTTTCAACTTACGGAATCTTCAAGATTTCTTATACGCGGCCGAAATCGACATTGCCATGTTGCAGGAAGTAGTAGCAGAAATTAGTCTCGACCACATCACGGGCTATAATGCTTTGATTAATCCCGGATTTGGCAATGATCTCGGGACTGCCATAATGACGAGAGAAGGCATCGTCGTCACCAATGTGGAACGACTCACCAACAGCAGAGGTATTGCTGGTACTATTAATAACATACGAATGATTAACGTGTACGCACCATCCGGGACAGGGAAAAGGCAACAGAGAGCACAATTTTTTAAAGAAGACATTGTGCCACTCTTCCCAGCCGGTACCGATAAAATAATCTTCGCAGGCGACTTTAACTGTGTAATTAGCCCAAAAGATCAGACTCCCAACTTCAACACTTCTATAGAGCTTCAAACAATAATTAGAGATTTAAACCTAGTAGATACGTGGGAGCTAAAACACGGCGATGCGCCGGGGTTCACTTATGTGACCAATCATTTCGCCAGTCGCATCGACAGAATTTACACGTCGTCGAACCTGGGAACATACGTCCTGCAAGTAGAGAGATGGCCGACGGTGATTTCCGATCATGCGGCGTACATATGTACTGTCAACCTCGATAAACAAGGCACCTTCAGAGCACGAGGATCATGGAAACTGAACGCTTCACATCTAGCGGACCCAGGCTGCCACGCAGTTTTTCGAAACACGTGGGCAGAATGCGAAAGGAAGTTTGAGAGGTTCGATTCAGCCATTAAATGGTGGCTCAAATGTGCCAAACCCGCACTAATAGCAGCCATGAAACAATATTCCCGCGAGAAACGTTCTTGGCAGACAGACACCATTGAGTTTTACTTTCATTGTCTGCGAGATTTATATAGTCAATATACTACGGTAAGGGAAAATTTTGCTCAAATTAAAAGAATAAAGGCCATAATACTATCACTGAAGCGGAAACAATTAGAAGGCCTCAAAGTTCGAACACGTCTTCATAATGCGGTACATGAGGAGACAACGGCAATGTACCATGTAATACAAGAGCAGAAAAAGAGCAAACGGAAAATACTGACTGAATTGAAAACTACGGACGGACGACTTCTAAAATCTCAACCTGACATACGGGACGAAATTTATAAACATTTCACTGTATTATTAGCTGAAAAACCAGCGGATGAATCAGCGCAACAGGCCATTTTGGCAAAGACGTCGAGGAGATTAACTCCAGAAGAAGTAGAAATCCTTGAGACAGAGATAACAGAAGACGAAGTACTGGACGCAATACGACGCAGCCCGAAAAATAAATCGCCCGGTCCCGACGGACTGTCGGCAGAATTCTACCAAACTTTTCAACAACAGCTCTCCGGTAAGATGACTCTCATATGTAATGAAATCATCGATAACAGGGCTGTCGATATGAAAGAATTCTGTGAAGGAATAGTAGTATTAGTCCCTAAAACCTCAGCAGGCAAATCCGTCGACAATCTGAGACCTATTACATTACTTAACACTGACTACAAAATTTTCGCACGCATCCTCATGCAGAGACTAAACTCGGTGATTAACACTGTCACAGGCGAGTACCAAACGACCGTTGGTAAAGACCGTACAATCTTTCAAACATTAGCCGAATACAGGGACATAATAGCGACAGCAGCAGCCTGCGACATAAAAAGTGCCATAGTGTCGCTTGACTTTGAAAAGGCATTCGACAGAGTTAACCACTCGTATCTCTTCCGCACCATGGAAACGATGAACTTCCCACAAAAAGTCACCGACACAGTAAAAAGCCTTTTGGCAAACAGCGTATCGAGAATTTGTGTCAATGGGCAACTCAGCAGACCTATCAAAGTAATGAGCTCGGTCCGACAGGGCTGCCCCATGTCTATGTGTTTGTTCGCCATAGCTCTTGAACCGTTCCTGCTATCCCTGACTCACGACCTACCTGGATTAAGCATACACGGCCAGAAGATCCTATGTCAAGCTTATGCTGACGACGTTAGTTTCGTGGTAACAGATGGGGAGCAAATAAAAAGAGCATTGGAGATTATATCGACTTACGAGGCCGCATCAGGGGCGAAACTGAACCGGCACAAATCAGGAATTATGAATATTGGCCGTGGAATAGAACTTAGAGGTGATACGCTGATAAAGAGCATAGACACACTGAATTGCCTCGGTATTGAATATACGCAAAACGTCCGCCGCACGGCTGCCTTAAATTATAAAAAATACGGGCCGGGATCCAACAACATAGTCTGAGAAACCTAAACGCCATACAAAAAGTGACGCTAGCCAACGTCTATATTATAGCTAAAGTAAATTATGTCGCCCAGGTGCTGCCACTACCGAAGATGATTGCCCAGAAAATGTTATCGGCGCTCGGCCACTTTGTGACTAGAGGTCAAATCTTCAAGGTCGAATACCAAACCTTAACACTGCCAACTGAGAGGGGAGGCCTCAACCTCACAGATGTTTACCTGAAAGCGAAAGCGCTCTTTATCACCAAGATGTACAAACAGTGGAGACGCTCGCCCAACACTCTAACGGCCCACCTCTTAAGTGAAATAGCACCGGACAATATGGAGCCGCCCATCGACGTCCACCACATATCAAATGCGCTTTGTCACCTAAGATACTTCCTGCTGGAGCTCAGCTATCTCCAGAGAAGTACTCCCGAGAAGAACCGCTACACGGTAAAGTTAGTCTATGACAGCCTGACGAAAAACAAACGGGAAAACATGTTGTTGTTGTTATGGTCTTCAGTCCAGAGACTGGTTTGATGCAGCTCTCCACCCTACTCTATCCTGAGCAAGCCTTTTCAATTCCTCATAAGAACGGCAACCCACATCAACTTTAATCTGCTTACTATACGCGTCTCTGGGTCTCCCTCTGCGATTTTTACCCCACACACTTCCCTCCAATGCTAAATTTACGATTCCCCGATGTCTAAGAATGTGTCCTACCAAGCGATCCCTTCTTTTGGTCAGGGTATGCCAGAAATTTCTTTTCTCCTCAATTCTGTTCAGTACCTCCTCATTAGTTACGCGATCCACCCACCTAATCTTCAGCATTCTTCTGTAGCACCATATTTCAAAAGCCTCAATCCTCTTCCTGTCCGCACTATTTATCGTCCATGTCTCACTCCCATACAAGGCAACACTCCACACAAATGCCTTCAGAAAGGACTTCCTTAGGCTTAAATCAATATTCGATGTTAACAAATTTCTCTTTTTCAAGAACGCTTTTCTACCCATTGCCATTCTGCATTTTATATCCTCTGTACTGCGACCATCATTTGTTATTTTACTGCCCAAGTAACAAAACTCATCTACCTCATTTATTGCTTCGTTTCCCAATCTAACTCCTTCAGCATCACCTGATTTTCTTACACTGCACTCCATTACCCTAGTTTTGCTCTTGTTAATGTTCATCTTATATGCACCTTTCAGCACACTGTCCATTCCGTTCAATTGCTCTTCCAGGTCCTTTGCTGTATCTGACAGAATAACTATGTCGTCGGCAAAACGCAATGTTTTTAATTCTTCACCCTGAACTTTAATTCCTTCTCCAAATTTCTCCTTGCTTTCCTTTATAGCTTGCTCAATGTACAAATTGAATAACAATGGAGAAAGACTACAACCCTGTCTTACTCCCTTTCCAACCACTGCATCCCTTTCATGCCCATCAACTCTGACAACCGCTGTCTGGCTTTTGTACAAGTTGTAAATAACCTTACGCTCCCTATATTTTACTCCTGCTTGCTTCAAAACTTGGAAGAGTTTATTCCAATCAACATTGTCAAAAGCCTTCTCCAAATCTACAAAAGCTAGAAATGTGGGTTTGCCTTTTCTTAATCTATCTTCTAGGATAAGCCGTAAAGTGAGTATTGCCTCCCGTGTTCCTACATTTCTCCTGAACCCAAACTGATCTTCCCCGAGGTCGGCTTCTACCAGCTTTTCCATCCTTCTGTATATAATTCGTGTTAATATTTTGCAACCATGACTTATTAAACTGATGGTTCTGTAATTTTCACACCTGTCTGCACCTGCTTTCTTTGGAATGGGGATTACAACATTTTTCTTAAAGTCTGAGGGTACTTCGCCTGTCTCATACATCTTACACACCAGGTAAAAGAGGTTTGTCATGGCTGCTTCTCCCAGAGACTTCAGTAGCTCTGAGGGAATATCATCTATTCCAGGGGCCTTGTTTCGACTTAGGTCTTTCAGGGCTCTGTCAAATTCTTCTCTCAGTACAGTATCTCCTATTTCATCTTCATCTACCTCCTCTTCCCTTCCTACAATATTGTCTCGAAGTTCATTTCCTTTGTAGAGCCCCTCTATATACTCTTTCCAACTTTCAGCTTTCCCTTCTTTGCTGAGAACTGGTTTTCCATCAGTGTCCTTGATATTCATAGAGCTGTTTTTCTTATCTCCAAATGTTTCTTTTATTTTCCTGTAGGCTGTATCTATTTTTCCCCTATTTATACATTCTTCTACATCCTTGCATTTGCCTTCTAGCCACTGCTGCTTAGCCATTTTGCACTTCCTGTCGATCTCATTTCTTAGTCGTCTGTACTCCATTTTGCCTGTTTCATTTACTGCATTTTTATATTTTCTCCTTTCATCGATTAAATTTAGTATCTCCTGTGATATCCAAGGATTTTTTGTAGGTCTTGTCTTCCTACCTATTTTGTCCTCTGCTACCTTCACTATTTCATCTCTCAATGCTACCCATTCCTCCTCTACTGTTTTATTTTCCCCTGTTTCTGTCAATTGTTGCCTAAAGCTCCCTCTGAAATTTTTAAGAACCTCAGGTTCCTTCAATTTATCCAAGTCCCATCTCCTTATTTTCCTACCTTTTTGTAGTTTCTTCAGTTTCAGCCTACAGTTCATAACCAACAAGTTATGGTCAGAGTCTATATCTGCCCCTGGGTACGTCTTACACTGTAAAACCTGGTTCCGAAATCTATGTCTTACCATTATAAAATCTATCTGGTATCTCCCGGTGTCTCCTGGTCTCTTCCACGTATACAACCTTCTTTTGTGATTCTTAAACCAGGTGTTTGTTATAACTAAATTATGTTCCGTGCAAAATTCTACCAGGCGGCTTCCTCTTTCATTCCTTTTGCCCAGACCATATTCACCTACTATCTTCCCTTCCCTTCCTTGTCCTACTACCGAATTCCAGTCTCCCATAACAATTAAGTTTTCCTCTCCCTTAATTGTCTGAATAATTTCCTTTAGCTCCTCATATATTTCTTCGATTTCCTCATCATCGGCAGAGCTTGTTGGCATATAAACCTGTACTACTGTTGTCGGTGTTGGCTTCGTATCTATCTTGACAATGATAACGCGATCACTGTGCTGCTCATAGTAGTTTACCCGCATTCCTATTTTCTTATTCATTATCAATCCTACTCCTGTGATACCCCCAACTGATTTTGTATTTATAATCCTGTACTCACCTGACCAGAAATCCTGTTCATCCTGCCACCGAACTTCACTAATCCCCACTATATCTAACTTCAACCTATCCATTTCCCTTTTTAAATTTTCTAATTTTCCTGCTCGATTAAGGGATCTAACATTCCACGCTCCGACCCGTAGAATGCGAGTATTGTCTTTCCTGATGATGACATCCTCCTGAGTAGTCCCCGCCCGGAGATCCGAATGGGGGACTATTTTACCTCCGGAATATTTTACCCGAGAGGATGCCATCATCATATGTTCATACAGTAGAGCTGCATGTCCTCGGGAAAGGTAACGGCTGTAGTTTCCCCTTGCTTTCAGCCGTTCGCAGTAGCTGTGTGGCAAAGCCACATTAGCTGATGTTACAAGGCCAGCTCAGTCAATCATCCAGACTGTTGCCCCTGTAACTACTGAAAAGGCTGCTGCCCCTCTTCAGGAACCACACGTTTGTCTGGCCTCTCCACAGATACCCCTCCGCTGTGGTTACACCTACGGTACGGCTATCTGTATCGTTGAGGCACGCAAGCCACCCCACCTCGGCAATGTCTGTGGTTCATGGGGGTGGCGGGAAAACATAGCAGAACAGAAGTATAAAGGACCTGACTGGCAAAAAATTTGAGAGAATATCCAGGACCCAGACTTAACATCTAATGTGAGGTATAATTGGTACATGGCGGTAAACAGGAAGATCCCAACAAAGACAAAATTACATAAAATTCACTTGTCTGACAACCCATACTGTAGCAGCTGTCATTTAGCCGATACGGAAGAACACAGATTTACGTGTATATCCGTTGAAGATATATGGCAACTTTGTACTCATAAACTAGCAAACATACTACGTACATCACCTAGGTCAATCACACCAAGTCGATTACTGAACCCGGACGAAGTCCCTTATCCCAATACGAAGAGGAAAGCTGTCAACTGGCTAAAGGGACAGGCAGTAAACTATATTCTATCAGAGAAAGAAAAAAGTAAAGAAGATTTTTGGCTCACATTATTGACAGAACACCAGAAACTTCAACGAAGAAAAAAGTACAGGGAAAAATATGGATTATTCTTAATTAGAATATTAACTTGAGCAGACTAATTACTTTCGAAGGTGTTTTTTTGTATTTCCATTTATTTTTAACTGTTTAGAAACATACATTATTTTACTGTTTTTTCTTTATCCTTCTACATGGAGTGGAGTACTCCGCTTTTGGTTTTAGAGAAGAAATTCAGAGCTCGGGCAATACGACGGATTTTGGAGACCAGCGCTTCGAGGTTAATGAGAAGTCAAATTAAGAATTGAGACTCAATACGATGAAACGAGTATATCACGGAAACTTTGCGATGGCAAACTTTTTCGAGAAGACGAACTTCGAAGCTGCCGGACCGACGAAATCGATTCAACGTGCACCTACGACTCAACGAAAGAGAGAGAGAGAGAGAGAGAGAGAGAAACAACACAAGAAGCAGCACTGTTATTTTTATTTCTCATCGGAGAAGGAAATTTTGTTTATAATTACCAAAAGAAGACATACTGTTATTTTTTATTTCTAATTGATGAAGGATAATTGGTTTATTATTCTCCGCAAAGTACTCGAAATATACAGCAGCAAAAAAAATAAAAAATAAAATAAAATAAAATAAAATAAAAAAAAAAGTGACGCTCGCTGACGCTCGGGGGTAGTGGTTTATGAAGGCAGAAACACGAGGGTGCGTCTGCGAGAGGCGTAAGAAATAGCAGAAAACTGCATACATTTTTTTCTATTTTTTTTTTCGTTTTTTTTACGCAAATATAAGACCATTTTACACAATTAATTAATTGCTTGCGGAAAGTTATGTTCCCCTACTTTCCTAACACGCAATTTTCAGCAGAAATCGTGTCATATATAATGAAAAATATCACGCCAAGATACGTCATTCGATCGTGTGTAACGTGAAAGTGTTATTTATTCACGTAAAGATAGAACGTTTTTTTCCGTTTCACGTCCGATAAAAAAATAGGAAAGCAAATCTTTCTACTGCGGATGGCAAAGAATAACAGTGTGGAACGCACGTTAAAAGCCAACAGCACATTTCGTTCCCAGGCTTTTCTTTTTTTTTTTACGTAAATATAAGACGTTTTTACCGTTTCACGTCCAATAAAAGAAATAGGAAAAAAATCTTCCTACTCCGGAGGGTAACTAATAACAGTGTGGAACGTACGTTAAAAGACAATTATTATTATTTTTTTTCCGAGGCGGTCACCCATCTAAGTACTTAAAATGCAAGACGTTGCTTAACTTCGGTGATCGAACGAGAAGCGGTATACCCAACGTGGTATGGCCGTTGGCGCTTATACATAACATTTCTGCCTAAAAGTTATCTTACACTTCTCTCCTAAGACACGCATTTGCCCATTTAGCACACATGGCAGCAATTTCAGATGAATTAGTTTGATGCCCCCTCTGTCAGTGGAACGTGTATTCAGACCCTCGCGAAATCAAGCAATGTTTATGTATTTGACCGAGTGACATCTAAGTTAGTTCTAAGTGACACTGTTTTTGCAATGTGCCGCTGCAACCCAAGTATGACACAAGCAGGACACGAAAGCGTTTTGAAATTAATATTTTCGGTTGCTACCTCCCCTTCCCCTTCTGTCTCGACTTGTCTCGACTTTGCTCGAGTGACGCTCGCTGACGCTTGGGGGTAGTGGTTTATGAAGGCAGAAACACGAGGGTGCGTCTGCGAGAGGCGTAAGAAATAGCAGAAAACTGCATACATTTTTTTCTATTTTTTTTCGTTTTTTTACGCAAATATAAGACCATTTTACACAATTAATTAATTGCTTGCGGAAAGTTATGTTCCCCTACTTTCCTAACACGCAATTTTCGGCAGAAATCGTGCCATATATAACGAAAAATAACACGCCAAGATACGTCATTCGATCGTGTGTAACGTGAAAGGAAAGTGTTATTTATTCACGTAAAGATAGAACGTTTTTTTCCGTTTCACGTCCGATAAAAGAATAGGAAAGCAAATCTTTCTACTGTGGATGGCAAAGAATAACAGTGTGGAACGCACGTTAAAAGCCAACAGCACATTTCGTTCCCAGGCTTTTCTTTTTTTTTTTTTTTTACGTAAATATAAGACGTTTTTACCGTTTCACGTCCAATAAAAAAAATAGGAAAAAAATCTTCCTACTCCGGAGGGTAAATAATAACAGTGTGGAACGTACGTTAAAAGACAATTATTTTTTTTTTTTCCCAGGCGGTCACCCATCTAAGTACTTAAAATGCAAGACGTTGCTTAACTTCGGTGATCGAACGAGAAGCGGTATACCCAAGGTTTTTTTTTCTTTTTTTCTTTTTTTTCCAGATAATAAGCGATTTTATTTATTTATTTTTTTTTGTTTTTATTTTATTTTATTTTTTTTTTTTTTTGCAGACGTCTTAACCAGTTTTTTTTTTAATTTTTATAATAAGGAAAACATAGATTAGGGCCTCCATTACCCTTCTGCACGCCTTGTCCATGCGTAAATCGCTCATGAGCTGTCGTTCAGTGCCGCGTATAATAAGCAAAAGAAATTTCATCCGTTTCGAATACGATGTCTCCAGCGATGAGTGCACGCTTATCAGCTGACAGTGCGCGCGTCCGTAGTTGATGGCAGCAACGAACGGTGAAACGTGTAGAGTGAGAAGCGCCGGAGTGGGTAAGAAGAATAAAGAAATAGTATTCCTCCTTATCGGCCATAGTCCTCCAAGAGGGCATATGGTTTGGGGGAACGTTCTGTGTAGCGCTACAGAATGAGAAGAATAAAGGCAAATAAACAATATACCGCGACAAAAGAGGTGATGAACGACTCGGAGCGAACTTCTTAGAGGCGGAGCGCTGTCCACTAAAAATGAAGAAGCTCTTCTTGGTATGGTTACTTTTGCTTCGAATCAGTACTTTGAGAACGAAAATAACGACGCTGAAACTGATCATGGTGGTTGTAGGACAATGTTTAACATATTTCCGTATAGTTGTGCATAGGTTCTGGTGTGTTTAGTTTTATAGTGTTCACATTCAATATATGCGAAGTATTCTACAAAACTAGTTTGACGGTGTTGGATGACGTAAGTAGCCGTGTGGCCAACAAACCAGATCACCGCGTTATTTTTTGTCCTGGGATACCTGAGCTTGTAAGGCCACAACAGCTCCTGCTTGTCTATGCATCTTTCGGTGGTTCGATCGAGGATAGCAAGTTTCTTGCAAAGGAAGTCGGTAATTGTCTTAGCTGGGCCGCAGGTCAGTCGGTGTTGCAAAGAGTCCACAAATCCGCATAGGTCGCATCTCGGGGTGTGGCTACGGTTAATTTTATGCAGCTTCTCGTTCGTGGGAATCTTGTCATTGGCCATCATGTACCACACTGATTGGACATGCGATGGTAAGATGTCGTTAAAGATGTTTCGCCATATGATGTTCCACTTGTGGTGGGGATATTTCAATTCGATAGGGTTCCGCCTGGCAGTATCGGTTAAATGGCCATATATCGTCTTGTTATTCAAGACTGCTGTTGTTCTCGCTCGGGTGTTGGCATCCTTGAATATGTAACTAAATTCCAGGGCATAAAGCTGCACGTGCAGAAATGTCCTGGGTATGGTTGTTATATTGACCGGAGGTTCCATGTCACCGGGACCCCACTGATGGAACAGGGTTTGAGCGACATTGGGTTCAGGATTGTCTATCATTTTCCGAAAACGATTTATGAGAAGTGCCTTACTTTGTGCTTTGATGTCTATTAAGTTGAGGCCACCTCTCGTATGTGGAAGCACCAACGAGTCAAAACTAACCTTAAAAAAACTGCCTCTCATTATAAACCAGCAACATGCCCTCTGGATTCTCGCTGCAATGGGCGCTGGGGCTGGAAGAATTTGTGCAAGGTAGCTGAATTTACTGGCAACAGTTAGCCTCACCGTCTGTACCTTTTGGACAATATTGAGGTGTCTATCGCCGAACGAGTAAAGTACAGCCCGAACCTGGTTGAGCATATCAGCCCAATTACGCGTGTTCATCTTGTCGGGGCTACTATTAAGATATATTCCAAGAGACCGATGATCACTGCTAGTAGAGCACCAGTCAATGTTGCCAACGTTGGTAATGCCGCTCCCAATGTGCAGCAAAACTGACTTCCTGGTGTTCAATGTTGCACCTGTTGCCGCTGAAAACTCTTGAATGATCCGCCCAGCTTTCATCATATCCTGTGTCGATGATATACCAATGCACAGGTCGTCCGCATAAGCTATACAGCATTGCCTTGCGCTCCCAATGTTGAGTCCGGAAATTTCTTCAGTGATCGTGATCAGTAAGGGTTCCATGACCAGGGCATAGAGTGCCATAGACAGAGGGCATCCCTGTCTGATTCATCGTTCAATGTTGACCGGTTTACCTAAATGTCCATTGATCATGGGACGAGATGTTGCATCGGCAATAATTCCTTTGATGACGTTCATAAACCTCATGCCGAAGCCTAGTTTCTGCATTGTTGCATATAAAAAATCGTGGCTGATACGATCGTAGGCCTTTTCAAAGTCAACAAAAAGCAACGCCGCGGATTCTTTACTCTGGGCATAGGTGGCGACGACATCGCGCAACGTGCAGGCGGCGGTGATGACGCTTCTTCCGGGAACAGCACTGAACTGGTGCCCTCCTAAGATCTTATGGAGAACGAACTGCAAGCGCGACTTAGCGGCTCGTGACATGATTTTCAGGTCAGCATTCAGTAATGTGATTGGTCGCATTTTATCCAGCCTTTTGCTGCCTCCTTTCTTGGGAAGGAGAACTAAAATGCCCTCTTTAAAAGCAGGTGGAACATGGTCCACGACCAGGAGGTCATTGGCTATTGCTATCAGAGTATCTCCAAGTATGTGCCAAAAATGTCGGTAAAATTCCGCTGCCAGTCCGTCAGGCCCTGGAGATTTGTTGCGAGCTGCACCGTAGACCGCATCCTTGATATCATCCTCAGTAAAAGGCCCCTCTAGCGCGTCAACGTCCTCGGCCGTCAGGCGCGTGCGTATCTTCCCAGACAGAGTGTCGCAGGCTTGTGGCTCCACTGGAGCTTTTCGATAGAGTTCAGTGAGATATGCGTGCGCATGCTGGAGGACGCCGCGTGTGGTTGAAACGGCAGTGCCCTCGTTGTCCGTGATGGTATCGATGAACGTAGCGTTGCGGCGGTGGAAGGTGCGCAGTAAATGATATAGTGAGGCGGACTCTTCAGAGGCAATGTTCTTTGGTTGAGATCGTACGATGTGTCCCTCTAGTTGTTTCCGCTGGATCGCTGTTATCTTGGCTTTATATTGACTGATTCGCCGGGCTTTGTCCGGAGAGGGTGAGCCAGTGGATTGTTCGTACAAATCCCGTAAGCACTGGTAATAGCTCTCTATTGTTCGCTTACGCCAATAAGCCGTCTGTCGAGTGTAACACATGATAGTTGTCCGAAGTTTGGGCTTAGCCACTGTAACCCACCACTCCAGAGGTGTATGAAAACGAGATTTAGTTCGCAAAGCCTGACTCCAAACATGCGCAATTTCCTCGTCGAGTTCTTCATCCCCTAATAAACCGACGTTGAGCTTCCAATATCCTCTACCTCTGGTGAATTGAGTAGGTTGGTAGTTTAGGTATACCTGGTAAGCACAGTGATTAGAAAGGCTTACCGGAGCGATATCATCACTTACCACATGGTGCCGTAGCCCTTGGGAGACGTAAACTCTGTCAATCCGGCTGGCTGAGCAATGGGTGACATGAGTAAAGCCTTGACGATCACCGTGGAGTTTGTCCCAAGTGTCGCAAAGGTGGAGCCCCTGGATTAAAGTTTTAAGTTCTGGACAGATATTGCTGTTTGGTATCTGATCCTTTGCATTAATAATGCAATTGAAATCTCCGCCAATAAGAATGTTATTCGCACGAGGGCCGATTAGTTTCAGCACTTCATTTTTAAAGAAGTGAGACCGCTCATGCCGCCGACTACTGCCAGATGGGGCGTAGATGTTGACTAGTAACATGTCATTGAACATACAGGAAATGCCACGTCCATCAAGTAAAAACCTCGTATTTGAAATGGGAATACCTTCGCGAAATAGAATGGCTGTACCAGTGGCGTCTTCTTTGCTGATATTGCTAATTGTTACGAATCCCGGAACTGAAATGTCGGCGACGACCTCCTGAAGCAGAGCAATGTCCACAGAGGTTCCGTATAGGAAGTCCTGCAGGGCCCGGATTTTGGTGGGACTCGAAATTCGGTTGACATCGAGGGTCGTAATATTGTAAGTCCGCAACGCCATGGCGCCTACAACCTCTCCGGTCACCCGCCGGGGTCCTCGTCGGCCCAGCAATGGCTGACTTTGTCGAGAGCCGTGAACGTCGGTAATCGGCTTTCTGTCGTGTCCATCGCCTCCGTTCTTCCACTGCCATTCTCCACTGCAGGTGACTTAGAACCAGTTTCCTCCTCTCTAATCCTCTCTATAACCTTTGCAGTCTTCAATTTTAGTTGCTGTCGTAGTTCCGGGTCCAGAGGCTTTGCCACTCGGATCTTTTTCGTATTCCGGGGGGACTGTGCGTCCTCGGCCTTAACCTTCTCCTTCTGAGCCTTTTTTGGCTTATTCGAAGAGGAGGTGGAACTTATAGACGGCACGGGAGGCTGGGAGGAACAACATTGTTGCAAAGTAACAGTGTCCGTGTAGGAAGTCGAAAGTGGCTCAGGATTACCGATGTCCAAGTGTGTGGCCGGGCGAATGTTTTCATCCTTGGTTGCGGAGGAACTGTCCGTCTCGTGGCTAGTAAACGCGGTCTGCTCTGCAGTATCGTGCGCATCCTCATCGTGTTGGTCCCCGACGGTAGCGGAGAGGGTCTCTTCGTGCGCCCCAGGCTGCAGTGCGGCCTGTGCGTCGACAGTCACAGATTCAGTGCGAACGGGTGCGGGTGCGTCCTCTAGTTCACGCATCACCTGGTCCGGCATTTCCTCGTCGGCGCGGTGCGGCACTGGCGCGCGACCATCAGAGCGAGACTCTGGCACGGTGTTTATTTTTCACTGTACGAGCGCCCCGCTCATAACAGTTGCATACGTCACGGGGCCGGCGACAACCTCGCCCGCCGCGGTACGGCCAGAGTAAACGAGACGCGACGGCCGCTTGCGCGGACAGTCTGCATGCAGGTGGGCTGCCGAATTACAGATCGAACACGTCCGGGGCTGTCCATCGTATGTTACTAGTGCTTTAAATCCTCTTACGTTGATGAAGGAAGGCACATGACTCGTAAGATCTATTCTTAGCACTCTCACTCCGTTGTCCACATTAAAGAACCTGTTATTTTTCCAGCATTCCGATGTTACTGTATAAACCGTACCAAAAGCAGCTAGTGAGTGTCTGATACTTTGTTCGTCTATTTCAAAAGGCAGGTTGTAAATCCTAACATTCCGCAATCCCAGACCAGTGTAGGAGATCGATGCAGTGCACACCACACTGCCTTCCACAGTGTAGACGGCAGACCCGTTCGTGTTGCTCATAACTCGGCGGCAGACTTCGTAATTTCGCAGTTTTACGCAGTACTCGTCACTCAGAAAATCGTAACCGATACCGAGAACTTCACCTTCACGAAGACCAAGGGATTCATGCATCCAATAATCAAAGTCGTAAATCGTAGAACGGGGACAGTCGAACGGGAAACGGAACTTCAAAGTAAATTTACGAAACATCGGATCCATACTCAACAAATCACACAAAAGCGCGCACGAAGTTAGCGAGAGCCTGCAACAAGCGGCAAGCACTGCAGACGTCCGCACGGCCCGCCGGCCGATCCGCAACTGTCGGGTGGTATGGCCGTTGGCGCTTATACATAACATTTCTGCCTAAAAGTTATCTTACACTTCTCTCCTAAGACACGCATTTGCCCATTTAGCACACAAGGCCGCAATTGCAGATGAATTAGTTTGATGCGCCCTCTGTCATTGGAGCGTGTATTCAGACCCTCGCGAAATCAAGCAATGTTTACGTATTTGACCGAGTGACATCTAAGTTAGTTCTAAGTGACACTGTCCTTTTGCAATGTGCCGCTGCTACCCAAGTATGACACAAGCAGGACACGAAAGCGTTTTGAAATTAATATTTTCGGTTGCTACCTCCCCTTCCCCTTCTGTCTCGACTTGTCTCGACTTTGCTCGAGTGACGCTCGCTGGCGCTTGGGGGTAGTGGTTTATGAAGGCAGAAACACGAGGGTGCGTCTGCGAGAGGCGTAAGAAATAGCAGAAAACTGCATACATTTTTTTCTTTTTTTTTCGTTTTTTTACGCAAATATAAGACCATTTTACACAATTAATTAATTGCTTGCGGAAAGTTATGTTCCCCTACTTTCCCAACACGCAATTTTCGGCAGAAATCGTGCCATATATAACGAACAATAACACGTCAAGATACGTCATTCGATCGTGTGTAACGTGAAAGGAAAGTGTTATTTATTTATTTATTTACGTAAAGATAAGACGTTTTTTCCGTTTCACGTCCGATAAAAAAATAGGAAAGCAAATCTTTCTACTGCGGATGGCAAAGAATAACAGTGTGGAACGCACGTTAAAAGCCAACAGCACATTTCGTTCCCTGGCTTTTCTTTTTTTTACGTAAATATAAGACGTTTTTACCATTTCACGTCCAATAAAAAAATAGGAAAATAATCTTCCTACTCCGGAGGGTAAATAATAACAGTGTGGAACGTACGTTAAAAGACAGTTATTATTTTTTTTTTTTCCAGGCGGTCACCCATCTAAGTACTTAAAATGCAAGACGTTGCTTAACTTCGTTGATCGAACGAGAAGCGGTTTTTTTTTTTTTTTCTTTTTTTTTGTTCGGGCCTCCCAACTCCCCTTATAGCCCGGCCTTGCGTTCTCCAAAAATGCCTTCATCGGCGAGCTTCAATGCTATAATAAAGAAAACAAAAACGGTCCCCCGATGGGCAAAAATCGTAACTCCCTCACGGGATTGGCAGTTGCTACTGCTCGACGTGGGTCCTCTTGAGTTGGCTTGACTTATAAAATGAAATGGACATCTTCTGATCCAAAAGAAACACAAGTAAAAATCTTCATTAGTTGAATGAAATAAAACTAAAACATCGTCCTACGATGATAACAACCACTTCAAGCACAATGTCCCACGTCGATAAAACATAAATGTTTGTAAAACTTCACAGATAAAAGTAAAATAATACTATGTGTAAACAAAAACAAACTTTTGGAAAAAGAAAGTAATAGAAAGGAAATGAAAGATACTTCTACTGGAGATCGAACTAGGTACGCGGCAAACTTTCTTTATAGGAAAACCAAGAATGTCCATAAAGCATTGCAAAGATCGGCGTAATGAAAAGGAAAAAAAAAAAAAAAAACCACAGAACGGTCAAGATACGCGACAATCAAATCATAGGATGTAATAATGTCCATGATAGACTGCTAAATTGTTAAAGAATATTTGGCGAAAGCATGAAGTAACGACACATTTAAAAAGTTTGAAAATGTGCGCCGATAGGTGGTGAGGTGTAGTACCTTATCATGCTCCGTCCACAAATAAGTCAAAAAATCGAGAGGCGTATTCAATTTCAGGTAGAATATGGCAAAAACAGTGTGCCCGAGTAACCACACCGTGGCGTTGCGTTTGGCGCTCGGAAAAACTGCACATTGCGGCACTATGAACCATTCTTCAGTCACCGAACTCACGTCGACTCGGTTGATAGGTCGTAGCATATCGCGCGCCACCTCCCACACGTCGCGGTGCTGCGGACACGTGAAGCGGTGCTCGAGAGTGTCCCGATCACCGCACACGCCGCAAGCGTCCGTCTCGACGATGCGGAAGGCGTGCAGCTTCTCGTTGGTCTGGAAGACGCGATGTACGACCTTGAACCAAGCCTCGTGCACCCTGGATGGAAGGGTGGTGGCGGCCAAGTTCCTCCACACCGCCGTCCAGTCGACCCACGGCAGGCGGTACTCCCACTTGGACCTCACGGTGGTCCCGCGAAGAGCGGCTGCGATGTCGCGGACCTTGTGGCTGTCGACGTCCGTGAGCAGCAGGTAGCTGTCGTCCAAGTAGAAGCGCCGCACGTGGTTCAGGTAGAACGGCACGTGGGCGACGGAAACGGGCGCTGCAGGCGATGCGGGGCGGTATCTGGCGAAGAGGGCGGCGGTGGGGCCGAAGGGGTGCTTCTCCATCACTGCCGCCGTCCTCTTCCACAGCAGGGCGGCGCACCGGGTCCGGAAGTGGACGAGACCCAAACCACCGTCCTCCGGGCAGAGCGTGCAGACCTCGTTGCTAAGCTTGCAGATGCTTCCTCGCCACAGGAACCAATACGCCGCCTGCTGGATGGCTCGACCCAGCAGCAGCGGCGCGGGCAGCACCTGCGCGAGGAACCAGGCGCGCGCCCACACGTGGCTGGCCACGAGGGACACCTTGTCCCGCAGCGCGAGGCGCCGCGGCGCGTAGACGCGCAGCACGGCTCTGACGCTGTCCAGCGTGGGTCTCCAGTTGAGCGCCTCCATCTGCTGCGTGTTGGCCGTCAGCAGCACGCCGAGGACCTTGTGCTGCGCCCGGACGCAGAACCAGTCACGCGTGACGGTGTGCGCCGAAGGCGTCAGCGGCAGCAGCACGGTCTTACGGCGGTTCACCAGCGCTCCGGTGGCGCGTTCGTACAACTGCAGGACTGAGTGGATGTTGTCCACATCCCAGGAATACCCCCACGTCGTCGGCGTACGCCCGACACGTGAGCGCACGACCGTCCACCGCGACGCCGCGGCACGCGGCGGTGACCGCGCGCAGCAGCGGGTCGAGCGCGACGGCAAACAACGCCATCGAGAGGGGGCAGCCTTGCCGCACGGAGCGGCGCAGCGGGAAGGGCGGCGTCAGCTGGTCGTTGACGCGCACCCTGGACGTGGCGCAGCCCAGCAGGTTGCGCACCATCCGCGTGAACGCGTAGCCAAAGCCCATGGCTACCATCACTTTACGGAGGTACTCGTGACTGACACGGTCGAACGCGTTTTTAAAATCTATGGACAGTACCGCGGCAAACCGAACGCGCGCACTTCTGACGTACCCGATACCATCGCGGTACGCCAGCAGCGCGTCGAAAATGTTCCTGTCCGGAACAGCACAAGTCTGCTGCTCGGACAGCACGGTTTTTAACACACAACGAAGACGTGACGCAACACAACGGGTTATAATTTTGAAGTCGGCGTTCAGCAGAGTTATCGGCCGAACGTTCTCGACACTCGGGATTGCATTCGTTTTTGGAATTAGTGTGACCACGCCCTCCGCAAAAGCGGCAGGAATGGCCACACCATTTTGCACATCACGAGCTAATTCTAACAGCACCGGTTTTAAAATATCGTAAAATTTACAATAAAATTCCGCGGGGATCCCGTCAGCGCCGGGAGATTTCCCCTTCGGACTTCTTTTTATAGAATCCCACACCTCGTCGTCGGAGAACGGCGCATTAAGGTGCGCGCGCTCCGTACGACCGAGTGTGTGGGGAATGTACGATAAAAGATTACGTAATGCGTGCGGCTCTAAAACTACATCAGAAAAGAACTGCTTAAAATGATCGTGGACGTCAGTTAAAATATCTTGCATGTCGCGGGTTCGAGTCCCGTCGCACCTCCGCCAGGAGGAGACGCACGTTCGCTGCCTACGCTTCCGCTCCCGGTTCATATGGTAAATAGAAAGGGGCTCATCCTGTACCGGGCCGGTGGGCTGGCTTCGCGCCACCACGCCCGCCCCCGCGGCTCGCAGGTCTGCCAACCGGCGCGCCTGGAACCGCTTGAACTCGGGCAGCAGCGCGGGCTGTGACGTCACGCGACGCGCCAGGTCGCGCAGACACTCCTGGCGGAACTCGAACATGGCGCGGCGGCAGCGCGCCGCCTCGCGACTCAACCCGATTAAAATCCTGCGGAGTGCCGACACCCACCACTCTAAGACACTGACGTCACGCGGTCTTTCACGTAAAACCTTTTCAAACTTTATCTTAAAACTATCAATAAAAACGGGATCGTCTAAAAGGCTGCAGTTCAATTTCCATAAAACGTTGCGGCGAGGTACACTCGGCCGCGGTAAAAGTAATTGACAATAAAAACAGCTGTGATCTGAAAAGATCACAGGTCGGACATCAACATATTGAACTTTGTCAGTTATATTAGAACTAACATAAATTCGGTCCAGACGACTCCGTCCCGTGGGATAAAAGTGCGTGAAAAGCGTAAAATCATTATGTAAAACACGCCACGCGTCAACAAGGTTAAAAGTACTAACTAAAATTTGCAACTCAGGACACTTGTAACACAGCGGTTCCTGGTCACGGTCATCTAAAACACAATTAAAATCCCCCCTAAAACAACAGAACTAAAATTTTGCGTCAAAAGCGGACAAACGTCGTGCGCATAAAATTCGGCCTTCGTCTGTTTTACACGACTGACCGGTCCATAAACATTAATAAAACGTACCCCATAAATGGTGACAGCAATGCCACGACCGTTTGGCAATAAAACGATATCCGAGACGGGAATATCGGACTTTAATAAAATTGCTGTACCCGTTGAGTCGTCTGGTAAAACATTGTCAATTACAATAAAATCACTAAAATCGAGTAAAAATAAAAGTGCTTCCCGGGTAACCTCTTGTAAAAATGCGACATGGCAGTGAATATTTGTCAAAAAATCTTTGAGAGCTAAAACTTTATATGCACTGCGCATGCGGTTAAGATTCAAAGTTAAAATATTAAAAATACCCGGGTTAAAACACATGTCAATTAAAAACAACAATAAATAAAACGAGAGCCACACACACCTAAAATATAAAAACACATAAAATTTAGCTAAAAACTAAAACAGTGCTGTTAGACGAGTTGCGTTCACGTTATAAAATGTCACTGCCGGGTTTGAGTCCCGACGCCCTCCCCCGGCGCCGTCTCCGACCAATCGAGGCGGACGCCGGGGGGGAGGGGCGGCGGGGGCGGAATCAGGCCATCCTGTTCTTGAACAGAGGGTTCCTGACCTGTCACTACAGCGGAAGAACGAGTCCTCTGGTGTTTGGACTCGTCCTCCTCCGCTTTCCTTTTTACGGAGGCCGGGATGGGATCGGCCTCCATAGCCATCTCCGCATCCGTGGTGGTCGGAGGCTCCGCCAGCACCGTCTGAAGATGCTGGACCGAAACCGACATCCCACGGGCGTCCACGGAGGAGCGCAACACGTCGGCCTGCCGCGGGGGGTCAGCGCGGCGCACGGGCCGGCAGGAGGAGGCGCCCTCCCGACGGGACACGTGCCGGCGCGGCGCCGACGAAGACGCCGACGCGGGGGACACGCCGCGGTCGCTCGACCCCGAGCGACGCGACCGACTGGAGGACCGCGACGAGCCGCGCGACCGCGACCGCTGCCGCTGCCTCCGCGGCTTGGGGGGCGGCGGGGCGCTACGGGGGCGGCGGCCACCGGACCAGATTCCGGGGCCACGCCGGCCGGGGAGGCGGGAGCGACCGCAGCGGGCACCGAGACCGAGACCGACGCGCGTCCTACGTCCGACGCGGGAGGAACCGCCGCGGCGACCTCAGCGTCTGGCTGAGGCACCGGCAAATCGACAACTTCCGTAATGTCAGTCTCAGTCGTAATAGTCAAGTTCGTCTTAGTCGGGGGAATTTTGTCACCGTCCGTAAGCGAAGTCACCTCTTCAGCGACTTCACTTGTTGTTGTCTCCATCGCCGCGGGGTCTGCCGCCGAAGCGGTTTCCTCAGCGTGGCGTGGTTGAAAGGGGGGGGGGGTCGGGGGGGGGGGGGGGCTGCACCGGCCGGGCCGAGAGCCACAGCAGCGTAGCTCCGCCCGTGGTCTAAGTCTGCCGCGGGCAACTGCACCGGTCGCTTCCGCTTCGGGCACTCTAAACGATAATGGCCTACACCATGACAAAAACTACACGTTTGCGGTTGACCATTATACGAAATAAATGCCCGGTGACCGTTTACCAGCATAAACGACGGTATATGGCGCGTAACCACCATAGTTACGCTCCGGATACCGTTGAAAACCTGGTACTTATAGTCACTTGACCACTTTTCCCTCACTATCTGTTTCACCTCTCCGTAAGGGGACAAAAAACGGGAGATCGTTTCATCACGGATCTCAAAGGGGAGGTTAAAAACACGAATGTGCCTAACCCCGAATCCCGCATGTTGCATCTTAACGGTCGAGATATTTCCGTTAACGTGACGAAACTTTCTCTCTCCGTTATTCACAGCCACTAGCCGTTCACAAATTTCCGCATTACTTAACTTAATAAACAACGCATTTATGAACGTGTCATATTGCAGTCCGTATACGTCTTGGTCGGGAAGTTGAAGATCGTCCTCTAACAAACGGTGAATTTCGTAAGCGGTCGGTTTTTGGGAACTACGGGGGAACAACACCTGAACGTTATTCTCTCGCTCTTCAGAAGCCTGACTATATATATATGGTTGTCTTCACTGGTCGCCTCGACCCTTTTTCAAATTTATCTTTATTGAAACAAATTAGGGGAAAAGGAAAAAGGAGAAAGAATACAATATAATCAAAACGAAGGAGCCCTTCAAGCATAAACAAAAGATTATCTGTGACTTCTTTGTAATGAAATTAATTACTCCGTCGGACCTGCACATCCTCACAAGACTGGCGATCGCTGTGATTAGCCGCACGAGAATAAAAACTGCACGGCTGCGATACATCATTAGATCATCCATACACGTCTTCTCGAAATTATTTGAGGATGACCGGTGTAATGATCCATCATAAACTGGTAATAGGGAACGTAAGTCAGCTTCTCCCTGCATGGATGATCCAGCTGCGAGGGGGGTCGCGGAATGCACTCTGGAGGAAGTTCGAAAAGTGTTGCTGGTACTTCGGGTTCTTGACAACTGCGCAGTGTCGTTCATTGATGTATTGCCAGAAATCGAGAACTGATTTATCACCATTTCCAAACAGGTAGTGGACAGCGAGACCGCTAATCCATGTCACTGTGTGGGTCTTCGTTCGTGGGAAATAGTCGTTATCGGGGAAGAGAAGCATTTCGGCAGTGATATTGTCAGGGGTTGTTCGTGTAAAGAAGGCCAACATCTGGCGGACCAAAAGCCAAACATTGCCTGCCTCGCCGCAGACAAGTCGATGGCCGTCGTCGTCTTGCACGCCACACGTGGCACATAATGGCGATGCTGCTAGGTGGATCCTGTGGAGGCGCGTCTGGCAGATCTGCTTCCCATTGACCGTGAGGTACCAGCTGGACTGGACATCTGATGTAAGCGTAGGATCATGCACTGCTCGCCACACTGCTGTCCAGCGAACATGCGGATGTTTGCGTTCAATCGCATTCGGCGGAAGTCTCGATTGCATCGCTGAGTACACCAGCCGAGCCGTCGACATACGTGGACGTGTAAGTGTGGTTCGAAGATAACTGTCCTCTAGGAAGAGGTATGTCAAGTAGAAAAAGGGCGCTGGGACGGCGGTCACCTGCACTGGTGCGATTAGCGAGCTTGGGGCAAGAGTCCTCATTAGTAGGCTGGAAAGGCAAGTCGGAGTACGTCGCCACATCTTGATATGAGTGCTTACAAAGAGGGCCGTCGCTCGATGCGGTACGTGACAGAGGTGAAGGCCTCCTTTGCTCCTTGGGAGGGTTAGGGATTCATAGCTGACCTTGAATAACATACCGTGGCTCACAAACGAGCCCAATGCCGCCAACATGCGCTTGGCCATCGTCGAAGGTATGGGGAACGTCTGTGCCACGTGTGGGATACGGGATGCGACATAAACATTAGCGTACTGGGTGCGTTGCAGCATGTTCAGGGCTCGAAGGCGGTGATCTACAAGTTCCACCCGGATCCGTCGTAGAAGGCGCCTACTGTTGAGAGCCACAGATCGCCGCAAGTCGGCTGTGAAATCAATGCCCAAACATCTTATTGTGTCGTGGACCGGCAGGGGAGCGACGTCAGGCTGTCCGCATCCTATTGGCAGTGCGCGTGATTTGCGAATGTTAAGGATGCTGCCTGACGCAGCGCCGTAGGACTCCACCCACGCCAGCGCGTCTTGGACGTCGTTGTGGTTTCTCAAGAAGAGGACCAGATCGTCCGCATAGGCTGTGCAACAGAAGGTGTGGCCCTCATAGGTTATCCCCATGAGGCGTTGGCGGAGGCCACATAGGAGCGGTTCCATGGCAATAGCGTAGAGGATTGTTGACAGAGGGCATCCCTGTCGTACTGACCGTTGTACCGTGATCGGTGGTGTTAGTCGGCCGTTGTATAGAATCCGCGATGTCGCACCTCGAAGCAGGCGCATCGTTATCTCCACGATGTTGTCTGGGAATCTCATATTCCGCATCACCGCAGCCAGATATGTGTGATCGACCCTGTCGAAGGCCTGACTGAAATAGAGGGAGGCTAAGACCCCTTCCATGCGCCGTGTCCGCGCTAGTGCGATCATGTCGCGGTATCGATTTAACGCAGTCCGTATGTTGTGATCGCCTCCTAAGGACACTTGATCGTGGGATATCACGTAGCAGGTGACCTTCCGGAGACGTGCTGCCAAGAGCCGCGTAAATATCTTCATGTCGCAATTCAGGAGTGATAGTGGACGATAGTCTGTGAGGCGTGTTCCACCGTTCGGTTTGTGGACGGGAACAAGCAGTCCTTCAAGGTATTCATCAGGAATTTGTACTGTCGGCGTCATTAATTCGCGACATATGTCTATCCAGGCCGGTGTTAGCAGCTGGCGATAGGTCTTGTAAAACTCTAACGGGAGGCCGTCAGGTCCTGGTGACTTGTATGGTGCGCCAGCCAATATTGCTGCAGTGACCTCTTCCTCAGTGACATCCTCAAGTAGACCCAATTGTTTATCCTGGGGTAGTGCTCCGTATGTTAGGCGAGAGATTTCCTCTATCACTTCTGTTGAATGATACTGAGCTGCCTATAGTTGACGATAGTGAGCGTGGAGAGCAAGACCTATTTCACGTTGCGTTTCGATACAGCGACAATCATCTAAAGTTATACTCTGAATCAGGGCCCGCCTCCGTCGTCGTCGTCCAGCGAGGATATGGTACATTGACGGCCCTTCGTGGTCCATTCTGTCAATGGTGCGTGCACGAACAATTGTTCCCTCAAGGTGACGCTTCGTAAGTAATGTAATCTGCGCTTTCGCGTGATTCATTGCTTGCTGGCGCGCAGGTGAGTGCATCATTGTTGAACAATCACGTAGGATGCGGTAATAAAAGTCCATTGTGTGTCGTCGCCATGCGGCTGCCTCCCTTGCATGTCCAATCAACGCTTTCCTCAAAGCAGGCTTGGCACATTTTACCCACCAAGAGATTGTTGTTGGGTAAGCTCTTTTTCGGCGTGTGCATTGTGTCCACGAGGCCTCCACGATCTCTCGGCATTCTGGCGAATGTAAGTGTGGAATGTTCAGCTTCCAGGGGCCCCGCCCATGCCACATCTTCTGTCGGCGTATGGTAAGAATGCATATATATGCTGCATGATTGGAGAAACTTACAGGCCATATTTCGGCGGCCTGTGTGCCCTGAACGAAGGGTCGCCAGAGATAGATGCGATCGATACGGCTGGATGAGTGGCTGGTGTAGTGTGTAAAACCCGGCCGATCGCCATGTATGTACTCCCACGTGTCCACTAGACGTAGGTTGGTGATGATGGCAGCGAGCGCCGCACATGGAACTTGGTGTGGTAGTTGGTCCTTGGGCGCCTGGGTGGAATTGAAGTCTCCACCGATGATTAAGGCATCCTGACGTCCCAAAAATAGGGGCGTGACGGTTTCAGCGAAGAAAGCAGTCCGTTCACGTCGACGACCAGATCCAGATGGTGCGTAGATGTTAACGATTCTGACGTCATGTAGGGTGAGTGCCATGCCTCTTGCATCAGGTGTGAAAGTGATTTCTTCTGCAATTAAGCCGTCACGGAGAAGTATTGCCACGCCGCCTATTAGGCGAACAACCGCTTTCATGAATTAAACACCTACGACATACGCTACAGGAGACATGAAGTCATAAACAATGATATTCTTGATTTACTGCTATATCATGCGAGCCATTTTCATGCACCTCCTCCTAAAATTATGGACCGACTGAAACCAAACTTGGTACACATACTGCTTACTATTAGGCGAACAAACGCTGTCATGAATTAAACACCTACGACTTACGCTACAATAGACATGAAGTCATAAACAATGGTATACTTGAATTACTGCTACATCATGTGAGCAATTTTCCTGCACCTAATCCTTAAATAATGGACTGACTGCAACCAAACTTGATACACATACTGCTTACTATCAGGCGAACGACCGCTGTCATGAATTAAACACCTACCACTTATGCGACAGAAAACATGAAATCATAAACAATGATATTCTTGATTAACTGCTACATCATGTCAAATATTTTCCTGTACCTGCTCCAAAAAAAATGGACCGACTGCAACCAAACTTGGTACACATACTGCGTACTATTAGGCGAACAACCGCTGTCATGAATTAAACACCTACGACTTATGCTACAGTAGACATGAAGTCATAAACAATGGTAATCTTGAATTACTGCTACACCATGCGTGCCATTTTCATGCACCTCCTCCTTATTTAATGGACCGAATGCAACCAAACTTGGTACACATACTGCTCACAATCAGGCGAACAACCGCTGTCATGAATTAAACACCTACGACTTACGCTACAGGAGACATGAAGTCATAAACAATGATATTCTTGAATTACTGCTACAGCATGCGTGCCATTCTCATGCACTTCCTGCTAATATAATGGACCAAATGCAACCAAACGTGGTACACATACTGCTCATATCAGGCGAACATCCGCTGTCATGAATTAAACACCTACGACTTACGCTACAGGAGACATGAAGTCATAAACAATGATATTCTTGATTTACTGCTACATTATGTGAGCCATTTTCATGCCCCTCCTCCTAAAACAATGGACCCACTGCAACCAAACTTAATGCACATACTGCTTACTATTAGGCAAACAACAGCTGTCAAGAATTAAACACGTACGACTTACGCTACAATACACGTGAATTCATAAACAATGGAATTCTTGAATTACTGTTACATCATGCGAGCTATTTTCATGCACCTCCTCCTAAAATAATAAACCGACTGCAACCAAACTTGGTACACATACTGCTTACGTTCTGGCGAACAACCGCTGTCATGAATTAAACACCTACGCCTTACGCTACAGAAGACATGAAGTCATAATCAATGATATTCTTGAATAACTGCTAGATCATGTGAGCCATTCTTCTGCACCTCCTCCTAAAATAACAGACCAACTGCAACCAACTTGGTACACATACTGCTTACTATTAGGCGAACAACCGCTGTCATGAATTAAACACCTACGACTTACGCCACAGTAGACATGATGTCATAAACAATGGTAGTCTTAAATTACTGCTACATCATGCGTGCCATTTTCTTCCACCTCCTCCTAATATAATGGACCGAATGCAACCAAAGTTGGTACAAATACTGCTTACTATCAGGCGAACAACCGCTGTCATGAATTAAACACCTACGACTTACGCTACAGGAGACATGAAGTCATAAACAATGATATTCATGATTTACTGCTACATCATGTGTGCCATTTTCCTGCACCTCCTCCTAAAACAATGGACCGACTGCAACCAAAATTGGTGCACATACTGCTTACTATTAGGCGAACAACCGCTATCATGAATTAAACACCTACGACTTACGCTACAGGAGACATGAAGTCATAAACAATGATATTATTGAATTACTGCTCCATTATTCAAACCATTTTCCTGCACCTGCTCCTAAAATAATGGACCGACTGCAACCACACTTGGTACACAAACTGCGTACTATTAGGCGAACATCCGCTGTCATGAATTAAACACCTAAGACTTACGTTACAGTAGACATGAAGTCATAAACAATGATATTCTTGATTTACTGCTACATTATGTGAGCCATTTTCCTGCACCTCCTCCTAAAATAATGGACCGACTGCAACCAAACTTAATTCACATACTGCTTACTAGTAGGCAAACAACCGCTGTCAAGAATTAAACACCCACGACATACGCTACAGTAGACGTGAAGTCATAAACAATGGTATTCTTGAATTACTGTTACATCATGCGAGCCATTTTCATGCACCTCCTCCTAAAATAATAAACCGACTGCAACCAAACTTGCTACAAATACTGCTTACTATTAGGCGAACAACCGCTGTCACATATTAAACACCTACGACGTACGCTACAGAAGACATGAAGTCATAAACAATGATATTCTTGAATAACTGCTACACCATGTGAGCCATTTTCCTGCACCTCCTCCTAAAATAATGGACCGACTGCAACCAAGCTTGGTACACATACTGCTTACTATTAGGCGAACAACCGCTGTCATGAATTAAACACCTACGACTTACGCTACAGGAGACATGAAGTCATAAACAATGATATTATTGAATTACTGCCCCATTAATCGAACAATTTTCCTGCACCTTCTCCTAAAATAATGGTCCGACTGCAACCAAACTGGGTACACATACTGCTTAATATTAGACGAACAATCGCTGTCATGAATTAAACACCTACGACTTACGCTACAGGATACATGAAGTCTTAAACAATGATATTCTTGAGTTACTGCTACATCATGTGAGCAATTTTCCTGCACCTAATCCTTAAATAATGGACTGACTGCAACCAAACTTGGTACACATAACGCTTACTATCAGGCGTACGACCGCTGACATGAATTAAACACCTACCACTAATGCGACAGGAGACATGAAATCATAAACAATGATATTCTTGATTAACTGCTACATCATGTCAGACATTTTCCTGTACCTGCTCCAAAAATAATGGACCGACTGCAACCAAACTTGGTACACATATTGCGTACTATTAGGCGAACAACCGCTGTCATGAATTAAACACCTAAGACTTACGCTACAGTAGACATGAAGTCATAAACAATGTTATTCTTGAATTACTGCTACATCATGCGTGCCATTTTCATGCACGTCCTCCTTATTTAATGGACCGAATGCAACCAAACTTGGTACACATACTGCTCACTATCAGGCGAACAACCGCTGTCATGAATTAAACACCTACGACTTACGCTACAGGAGACATGAAGTCATAAACAATGATATTCTTGATTTACTGCTATATCATGTAAGCCACTTTCTTGCACCTCCTCGTAAAACAATGGACCAACTGCAACCAAAGTTGGTGCACATACTGCTTACTATTAGGCGAACAATCGCTGTCATGAATTAATCACCTACGACTTACGCTACAGTAGACATGAAGTCAAAACCAATGGTATTCTTGAATTACTGCTACATCATGCGAGCCATTATCATGCACCTGCTCCTAAAATAATGGACAGACTGCAACCAAACTCGGTACACATACTGCTTCCTATTAGGCGAACATCCGCTGTCCTGAATTAAACACCTACGACTTACGCTACAGGAGATATGAAGTCATAAACAATAATATTCTTGATTTACTGCTACATCATGTGAGCCATTTTCCTGCACCTCCTCCTAAAATAATGGACCAACTGCAACCAAACTTAATGCACATACTGCTTACTATTAGGCGAACAACCGCTGTCATGAATGAAACACCTACGACTTACGCTACAGTAGACATGAAGTCATAAACAATGATATTCTTGAATTACTGCTACATCATGCGTGCCATTTTCATGCACCTCCAGCTAATATAATGGACCAAATGCAACCAAACTTGGTACACAGACTGCTTCCTATCAGGCGAACAACCGCTGTCATGAATTAAACACCTACGACTTACGCTACAGGAGACATGAAGTCATAAACAATGATATTCTTGATTTAGCGCTATATCATGTAAGCCATTTTCTTGCACCTCCTCGTAAAACAATGGACCGACTGCAACCAAACTTAATGCACATACTGCTTACTATTAGGCGAACAACCGCTGTCATGAATGAAACACCTACGACTTACGCTACAGTAGACATGAAGTCAAAAACAATGGTATTCTTGAATTACTGCTACATCATGCGAGCCATTATCATGCACCTGCTCCTAAAATAATGGACAGACTGCAACCAAACTTGGTACACATACTGCTTCCTATTAGGCGAACATCTGCTGTCATGAATTAAACACCTACGACTTACGCTACAGGAGACATGAAGTCGTAAACAATGATATTCTTGATTTACTGCTACATTAAGTGAGCCATTTTCATGCCCCTCCTCCTAAAATAATGGACCCACTGCAACCAAACTTAATGCACATACTGCTTACTATTAGGCAAACAACAGCTGTCAAGAATTAAACACGTACGACTTACGCTATAATAGACGTGAAGTCATAAACATTGGAATTCTTGAATTACTGTTACATCATGCGAGCTATTTTCATGCACCTCCTCCTAAAATAATAAACCGACTGCAACCAAACTTGGTACACATACTGCTTACTATCTGGCGAACAACCGCTGTCATGAATTAAACACCTACGCCTTACGCTACAGAAGACATGAAGTCATAATCAATGATATTCTTGAATAACTGCTACATCATGTGTGCAATTCTTCTGCACCTCCTCCTAAAATAACAGACCAACTGGAACCAACTTGGTACACATACTGCTTACTATTAGGCGAACAACCGCTGTCATGAATGAAACACCTACGACTTACGCCACCGTAGACATGATGTCATAAACAATGGTGGTCTTAAATTACTGCTACATCATGCGTGCCATTTTCATGCACCTCCTCCTAATATGATGGACAGAATGCAACCAAATTAGGTACAAATACTGCTTACTATCAGGCGAACAACCGCTGTCATGAATTAAACACCTACGACTTACGCTACAGGAGACATGAAGTCATAAACAATGATATTCTTGATTTACTGCTACATCATGTGAGCCATTTTCCTGCACCTCCTCCTAAAACAATGGACCGACTGCAACCAAAATTGGTGCACATACTGCTTACTATTAGGCGAACAACCGCTGTCATGAATTAAACACCTACGACTTACGCTACAGTAGACATGAAGTCATAAACAATGGTATTCTTGAATTACTGCTACATCATGCGAGCCATTTTCATGCACCTCCTCCTAAAATAATGGACCGACTGCAACCAAACTTGGTACACATACTGGGTACTATTAGGCAAACAACCGCTATCATGAATTAAACACCTACGATCTACTCCACAGGAGACATGAAGTCATAAACAATGATATTATTGAATTACTGCTCCATTATTCGAACCAATTTCCTGCACCTTCTCCTAAAATAGTGGTCCGCCTGCAACCAAACTTGGTACACATACTGCATACTATTAGGCGAACATCCGCTGTCATGAATTAAACACCTACGACTTACGCTACAGGAGACATGAGGTCATAAACAATGATATTATCGAATTACTGCTCCATTATTCAAAAAAGTTTCCTGCACCTTCTCCTAAAATAATGGACCGAATGCAACCAAACTTGGTACACTTACTGCGTACTATTAGGCGACCATTCGCTGTCATGAATTAAACACCTAAGACTTACGCTACAGGAGACATGAAGTCATAAACAATGATATTCTCGATTTATTGCTACATTATGTGAGCCATTTTCCAGCACCTCCTCCTAAAATAATGGACCGACTGCAACCAAACTTAATTCACATACTGCTTACTATCAGGCGAACAACCGCTGTCATGAATTAAACACCTACGACGTACGCTACAGAAGACATGAAGTCATAAACAATGATATCCTTGAATAACTGCTACATCATGTGAGCCATTTTCCTACACCTCCTCCTAAAATAACGGACCGACTGCAACCAAATTTGGTAAAAATACTGCTTACTATTAGGCGAACAACCGCTGTCATGAATTCAACACCTACGACTTACGCTAGAAGAGATATGAAGTAATAACCAATGATATTCTTCAATTACTGCTAGCTCATGCGAGCCATTTTCCTGCACCTCCTCCTAAAATAATGGACCGACTGCAACCAAGCCTGGTACACATACTGCTTACTATTAGGCGAACAACCGCTGTCATGAATTGAACACCTACGACTTACGCTACAGGAGACATGAAGTCATAAACAATGATATTATTGAATTACTGCCCCATTACTCGAACCATTTTCCTGCACCTTCTCCTAAAATAATGGTCCGACTGCAACCAAACTTGGTACACATACTGCGTACTATTAGGCGAAGATCCGCTGTCATGAATTAAACACCTACGACTTACGCTACAGGAGACATGAAGTCATAAACAATGCTATTCTTGATTTACTGCTATATCATGTAAGCCATTTTCTTGCACCTCCTCTTAAAACAATGAACCGACTGCAACCAAAGTTGGTGCACATACTGCTTACTATTAGGCGAACAACTGCTGTCATCAATTAATCACCTACGACTTACGCTACAGTAGACATGAGGTCAAAAACAATGGTATTCTTGAATTACTGCTACATCATGCGAGCCATTATGATGCACCTGCTCCTAAAATAATGGACAGACTGCAACCAAACTCGGTACACATACTGCTTACTATCAGGCGAAAGACCACTGTCATGAATTAAACACCTACGACTTACGCTACAGGAGATATGAAGTCATAAACAATAATATTCTTGATTTACTGCTACATTATGTGAGCCATTTACGTGCAACTCCTCCTAAAATAATGGACCGACTGCAACCAAACTTAATGCACATACTGCTTACTATTAGGCAAACAACCGCTTTCATGAATTAAACACCTACGACTTACGCTACAGGAGACATGAAGTAATAAAGAATGATATTATTGAATTACTGCTCCATTATTCGAACCATTTTACTGCACCTTCTCCTAAAATAATGGTCCGACTGCAACAAACTTGGTACACATACTGCGTACTATTAGGCGAACATCTGCTGTCATGAATTAAACACCCACGACTTACGCTACAGGAGACATGAAGTCATTAACAATGATATTATTGAATTACTGCTCCATTATTCGAACAATTTTCCTGCACCTTCTCCTAATATAATGGTCCGACTGCTACCAAACTGGGTACACATACTGCATACTATTAGGCGAACAACCGCTGTCATGAATTAAACACCTACGACCTACGCTACAGGAGACATGATTTCTTAAACAATTATATTCTTGAATTACTGCTACAACATATGAGCAATTTTCCTGCACCTAATCCTTAAATAATGGACTGACTGCAACCAAACTTGGTACACACACTTCTTACCGTCAGGCGAACGACCGCTGTCATGAATTAAACACCTACCACTTATGCGAAAGGAGACATGAAATCATAAACAATGATATTCTTGATTAACTGCTACATCATGTCAGACATTTTCCTGTACCTGCTCCAAAAATAATGGACCGCCTGCAACCAAACTTGGAACACATATTGCATACTATTAGGCGAACAACCGCTGCCATGAATTAAACACCTACGACTTACGCTACAGGAGACATAATGTCATAAACAATGGTATTCTTGAATTACTGCTACATCATGAGTGCCATTTTCATGCACCTCCTCCTTATTTAATGGACCGAATGCAACCAAAGTTGGTGCACATACTGCTTACTATTAGGTGAACAACCGCTGTCTTGAATTAATCACCTACGACTTACGCTACAGTAGACATGAAGTCAAAAACAATGGTATTCTTGAATTACTGCTACATCATGCGTGCCATTTTCCTGCACCTCCTCCTAAAATAATGGACCAAATGCAACCATACTTAATGCACATACTGCTTACTATTAGGCAAACAACTGCTTTCATGAATTAAACACCTACGACTTAAGCTACAGGAGACATGAAGTCATAAACAATGATATTATTGAATTACTGCTCCATTATTCGAACCATTTTCCTGCACCTTCTCCTAAAATAATGGACCGACTGCAACCAAATTTGGTACACATACTGCGTACTATTAGGCGAACATCCGCTGTCATGAATTAAACACCTACGACTTACGCTAGAGGAGACATGAACTCATTAACAAAGATATTCTTGATTTACTGCTACATTATGTGAGCCATTTTCCTGCACCTCCTCCTAAAATAATGGACCGACTACAACCAAACTTAATGCACATACTGCTTACTATTAGGCGAACATCCGCTGTCATGAATTAAACACCTACGACTTACGCTACAGGAGACATGAAGTCATAAACAATGCTATTCTTGATTTACTGCTATATCATGTAAGCCATTTTCTTGCACCTCCTCTTAAAACAATGAACCGACTGCAACCAAAGTTGGTGCACATACTGCTTACTATTAGGCGAACAACTGCTGTCATCAATTAATCACCTACGACTTACGCTACAGTAGACATGAGGTCAAAAACAATGGTATTCTTGAATTACTGCTACATCATGCGAGCCATTATGATGCACCTGCTCCTAAAATAATGGACAGACTGCAACCAAACTCGGTACACATACTGCTTACTATCAGGCGAAAGACCACTGTCATGAATTAAACACCTACGACTTACGCTACAGGAGATATGAAGTCATAAACAATAATATTCTTGATTTACTGCTACATTATGTGAGCCATTTACGTGCAACTCCTCCTAAAATAATGGACCGACTGCAACCAAACTTAATGCACATACTGCTTACTATTAGGCAAACAACCGCTTTCATGAATTAAACACCTACGACTTACGCTACAGGAGACATGAAGTAATAAAGAATGATATTATTGAATTACTGCTCCATTATTCGAACCATTTTACTGCACCTTCTCCTAAAATAATGGTCCGACTGCAACAAACTTGGTACACATACTGCGTACTATTAGGCGAACATCTGCTGTCATGAATTAAACACCCACGACTTACGCTACAGGAGACATGAAGTCATTAACAATGATATTATTGAATTACTGCTCCATTATTCGAACAATTTTCCTGCACCTTCTCCTAATATAATGGTCCGACTGCTACCAAACTGGGTACACATACTGCATACTATTAGGCGAACAACCGCTGTCATGAATTAAACACCTACGACCTACGCTACAGGAGACATGATTTCTTAAACAATTATATTCTTGAATTACTGCTACAACATATGAGCAATTTTCCTGCACCTAATCCTTAAATAATGGACTGACTGCAACCAAACTTGGTACACACACTTCTTACCGTCAGGCGAACGACCGCTGTCATGAATTAAACACCTACCACTTATGCGAAAGGAGACATGAAATCATAAACAATGATATTCTTGATTAACTGCTACATCATGTCAGACATTTTCCTGTACCTGCTCCAAAAATAATGGACCGCCTGCAACCAAACTTGGAACACATATTGCATACTATTAGGCGAACAACCGCTGCCATGAATTAAACACCTACGACTTACGCTACAGGAGACATAATGTCATAAACAATGGTATTCTTGAATTACTGCTACATCATGAGTGCCATTTTCATGCACCTCCTCCTTATTTAATGGACCGAATGCAACCAAAGTTGGTGCACATACTGCTTACTATTAGGTGAACAACCGCTGTCTTGAATTAATCACCTACGACTTACGCTACTGTAGACATGAAGTCAAAAACAATGGTATTCTTGAATTACTGCTACATCATGCGTGCCATTTTCCTGCACCTCCTCCTAAAATAATGGACCAAATGCAACCATACTTAATGCACATACTGCTTACTATTAGGCAAACAACTGCTTTCATGAATTAAACACCTACGACTTAAGCTACAGGAGACATGAAGTCATAAACAATGATATTATTGAATTACTGCTCCATTATTCGAACCATTTTC
Organism: Locusta migratoria; assembly: GCA_026315105.1. Taxonomy (NCBI): domain Eukaryota; kingdom Metazoa; phylum Arthropoda; class Insecta; order Orthoptera; family Acrididae; genus Locusta; species Locusta migratoria. The sequence goes on along the minus strand of CM048755.1, from coordinate 799,781,699 downwards.
CTGCACCTTCTCCTAAAATAATGGACCGACTGCAACCAAATTTGGTACACATACTGCGTACTATTAGGCGAACATCCGCTGTCATGAATTAAACACCTACGACTTACGCTAGAGGAGACATGAACTCATTAACAAAGATATTCTTGATTTACTGCTACATTATGTGAGCCATTTTCCTGCACCTCCTCCTAAAATAATGGACCGACTACAACCAAACTTAATGCACATACTGCTTACTATTAGGCGAACATCCGCTGTCATGAATTAAACACCTACGACTTACGCTACAGGAGACATGAAGTCATAAACAATGCTATTCTTGATTTACTGCTATATCATGTAAGCCATTTTCTTGCACCTCCTCTTAAAACAATGAACCGACTGCAACCAAAGTTGGTGCACATACTGCTTACTATTAGGCGAACAACTGCTGTCATCAATTAATCACCTACGACTTACGCTACAGTAGACATGAGGTCAAAAACAATGGTATTCTTGAATTACTGCTACATCATGCGAGCCATTATGATGCACCTGCTCCTAAAATAATGGACAGACTGCAACCAAACTCGGTACACATACTGCTTACTATCAGGCGAAAGACCACTGTCATGAATTAAACACCTACGACTTACGCTACAGGAGATATGAAGTCATAAACAATAATATTCTTGATTTACTGCTACATTATGTGAGCCATTTACGTGCACCTCCTCCTAAAATAATGGACCGACTGCAACCAAACTTAATGCACATACTGCTTACTATTAGGCAAACAACCGCTTTCATGAATTAAACACCTACGACTTACGCTACAGGAGACATGAAGTAATAAAGAATGATATTATTGAATTACTGCTCCATTATTCGAACCATTTTACTGCACCTTCTCCTAAAATAATGGTCCGACTGCAACAAACTTGGTACACATACTGCGTACTATTAGGCGAACATCTGCTGTCATGAATTAAACACCTACGACTTACGCTACAGGAGACATGAAGTCATTAACAATGATATTATTGAATTACTGCTCCATTATTCGAACAATTTTCCTGCACCTTCTCCTAATATAATGGTCCGACTGCTACCAAACTGGGTACACATACTGCGTACTATTAGGCGAACAACCGCTGTCATGAATTAAACACCTACGACTTACGCTACAGGAGACATGATTTCTTAAACAATTATATTCTTGAATTACTTGCTACAACATATGCGCAATTTTCCTGCACCTAATCCTTAAATAATGGACTGACTGCAACCAAACTTGGTACACACACTTCTTACCGTCAGGCGAACGACCGCTGTCATGAATTAAACACCTACCACTTATGCGAAAGGAGACATGAAATCATAAACAATGATATTCTTGATTAACTGCTACATCATGTCAGACATTTTCCTGTACCTGCTCCAAAAATAATGGACCGCCTGCAACCAAACTTGGAACACATATTGCATACTATTAGGCGAACAACCGCTGCCATGAATTAAACACCTACGACTTACGCTACAGGAGACATAATGTCATAAACAATGGTATTCTTGAATTACTGCTACATCATGAGTGCCATTTTCATGCACCTCCTCCTTATTTAATGGACCGAATGCAACCAAAGTTGGTGCACATACTGCTTACTATTAGGTGAACAACCGCTGTCTTGAATTAATCACCTACGACTTACGCTACAGTAGACATGAAGTCAAAAACAATGGTATTCTTGAATTACTGCTACATCATGCGTGCCATTTTCCTGCACCTCCTCCTAAAATAATGGACCAAATGCAACCATACTTAATGCACATACTGCTTACTATTAGGCAAACAACTGCTTTCATGAATTAAACACCTACGACTTAAGCTACAGGAGACATGAAGTCATAAACAATGATATTATTGAATTACTGCTCCATTATTCGAACCATTTTCCTGCACCTTCTCCTAAAATAATGGACCGACTGCAACCAAATTTGGTACACATACTGCGTACTATTAGGCGAACATCCGCTGTCATGAATTAAACACCTACGACTTACGCTAGAGGAGACATGAACTCATTAACAAAGATATTCTTGATTTACTGCTACATTATGTGAGCCATTTTCCTGCACCTCCTCCTAAAATAATGGACCGACTACAACCAAACTTAATGCACATACTGCTTACTATTAGGCAAACAAACGCTGTCAAGAATTAAACACCTACGACATACGCTACAGTAGACATGAAGTCATAAACAATGATATTCTTGAATAACTGCTACATCATGTGAGCCATTTTCCTGCACCTCCTCCTAAAATAATGGACCGACTGCAACCAAACTTGGTAAAAATACTGCTTACTATTAGGCGAACAACCGCTGTCATGAATTCAAGACGTACGACTTACGCCACAGTAGACATGATATCATAAACAATGGTAGTCTTAAATTACTGCTACATCATGCGCGCCATTTTCATGCACCTCTTCCTTATTTAATGGACCGAATGCAACCAAAGTTGGTGCACATACTGCTTACAATTAGGTGAACAACCGCTGTCATGAATTAATCACCTACGACTTACGCTACAGTAGACATGAAGTCAAAAACAATGGTATTCTTGAATTACTGCTACATCATGCGAGCCATTATCATGCTCCTGCTCCTAAAATAATGGACAGACGGCAACCAAACTCGGTAAACATACTGCTTACTATCAGGCGAAAGACCGCTGTTATGAATTAAACACCTACGATTACGCTACAGGAGATATGAAGTCATAAACAATAATATTCTTGATTTACTGCTACTTTATGTGAGCCATTTTCCTGCACCTCCTCCTAAAATAATGGACCAAATGCAACCATACTTAATGCACATACTGCTTACTATTAGGCAAACAACCGCGTTCATGAATTAAACACCTACGACTTACGCTACAGGAGACATGAAGTAATATACAATGATATTATTGAATTACTGCTCCATTATTCGAACCATTTTCCTGCACCTTCTCCTAAAATAATAGTCCGACTGCAACCAAACTTGGTACACATACTGCGTACTATTAGGCGAACATCCGCTGTCATGAATTAAACACCTACGACTTACACTAGAGGAGACATGAAGTCATAAACAATGATATTATTGAATTACTGCTCCATTATTCGAACCATTTTCCTGCACCTTCTCCTAAAATAATGGACCGACTGCAACCAAATTTGGTACACATACTGCGTACTATTAGGCGAACATCCGCTGTCATGAATTAAACACCTACGACTTACGCTAGAGGAGACATGAAGTCATTAACAATGATACTCTTGATTTACTGCTACATTATGTGAGCCATTTTCCTGCACCTCCTCCTAAAACAATGGACCGACTGCAACCAATCTTAATGCACATACTGCTTACTATTAGGCAAACAAACGCTGTCAAGAGTTAAACACCTACGACATACGCTGCAGTAGACATGAAGTCATAAACAATGATAATCTTGAATAACTGCTACATCATGTGAGCCATTTTCCTGCACCTCCTCCTAAAATAACGGACCGACTGCAACCAAACTTGGTAAAAATACTGCTTACTATTAGGCGAACAACCGCTGTCATGAATTCAACACCTACGACTTACGCCACAGTAGACATGATGTCATAAACAATGGTAGTCTTTAATTACTGCTACATCATGCGTGCCATTTTCATGCACCTCCTCCAAATATAATGGACCAAATGCAACCAAACTTGGTACAAATACTGCTTACTATCAGGCGAACAATCGCTGTCATGAATTAAACACCTACGACTTACGCTACAGGAGACATGAAGTCAAAAACAATGATATTATTGAATTACTGCTCCATTATTCGAACCATTTTCCTGCACCTTCTCCTAAAATAATGGACCGACTGCAACCAAATTTGGTACACATACTGCGTACTATTAGGCGAACATCTGCTGTCATGAATTAAACACCTACGACTTACGCTAGAGGAGACATGAATTCATTAACAATGATATTCTTGATTTACTGCTACATTATGTGAGCCATTTTCCTGCACCTCCTCCTAAAATAATGGACCGACTACAACCAAACTTAATGCACATACTGTTTACTATTAGGCAAACAAACGCTGTCAAGAATTAAACACCTACGACATACGCTACAGTAGACATGAAGTCATAAACAATGATATTCTTGAATAATTGCTACATCATGTGAGCCATTTTCCTGCACCTCCTCCTAAAATAACGGACCGACTGCAACCAAACTTGGTAAAAATACTGCTTACTATTAGGCGAACAACCGCTGTCATGAATTCAACACCTACGACTTACGCTACAGGAGATATGAAGTCATAAACAATGATATTCATCAATTACTGCTAGCTCATGCGAGCCATTTTCCTGCACCTCCTCCTAAAATAATGGACCGACTGCAACCAAGTTTGGTACACATACTGCTTATTATTAGGCGAACAACCGCTGTCATGAATTAAACTCCTACGACTTACGCTACAGGAGACATGAAGTCATAAACAATGATATTATTGAATTACTGCCCCATTATTCGAACCATTTTCCTGCACCTTCCCCTAAAATAATGGACAGACTGCAACCAAACTCGGTAAACATACTGCTTACTATCAGGCGAAAGACCGCTGTTATGAATTAAACACCTACGATTACGCTACAGGAGATATGAAGTCATAAACAATAATATTCTTGATTTACTGCTACTTTATGTGAGCCATTTTCCTGCACCTCCTCCTAAAATAATGGACCAAATGCAACCATACTTAATGCACATACTGCTTACTATTAGGCAAAAACCGCGTTCATGAATTGAACACCTACGACTTACGCTACAGGAGACATGAAGTAATATACAATGATATTATTGAATTACTGCTCCATTATTCGAACATTTTTCCTGCACCTTCTCCTAAAATAATGGTCCGACTGCAACCAAACTTGGTACACATACTGCGTACTATTAGGCGAACATCCGCTGTCATGAATTAAACACCTACGACTTACGCTACAGGAGACATGATGTCATAAACAATGATATTATTGAATTACTGCTCCATTATTCGAACCATTTTCCTGCACCTTCTCCTAAAATAATGGACCGACTGCAACCAAATTTGGTACACATACTGCGTACTATTAGGCGAACATCCGCTGTCATGAATTAAACACCTACGACTTACGCTAGAGGAGACATGAAGTCATTAACAATGATACTCTTGATTTACTGCTACATTATGTGAGCCATTTTCCTGCACCTCCTCCTAAAACAATGGACCGACTGCAACCAAACTTAATGCACATACTGCTTACTATTAGGCAAACAAACGCTGTCAAGAATTAAACACCTACGAAATACGCTGCAGTAGACATGAAGTCATAAACAATGATAATCTTGAATAACTGCTACATCATGTGAGCCATTTTCCTGCACCTCCTCCTAAAATAACGGACCGACTGCAACCAAAGTTGGTAAAAAAACTGCTTACTATTAGGCGAACAACCGCTGTCATGAATTCAACACCTACGACTTACGCCACAGTAGACATGATGTCATAAACAATGGTAGTCTTAAATTACTGCTACATCATGCGTGCCATTTTCATGCACCTCCTCCAAATATAATGGACCGAATGCAACCAAACTTGGTACAAATACTGCTTACTATCAGGCGAACAATCGCTGTCATGAATTAAACACCTACGACTTACGCTACAGGAGACATGAAGTCATAAACAATAATATTATTGAATTACTGCTCCATTATTCGAACCATTTTCCTGCACCTTCTCCTAAAATAATGGACCGACTGCAACCAAATTTGGTACACATACTGCGTACTATTAGGCGAACATCTGCTGTCATGAATTAAACCCCTACGACTTACGCTAGAGGAGACATGAAGTCATTAACAATGATACTCTTGATTTACTGCTACATTATGTGAGCCATTTTCCTGCACCTCCTCCTAAAACAATGGACCGACTGCAACCAAACTTAATGCACATACTGCTTACTATTAGGCAAACAAAAGCTGTCAAGAATTAAACACCTACGACATACGCTGCAGTAGACATGAAGTCATAAACAATGATAATCTTGAATAACTGCTACATCATGTGAGCCATTTTCCTGCACCTCCTCCTAAAATAACGGACCGACTGCAACCAAACTTGGTAAAAATACTGCTTACTATTAGGCGAACAACCGCTGTCATGAATTCAACACCTACGACTTACGCCACAGTAGACATGATGTCATAAACAATGGTAGTCTTAAATTACTGCTACATCATGCGTGCCATTTTCATGCACCTCCTCCAAATATAATGGACCGAATGCAACCAAACTTGGTACAAATACTGCTTACTATCAGGCGAACAATCGCTGTCATGAATTAAACACCTACGACTTACGCTACAGGAGACATGAAGTCATAAACAATGATATTATTGAATTACTGCTCCATTATTCGAACCATTTTCCTGCACCTTCTCCTAAAATAATGGACCGACTGCAACCAAATTTGGTACACATACTGCGTACTACTAGGCGAACATCCGCTGTCATGAATTAAACACCTACGACTTACGCTAGAGGAGACATGAAGTCATTAACAATGATACTCTTGATTTACTGCTACATTATGTGAGCCATTTTCCTGCACCTCCTCCTAAAACAATGGACCGACTGCAACCAAACTTAATGCACATACTGCTTACTATTAGGCAAACAAACGCTGTCAAGAATTAAACACCTACGACATACGCTGCAGTAGACATGAAGTCATAAACAATGATAATCTTGAATAACTGCTACATCATGTGAGCCATTTTCCTGCACCTCCTCCTAAAATAACGGACCGACTGCAACCAAACTTGGTAAAAATACTGCTTACTATTAGGCGAACAACCGCTGTCATGAATTCAACACCTACGACTTACGCCACAGTAGACATGATGTCATAAACAATGGTAGTCTTAAATTACTGCTACATCATGCGTGCCATTTTCATGCACCTCCTCCAAATATAATGGACCGAATGCAACCAAACTTGGTACAAATACTGCTTACTATCAGGCGAACAATCGCTGTCATGAATTAAACACCTACGACTTACGCTACAGGAGACATGAAGTCAAAAACAATGATATTATTGAATTACTGCTCCATTATTCGAACCATTTTCCTGCACCTTCTCCTAAAATAATGGACCGACTGCAACCAAATTTGGTACACATACTGCGTACTAGTAGGCGAACATCTGCTGTCATGAATTAAACACCTACGACTTACGCTAGAGGAGACATGAATTCATTAACAATGATATTCTTGATTTACTGCTACATTATGTGAGCCATTTTCCTGCACCTCCTCCTAAAATAATGGACCAATTACAACCAAACTTAATGCACATACTGTTTACTATTAGGCAAACAAACGCTGTCAAGAATTAAACACCTACGACATACGCTACAGTAGACATGAAGTCATAAACAATGATATTCTTGAATAATTGCTACATCATGTGAGCCATTTTCCTGCACCTCCTCCTAAAATAACGGACCGACTGCAACCAAACTTGGTAAAAATACTGCTTACTATTAGGCGAACAACCGCTGTCATGAATTCAACACCTACGACTTACGCTACAGGAGATATGAAGTCATAAACAATGATATTCATCAATTACTGCTAGCTCATGCGAGCCATTTTCCTGCACCTCCTCCTAAAATAATGGACCGACTGCAACCAAGTTTGGTACACATACTGCTTATTATTAGGCGAACAACCGCTGTCATGAATTAAACACCTACGACTTACGCTACAGGAGACATGAAGTCATAAACAATGATATTATTGAATTACTGCCCCATTATTCGAACCATTTTCCTGCACCTTCTCCTAAAATAATGGACAGACTGCAACCAAACTCGGTAAACATACTGCTTACTATCAGGCGAAAGACCGCTGTTATGAATTAAACACCTACGATTACGCTACAGGTGATATGAAGTCATAAACAATAATATTCTTGATTTACTGCTACTTTATGTGAGCCATTTTCCTGCACCTCCTCCTAAAATAATGGACCAAATGCAACCATACTTAATGCACATACTGCTTACTATTAGGCAAACAACCGCGTTCATGAATTGAACACCTACGACTTACGCTACAGGAGACATGAAGTAATATACAATGATATTATTGAATTACTGCTCCATTATTCGAACCATTTTCCTGCACCTTCTCCTAAAATAATGGTCCGACTGCAACCAAACTTGGTACACATACTGCGTACTATTAGGCGAACATCCGCTGTCATGAATTAAACACCTACGACTTACGCTACAGGAGACATGAAGTCATAAACAATGATATTATTGAATTACTGCTCCATTATTCGAACCATTTTCCTGCACCTTCTCCTAAAATAATGGACCGACTGCAACCAAATTTGGTACACATACTGCGTACTATTAGGCGAACATCCGCTGTCATGAATTAAACACCTACGACTTACGCTAGAGGAGACATGAAGTCATTAACAATGATACTCTTGATTTACTGCTACATTATGTGAGCCATTTTCCTGCACCTCCTCCTAAAACAATGGACCGACTGCAACCAAACTTAATGAACATACTGCTTACTATTAGGCAAACAAACGCTGTCAAGAATTAAACACCTACGACATACGCTGCAGTAGACATGAAGTCATAAACAATGATAATCTTGAATAACTGCTACATCATGTGAGCCATTTTCCTGCACCTCCTCCTAAAATAACGGACCGACTGCAACCAAACTTGGTAAAAATACTGCTTACTATTAGGCGAACAACCGCTGTCATGAATTCAACACCTACGACTTACGCCACAGTAGACATGATGTCATAAACAATGGTAGTCTTAAATTACTGCTACATCATGCGTGCCATTTTCATGCACCTCCTCCAAATATAATGGACCGAATGCAACCAAACTTGGTACAAATACTGCTTACTATCAGGCGAACAATCGCTGTCATGAATTAAACACCTACGACTTACGCTACAGGAGACATGAAGTCATAAACAATGATATTTTTGAATTACTGCTCCATTATTCGAACCATTTTCCTGCACCATCTCCTAAAATAATGGACCGACTGCAACCAAATTTGGTACACATACTGCGTACTATTAGGCGAACATCCGCTGTCATGAATTAAACACCTACGACTTACGCTAGAGGAGACATGAAGTCATTAACAATGATACTCTTGATTTACTGCTACATTATGTGAGCCATTTTCCTGCACCTCCTCCTAAAACAATGGACCGACTGCAACCAAACTTAATGCACATACTGCTTACTATTAGGCAAACAAACGCTGTCAAGAATTAAACACCTACGACATACGCTGCAGTAGACATGAAGTCATAAACAATGATAATCTTGAATAACTGCTACATCATGTGAGCCATTTTCCTGCACCTCCTCCTAAAATAACGGACCGACTGCAACCAAACTTGGTAAAAATACTGCTTACTATTAGGCGAACAACCGCTGTCATGAATTCAACACCTACGACTTACGCTACAGGAGATATGAAGTCATAAACAATGATATTCATCAATTACTGCTAGCTCATGCGAGCCATTTTCCTGCACCTCCTCCTAAAATAATGGACCGACTGCAACCAAGTTTGGTACACATACTGCTTATTATTAGGCGAACAACCGCTGTCATGAATTACACACCTACGACTTACGCTATAGGATACATGAGGTCTTAAACAATGATATTCTTGAATTACTGCTACATCATGTGAGCAATTTTCCTGCACCTAATCCTTAAATAATGGACTGACTGCAACCAAACTTGGTACACATACTGCATACTATCAGGCGAACGACCGCTGTCACAAATTAAACACCTACCACTTATGCAACAGGAGACATGAAATCATAAACAATGATATTCTTCATTAACTGCTACATCATGTCAGATTTTTCCTGTACCTGCTCCAAAAATAATGGACCGACTGCAACCAAACTTGGTACACATATTGCGTACTATTAGGCGAACAACCGCTGTCATGAATAAAACACCTACGACTTACGCTACAGTAGACATGATGTCATAAACAATGGTATTCTTGAATTACTGCTACATCATGCGTGCCATTTTCATGCACCTCCTCCTTATTTAATGGACCGAATGCAACCAAACTTGGTACACATACTGCTTACTATCAGGCGAACAACCGCTGTCATGAATTAAACACCTACCACTTATGCGACAGGAGACATGAAATCATAAACAATGATATTCTTGATTAACTGCTACATCATGTCAGACATTTTCCTGTACCTGCTCCAAAAATAATGGACCGACTGCAACCAAACTTGGTACAAATATTGCGTACTATTAGCCGAACATCCGCTGTCATGAATTAAAAACCTACGACTTACGCTACAGGAGACATGAAGTCATAAACAATGATATTCTTGATTTACTGCTACATCATGTAAGCCATTTTCTTGCACCTCCTCCTAAAACATTGGACCGACTGCAACCATAGTTGGTGCACATACTGCTTACTATTAGGCGAACAACCGCTTTTATGAATTACTCACCTACGACTTACGCTACAGTAGACATGAAGTCAAAATCAATGGTATTCTTGAATTACTGCTACATCATGCGAGCCATTATCATGCACCTGCTCCTAAAATAATGGACAGTCTACAACCAAACTCGGTACACATACTGCTTACTATTAGGCAAACAACCGCTTTCATGAATTAAACACCTACGACTTACGCTACAGGAGACATGTATTAATAAAGAATGATATTATTGAATTACTGCACCATTATTCGAACCATTTTCCTGCACCTTCTTCCAAAATAATGGTCCGACTGCAACCAAACTTGGTACACATACTGCGTACTATTAGGCGAACATCCGCTGTCATGAATTAAACACCTACGACTTACGCTACAGGAGACATGAAGTCATAAACAATGATATTATTGAATTACTGCTCCATTATTCGAACAATTTTCCTGCACCTAATCCTTAAATAATGGACTGACTGCAACCAAACATGGTACACATTCTGGTTACCATTAGGCGAACAACCGCTGTCATGACTTAAATACCTACGACTTACGCCACAGTAGACATGAAGTCATAAACAATGGTATTCTTGAATTACTGCTACATCATGCGTGCCATTTTCATGCACCTCCTCCTTATTTAATGGACCGAATGCAACCAAACCTGGTACACATACTGCTTACTATCAGGCGAACAACCGCTGTCATGAATTAAACACCTACGACTTACGCTACAGGAGACATGAAGTAATATACAATGATATTATTGAATTACTGCTCCATTATTCGAACCATTTTCCTGCACCTTCTCCTAAAATAATGGTCCGACTGCAACCAAACTTGGTACACATACTGCGTACTATTAGGCGAACATCCGCTGTCATGAATTAAACACCTACGACTTACGCTACAGGAGACATGAAGTCATAAACAATGATATTATTGAATTACTGCTCCATTATTCGAACCATTTTCCTGCACCTTCTCCTAAAATAATGGACCGACTGCAACCAAATTTGGTACACATACTGCGTACTATTAGGCGAACATCCGCTGTCATGAATTAAACACCTACGACTTACGCTAGAGGAGACATGAAGTCATTAACAATGATACTCTTGATTTACTGCTACATTATGTGAGCCATTTTCCTGCACCTCCTCCTAAAACAATGGACCGACTGCAACCAAACTTAATGCACATACTGCTTACTATTAGGCAAACAAAAGCTGTCAAGAATTAAACACCTACGACATACGCTGCAGTAGACATGAAGTCATAAACAATGATAATCTTGAATAACTGCTACATCATGTGAGCCATTTTCCTGCACCTCCTCCTAAAATAACGGACCGACTGCAACCAAACTTGGTAAAAATACTGCTTACTATTAGGCGAACAACCGCTGTCATGAATTCAACACCTACGACTTACGCCACAGTAGACATGATGTCATAAACAATGGTAGTCTTAAATTACTGCTACATCATGCGTGCCATTTTCATGCACCTCCTCCAAATATAATGGACCGAATGCAACCAAACTTGGTACAAATACTGCTTACTATCAGGCGAACAATCGCTGTCATGAATTAAACACCTACGACTTACGCTACAGGAGACATGAAGTCATAAACAATGATATTTTTGAATTACTGCTCCATTATTCGAACCATTTTCCTGCACCATCTCCTAAAATAATGGACCGACTGCAACCAAATTTGGTACACATACTGCGTACTATTAGGCGAACATCCGCTGTCATGAATTAAACACCTACGACTTACGCTAGAGGAGACATGAAGTCATTAACAATGATACTCTTGATTTACTGCTACATTATGTGAGCCATTTTCCTGCACCTCCTCCTAAAACAATGGACCGACTGCAACCAAACTTAATGCACATACTGCTTACTATTAGGCAAACAAACGCTGTCAAGAATTAAACACCTACGACATACGCTGCAGTAGACATGAAGTCATAAACAATGATAATCTTGAATAACTGCTACATCATGTGAGCCATTTTCCTGCACCTCCTCCTAAAATAACGGACCGACTGCAACCAAACTTGGTAAAAATACTGCTTACTATTAGGCGAACAACCGCTGTCATGAATTCAACACCTACGACTTACGCTACAGGAGATATGAAGTCATAAACAATGATATTCATCAATTACTGCTAGCTCATGCGAGCCATTTTCCTGCACCTCCTCCTAAAATAATGGACCGACTGCAACCAAGTTTGGTACACATACTGCTTATTATTAGGCGAACAACCGCTGTCATGAATTACACACCTACGACTTACGCTATAGGATACATGAGGTCTTAAACAATGATATTCTTGAATTACTGCTACATCATGTGAGCAATTTTCCTGCACCTAATCCTTAAATAATGGACTGACTGCAACCAAACTTGGTACACATACTGCATACTATCAGGCGAACGACCGCTGTCACAAATTAAACACCTACCACTTATGCAACAGGAGACATGAAATCATAAACAATGATATTCTTCATTAACTGCTACATCATGTCAGATTTTTCCTGTACCTGCTCCAAAAATAATGGACCGACTGCAACCAAACTTGGTACACATATTGCGTACTATTAGGCGAACAACCGCTGTCATGAATAAAACACCTACGACTTACGCTACAGTAGACATGATGTCATAAACAATGGTATTCTTGAATTACTGCTACATCATGCGTGCCATTTTCATGCACCTCCTCCTTATTTAATGGACCGAATGCAACCAAACTTGGTACACATACTGCTTACTATCAGGCGAACAACCGCTGTCATGAATTAAACACCTACCACTTATGCGACAGGAGACATGAAATCATAAACAATGATATTCTTGATTAACTGCTACATCATGTCAGACATTTTCCTGTACCTGCTCCAAAAATAATGGACCGACTGCAACCAAACTTGGTACAAATATTGCGTACTATTAGCCGAACATCCGCTGTCATGAATTAAAAACCTACGACTTACGCTACAGGAGACATGAAGTCATAAACAATGATATTCTTGATTTACTGCTACATCATGTAAGCCATTTTCTTGCACCTCCTCCTAAAACATTGGACCGACTGCAACCATAGTTGGTGCACATACTGCTTACTATTAGGCGAACAACCGCTTTTATGAATTACTCACCTACGACTTACGCTACAGTAGACATGAAGTCAAAATCAATGGTATTCTTGAATTACTGCTACATCATGCGAGCCATTATCATGCACCTGCTCCTAAAATAATGGACAGTCTACAACCAAACTCGGTACACATACTGCTTACTATTAGGCAAACAACCGCTTTCATGAATTAAACACCTACGACTTACGCTACAGGAGACATGTATTAATAAAGAATGATATTATTGAATTACTGCACCATTATTCGAACCATTTTCCTGCACCTTCTTCCAAAATAATGGTCCGACTGCAACCAAACTTGGTACACATACTGCGTACTATTAGGCGAACATCCGCTGTCATGAATTAAACACCTACGACATACGCTACAGGAGACATGAAGTCATAAACAATGATATTATTGAATTACTGCTCCATTATTCGAACAATTTTCCTGCACCTAATCCTTAAATAATGGACTGACTGCAACCAAACATGGTACACATTCTGGTTACCATTAGGCGAACAACCGCTGTCATGAATTAAATACCTACGACTTACGCCACAGTAGACATGAAGTCATAAACAATGGTATTCTTGAATTACTGCTACATCATGCGTGCCATTTTCATGCACCTCCTCCTTATTTAATGGACCGAATGCAACCAAACCTGGTACACATACTGCTTACTATCAGGCGAACAACCGCTGTCATGAATTAAACACCTACGACTTACGCTACAGGAGACATGAAGTCATAAACAATGATATTATTGAATTACTGCTCCGTTATTCGAACAATTTTCCTGCACCTTCTCCTAAAATAATGGTCCGACTGCAACCAAACTTGGTACACATACTGCTTAATATTAGGCGAACAACCGCTGTCATGAATTAAACAACTACGACTTACGCTACAGGAGACATGAAGTCATAAACAATGATATTCTTGAATTACTGCTACCTCATGTGAGCAATTTTCCTGCACCTAATCCTTAAATAATGGACTGACTGCAACCAAACATGGTACACATTCTGCTTACTATTAGGCGAACAACCGCTGTCATAAATTAAAAACCTACGACTTACGCTACAGTAGACATGAAGTCATAAACAATGGTATTCATGAATTACTGCTACATCATGCGAGCCATTTTCATGCACCTGCTCCTAAAATAATGGACAGACTGCAACCAAACTCGGTACACATACTGCTTACTATCAGGCGAAAGACCGCTGTTATGAATTAAACACCTACGATTACGCTACAGGAGATATGAATTCATAAGCAATAATATTCTTGATTTACTGCTACTTCATGTGAGCCTTTTTCCTGCACCTCCTCCTAAAATAATGGACCGAATGCAGCCAAACTTAATGCACATTCTGCTTACTTTTAGGCAAACAACCGCTTTCATGAATTAAACACCTACGACTTACGCTACAGGAGACATGAAGTAATAAACAATAATATTATTGAATTACTGCTCCATTATTCGAACCATTCTCCTGAACCTTCTCCTAAAATAATGGTCCGACTGCAACCAAAGTTGCTACACATACTGTGTACTATTAGGCGAACATCTGCTGTCATGAATTAAACACTTACGACTTACGCTACAGGAGACATGAAGTCATAAACAATGATATTATTGAATTACTGCTCCATTATTCGAACCATTTTCCTGCACCTTCTCCTAAAATAATGGACTGACTGCAACCAAATTTGGTACACATACTGCGTACTATTAGGCGAACATCCGCTGTCATGAATTAAACACCTACGACTTACGCCACATGAAACATGAAGTCATAAACAATGATATTCTTGATTTACTTCTACATTATGTGAGCCATTTTCCTGCAACTCCTCCTAAAATAATGGACCGACTGCAACCAAACTTAATTCACATACTGCTTACTATTAGGCAAACAACCGCTGTCAAGAATTAAACACCCACAACATACGCTTCAGTAGACGTGAAGTCATAAACAATGGTATTCTTGAATTACTGTTACATCATGCGAGCCATTTTCATGCACCTCTTCCTAAAATAATAAACCGACTGCAACCAAACTTGCAACAAATACTGCTTACTATCAGGCGAACAACCGCTGTCATGAATAAAACACCTACGACGTACGCTACAGAAGACATGAAGTCATAAAAAATGATATTCTTGAATAACTGCTACAACATGTGAGCCATTTTCCTGCACCTCCTCCTAAAATAACGGACCGACTGCAACCAAACTTGGTAAAAATACTGCTTCCTATTAGACGAACAACCGCTGTCATGAATTCAACACCTACGACTTACGCTACAGGAGATATGAAGTCATAAACAATGATGTTCTTCAATTACTGCTAGCTCATGCGAGCCATTTTCCTGCACCTCCTCCTAAAATAATGGACCGACTGCAACCAAGCTTGGTACACATACTGCTTTATATTATATGAACAACCGCTGTCATGAATTAAACACCTACGACTTACGCTACAGGAGACATGAAGTCTTAAACAATGATATTCTTGAATTACTCCTACATCATGTGAGCAATTTTCCCTGCACCTAATCCTTAAAAAATGGACTGACTGCAACCAAACTTGGTACACATACTGCTTACTATCAGGCGAACGACCGCTGTCATGAATTAAACACCTACCACTTATGCGACAGGAGACATGAAATCATAAACAATGATATTCTTGATTTACTGCTACATCGTGTAAGCCATTTTCTTGCACCTCCTCCTAAAACATTGTACCGACTGCAACCAAAGTTGGTGCACATACTGCTTACTATTTGGTGAACAACCGCTGTTATGAATTAAACACCTACGACTTACGCTACAGTAGACATGAAATCAAAAACAATGGTATTCTTGAATTACTGCTACATCATGCGAGCCATTATCATGCACCTGCTCCTAAAATAATGGACAGACTGCAACCAAACTCGGTACACATACTGCTTACTGTCAGGCGAAAGACCACTGTCATGAATTAAACACCTACGACGTACGCTACAGAAGACATGAAGTCATAAACAATGGTATTCTTGAATTACTGTTACATCATGCGAGCCATTTTCATGCACCTCCTCCTAAAATAATAAACCGACTGCAACCAAACTTGCTACAAATACTGCTTACTATAAGGCGAACAACCGCTGTCATGAATTAAACACCTACGACGTACGCTACAGATGACATGAAGTCATAAACAATGATATTCTTGAATAACTGCTACATCATGTGAGCCATTTTCCTGCACCTCCTCCTAAAATAACGTACCGACTGCAACCAAACTTGGTAAAAATACTGCTTACTATTAGGCGAACAACCGCTGTCATGAATTCAACACCTACGACTTACGCTACAGGAGATAAGAAGTCATAAACAATGATATTCTTCAATTACTGCTAGCTCATGCGAGCCATTTTCCTGCACCTCCTCCTAAAATAATGGACCGACTGCAACCAAACTAAATGCACGTACTGCTTACTATTAGGCGAACAACCGCTGTCATGAATTAAACACCTACGACTTACGCTACACTAGACATGAAGTCTTAAACAATGATATTCTTGAATTACTGCTACATCATGTGAGCAATTTTCCTCCACCTAATCCTTAAAAAATGGACTGACTGCAACCAAACGTGGTACACATACTGCTTACTATCAGGCGAAAGACCACTGTCATGAATTAAACACCTACGACTTACGCTACAGGAGATATGAAGTCATAAACAATAATATTCTTGATTTACTGCTACATTATGTGAGCCATTTTCGTGCACCTCCTCCTAAAACAATGGACCGACGGCAACCAAACATAATGCACATATTGCTTACTATTAGGCAAACAACCGCTTTCATGAATTAATCACCTACGACTTACGCTACAGGAGACATGAATTAATAAACAATGATTTTATTGAATTACTTGTCCATTATTCGAACCATTTTCCTGCACCTTCTCCTAAAATAATGGTCCGACTGCAACCAAACATGGTACACATACTGCGTACTATTAGGCGAACATCCGCTGTCATGAATAAACATCTACGACTTACGCTGCATGAGACATGAAGTCATAAACCATGATATTATTGAATTACTGCTCCATTATTCTAACAATTTTCCTGCACCTTCTCCTAAAATAATGGTCCGACTGCAACCAAACTGGGTACACATACTGCTTAATATTAGGCGAACAACCGCTGTCATGAATTAAACACCTACGACTTACGCTACAGGAGACATGAAGTCTTAAACAATGATATTCTTGAATTACTGCTACAGCATATGAGCAATTTTCCTGCACCTAATCCTTAAATAATGGACTGACTGCAACCAAACTTGGTACACATACTGCTCACTATCAGGCGAACGACCGATGTCATGAATTAAACACCTACCACTTATGCAACAGGAGACATGAAATCATAAACAATGATATTCTTGATTAACTGCTACATCATGTCACACATTTTCCTGTACCTGCTCCAAAAATAATGGACCGACTGCAACCAAACTTGGTACACATATTGCGTACTATTAGGCGAACAACCGCTGTCATGAATTAAACACCTACGACTTACGCTACAGTAGACATGAAGTCATAAACAATGGTATTCTTGAATTACTGCTACATCATGCGTGCCATTTTCATGCACCTCCTCCTTATTTAGTGGACCGAATGCAACCAAACTTGGTACACATACTGCGTACTATTAGGCGAACATCCGCTGTCATGAATTAAACACCTACGACTTACGCTACAGTAGACATGAAGTCATAAAGAATGGTATTCTTGAATTACTGCTACATCATGCGTGCCATTTTCATGCACCTCCTCCTTATTTAATGGACAGAATGCAGCCAAACTTGGTACACATACTGTTTACTATCAGGCGAACAACCGCTGTCATGAATTAAACACCTACGACTTCCGCTACAGGAGACATGAAGTCATAAACAATGATATTCGTGATTTACTGCTGCATCATGTAAGCCATTTTCTTGCACCTCCTCCTAAAACAATGGCCCGACTGCAACCAAAGTTGGTGCACATACTGCTTACTATTAGGCGAACAACCGCTGTCATGAATTAATCACCTACGACTTACGCTACAGTAGACATGAAGTCAAAAACAATGGTATTCTTGAATTACTGCTACATCATGCGAGCCATTATCATGCACCTGCTTCTAAAATAATGGACAGACTGCAACCAAACTCGGTACACATACTGCTTACTATCAGGCGAAAGACCGCTGTCATGAATTAAACACCTACGACTTACGCTACAGGAGACATGAAGCCATAAACCATGATATTATTGAATTACTGCTCCATTATTCGAACAATTTTCCTGCACCTTCTCCTAAAATAATGGTCCGACTGCAACCAAACTGGGTACACATACTGCTTAATATTAGGCGAACAACCGCTGTCATGAATTAAACACCTACGACTTACGCCACAGTAGACATGAAGTCATAAAGAATGGTATTCTTGAATTACTGCTACATCATTCGTGCCATTTTCATGCAACTCCTCCTTATTTAATGGACCGAATGCAACCAACCTTGGTACACATACTGCGTACTATTAGGCGAACATCCGCTGTCATGAATTAAACACCTACGACTTACGCTACAGGAGACATGAAGTCATAAACAATGATATTCTTGATTTACTGCTACATCATGTAAGCCATTTTCTTGCACCTCCTCCTAAAACATTGGACCGACTGCAACCAAAGTTGGTGCACATACTGCTTACTATTAGGCGAACAACCACTGTTATGAATTAATAACCTACGACTTACGCTACAGGAGATATGAAGTCATAAACAATAATATTCTTAATTTACTGCTACTTTATGTGAGCCATTTTCCTGCACCTCCTCCTAAAATAATGGACCGACTGCAACCAAACTAATTGCACATACTGCTTACTATTAGGCAAATAACCGCTTTCATGAATTAAACACCCACGACATACGCTACAGTAGACGTGAAGTCATAAACAATGGTATTCTTGAATTACTGTTACATCATGCGAGTCATTTTCATGCACCTCCTCCTAAAATAATAAACCGACTGCAACCAATCTTGCTACAAATACTGCTTACTATCAGGCGAACAAACGCTGTCATGAATTAAACACCTACGACGTACGCTACAGAAGACATGAAGTCATAAACAATAATATTCTTGAATAACTGCTACATCATGTGAGCCATTTTCCTGCACCTCCTCCTAAAATAATGGACCGAATGCAACCAAACTTGGTACAAATACTGCTTACTATCAGGCGAACAATCGCTGTCATGAATTAAACACCTACGACTTACGCTACAGGAGACATGAAGTCTTAAACAATGATATTCTTGAATTACTGCTAGCTCATGTGAGCAATTTTCCTGCACCTAATCCTAAAAAAATGGACTGACTGCAATCAAACTTGGTACACACACTGCTTACTATCAGGTGAACGACTGCTGTCATGAATTAAACACCTACCACTTATGCGACAGGAGACATGAAATCATAAACAATGATATTCTTGATTAACTGCTACATCATGTCAGACATTTTCCTGTACCTGCTCCAAAAATAATGGACCGACTGCAACCAAACTTGGTACACATATTGCGTACTATTAGGCGAAGAACCGCTGTCATGAATTAAACACCTACGACTTACGCTACAATAGACATGAAGTCATAAAAAATGGTATCCTTGAATTACAGCTACATCATGAGTGCCATTTTCATGCACCTCCTCCTTATTTAATGGACCGAATGCTACCAAACTTGGTACACATACTATGTGCTATTAGGCGAACATCCGCTGTCATGAATTAAACACCTACGACTTACGCTACAGGAGACATGAAGTCTTAAACAATGATATTCTTGAATTACAGCTACATCATATGATCAATTTTCCTGCACCTAATCCTTAAATAATGGACTGACTGCAACCAAACTTGGTACACATACTGCTCACTAGCAGACGAACGACCGCTGTCATGAATTAAACACCTACCACTTATGCAACAGGAGAAATGAAATCATAAACAATGATATTCTTGATTAACTGCTACATCATGTCAGACATTTTCCTGTACCTGCTCCAAAAATAATGGACCGAAAGCAACCAAACTTGGTACACATACTGCGTACTATTAGGCGAACATCCGCTGTCGTGAATTAAACAGCTACGACTTACGCTACAGGAGACATGATGTCATAAACAATGATATTATTGAATTACTGCTCCATTATTCGAAGCATTTTCCTGCACCTTCTCGTAAAATAATGGACCGACTGCAACCAAATTTGGTACTCATACTGCGTACTATTAGGCGAACATCCGCTGTCATGAATTAAACACCTACGAATTACGCTACAGGAGACATGAAGTCATAAACAATGATATTCTTGATTTACTGCTACATTATGTGAGCCATTTTCCTGCACCTCCTCCTAAAATAATGGACCGACTGCAACCAAACTTAATGCACATACTGCTTACTATTAGGCAAACAAACGCTGTCAAGAATTAAACACCTACGACATACGCTACAGTAGACGTGAAATCATATACAATGGTATTCTTGAATTACTCTTACAACATGCGAGCTATTTTCATGAACCTCCTCCTAAAATAATAAACTGAATGCAACCAAACTTGGTACAAATACTGCTTACTATCAGGCGAACAACCGCTGTCATGAATTAAACAACTACGACTTACGCTACAGAAGACATGAAGTCATAAACAATGATATTCTTCAATTACTGCTAGCTCATGCGTGCCATTTTCATGCACCTCCTCCTTATTTAATGGACCGAATGCAACCAAACTTGGTACACATACTGCATACTATCAGGCGAACAACCGCTGTCATGAATTAAACACCTACGACTTACGCTACAGGAGACATGAAGTCATAAACAATGATATTCTTGATTTACTGCTACATCATGTAAGACATTTTCTTGCACCTCCTCCTAAAACAATGGACCGACTGCAACAAAAGTTCGTGCACATACTGCTTAATATTAGGCGAACAACCGCTGTCATGAATTAATCACCTACGACTTACGCTACAGTAGACATGAAGTCAAAAACAATGGTATTCTTGAATTACTGCTACATCATGCGAGCCATTAACATGCACCTGCTCCTAAAATAATGGACAGACTGCAACCAAACTCGATACACATACTGCTTACTATCAGGCGAAAGACCGCTGTTATGAATCAAACACCTACGACTTACGCTACAGGAGATATGAAGTCATAAACAATAATATTCTTGATTTACTGCTACATTATGTGAGCCATTTTCGTGCACCTCCTCCAAAAATAATGGACCGACTGCAACCAAACTTAATGCACATACTGCTTACTATTAGGCAAACAACCGCTTTCATGAATTAAACACCTACGACTTACGCTACAGGAGACATGAAATAATAAACAATGATTTTATTGAATTACTGCTCCATTATTCGAACAATTTTCATGCACCTTCCCCTAAAATAATGGTCCGACTGCAACCAAACTTGGTACACATACTGCGTACTATTAGGCGAACATCCGCTCTCATGAATTAAACACCTACGACTTACGCTACAGGAGACATGAAGTCATAAACAATGATATTATTGAATTACTGCTCCATTATACATACAATTTTCCTGCACCTTCTCCTAAAATAATGGACCGACTGCAACCAAATTTGGTACTCATACTGCGTACTATTAGGCGAACATCCGCTGTCATGAATTAAACACCTACGACTTACGCTACAGGAGACATGAGGTCATAAACAATGATAGTCTTGATTTACTGCTACATTATGTGAGCCATTTTCCTGGGCCTCCTCCTAAAATAATGGACCGACTGCAACCAAGCTTAATGCACATACTGCTTACTATTAGGCAAACAAACGCTGTCAAGTATTAAACACCTACGACATACGCTACAGTAGACGTGAAGTCATAAACAACGGTATTCTTGAATTACAGTTACACCATGCGAGTTGTTTTCATGAACCTCCTCCTAAAATAATAAACTGACTGCAACCAAACCTTGTACAAATACTGCTTACTATCAGGCGAAAAACCGCTGTCATGAATTAAACAACTACCACTTACGCTACAGAAGACATGAAGTCATAAACAATGATATTCTTGAATAACTGCTACATCATGTGAGACATTTTCCTGCACCTCCTCCTAAAATAGAGGACCGACTGCAACCAAACTTGGTAAAAATACTGCTTACTATTAGGCAAACAACCGCTGTCATGAATTCAACACCTACAACTTACGCTACAGGAGATATGAAGTCATACACAATGATATTCTGATATTACTGCTAGCTCATTCGAGCCATTTTCCTGCACCCCCTCCTTTTTTAATGGACCGAATGCAACCAAACTTGGTACACATACTGCTTACTATCAGGCGAAAAACCACTGTCATGAATTAAACACCTACGACTTACGCTACAGGAGACATGAAGTAATAAACAATGATTTTATTGAATTACTGCTCCATTATACGAACCATTTTCCTGCACCTTCTCCTACAATAATGGTCCAACTGCAACCAAACTTGGTACACATACTGAGTACTATTAGGCGAACATCCGCTGTCATGAATTAAACACCTACGACTTACGCTACAGGAGACATGATCTCATAAACAAAGATAGTCTTGATTTACTGCTACATTATGTGAGCCATTTTCCTGCGCCTCCTCCTAAAATAATGGACCGACTGCAACTAAGCTTAATGCACATACTGCTTACTACTAGGCAAACAAACGCTGTCAAGAATTAAACACCTACGACATACGCTACAGTAGACGTGAAGTCATAAACAACGGTATTCTTGAATTACTGTTACACCATGCGAGCTATTTTCATGAACCTCCTCCTAAAATAATAATTTGACTGCAACCAAACCTTGTACAAATACTGCTTGCTATCAGGCGAAAAACCGCTGTCATGAATTAAACAACTACCACTTACGCTACAGAAGACATGAAGTCATAAACAATGATATTCTTGAATAACTGCTACATCATGTGAGACATTTTCCTGCACCTCCTCCTATAATAGAGGACCGACTGCAACCAAACTTGGTAAAAATACTGCTTACTATTAGGCAAACAACCGCTGTCAGGAATTCAACACCTACAACTTACGCTACAGGAGATATGAAGTCATACACAATGATATTCTGATATTACTGCTAGCTCATTCGAGCCATTTTCCTGCACCTCCTCCTAAAATAATGGACCGACTGCAACCAAGCTTGGTACACATACTGCTTACTATTGGGCGAACAACCGCTGTCATGAATTAAACACCTACGACTTACGCTACAGAAGACACGATGTCATTAACAATGATATTATTGAATTACTGCTCCATTATTAGAACAATTTTCCTGCACCTTCTCCTAAAATAATGGTCCGACTGCAACCAAACTTGGTACACATACTGCTTAATATTAGGCGAACAACCGCTGTCATTAATTAAACAACTACGACTTACGCTACAGAAGACATGAAGTCATAAACAATGATATTCTTCAATTACTGCTAGCTCATGCGAACCATTTTCATGCACCTCCTCCTTTTTTAATGGACCGAATGCAACCAAACTTGGTACACATACTGCTTACTATCAGGCGAACAACCACTGTCATGAATTAAACACCTACGACTTACGCTACAGGAGACATGTAGTAAAAACAATGATTTTATAGAATTACTGCTCCATTATTCGAACCATTTTCCTGCACCTTCTCCTAAAATAATGGTCCGAATGTAACCAAACTTGGTACACATACTGAGGACTATTAGGCGAACATCCGCTGTCATGAATTAAACACCTACGGCTTACGCTACAGGAGAGATGAAGTCATAAACCATGATATTATTGAATTACTGCTCCATTATTCGAAAATTTTCCTGCACCTTCTCCTAAAATAATGGTCCGACTGCAACTAAACTGGGTACACATATTGCTTAATATTAGGCGATCAACCGCTATCATGAATTAAACACCTACGACTTACGCTACAGGAGACATGAAGTCTTAAACAATGATATTCTTGAATTACTGCTACATCATATGAGCAATTTTCCTGCACCTAATCCTTAAATAAAGGACTGACTGCAACCAAACTTGGTACACATACTGCTCACTATCAGGCGAACGACCGCTGTCATGAATTAAACACCTACCACTTATGCGACAGGAGACATGAAATCATAAACAATGATATTCTTGATTAACTGCTACATCATGTCAGACATTTTCCTGTACCTGCTCCAAAAATAATGGACCGACTGCAACCAAACTTGGTACAAATATTGCGTACTATTAGCCGAACATCCGCTGTCATGAATTAAAAACCTACGACTTACGCTACAGGAGACATGAAGTCATAAACAATGATATTCTTGATTTACTGCTACATCATGTAAGCCATTTTCTTGCACCTCCTCCTAAAACATTGGACCGACTGCAACCATAGTTGGTGCACATACTGCTTACTATTAGGCGAACAACCGCTTTTATGAATTACTCACCTACGACTTACGCTACAGTAGACATGAAGTCAAAATCAATGGTATTCTTGAATTACTGCTACATCATGCGAGCCATTATCATGCACCTGCTCCTAAAATAATGGACAGTCTACAACCAAACTCGGTACACATACTGCTTACTATCAGGCGAAAGACCACTGTCATGAATTAAACACCTACGACTTACGCTACAGGAGATATGAAGTCATAAACAATAATATTCTTGATTTACTGCTACTTTATGTGAGCCATTTTCCTGCACCTCCTCCTAAAATAATGGACCGACTGCAACCAAACTAAATGCACATACTGCTTACTATTAGGCAAACAACCGCTTTCATAAATTAAACAACTACGACTTACGCTACAGGAGACATGAAGTAATAAACAATGATATTATTGAATTACTGCTCCATTATTCGAACCATTTTCCTGCACCCTCTCCTAAAATAATGGTCCGACTGCAACCAAACTTGGTACACATACTGCGTACTATTAGGCGAACATCCGCTGTCATGAATTAAGCACCTACGACTTACGCTACAGGAGACATGAAGTCATAAACAATGATATTCTTGATTTACTGCTACATTATGTGAGCCATTTTCCTGCACCTCCTCCTAAAATAATGGACCGACTGCAACCAAACTTAATGCACATACTGCTTACTATTAGGCAAACAAACGCTGTCAAGAATTAAACACATACGACATACGCTACAGTAGACGTGAAGTCATATACAATGGTATTCTTGAATTACTGTTACAACATGCGAGCTATTTTCATGAACCTCCTCCTAGAATAATAAAGTGACTGCAACCAATCTTGGTACAAACACTGCTTACTATCAGGCGAACAACCGCTGTCATGAATTAAACAACTACGACTTACGCTACAGGAGACATGAAGTCATAAACAATGATATTCTTGATTTACTGCTACATCATGTAAGCCATTTTCTTGCACCTCCTCCTAAAACAATGGACCGACTGCTACCAAAGTTCGTGCACATACTGCTTAATATTAGGCGAATTCCCGCTGTCATGAATTAATCACCTACGACTTACGCTACAGTAGACATGATGTCATAAAGAATGGTATTCTTGAATTACAGCTACATCACGCGAGCCATTATCATGCACCTGCTCCTAAAATAATGGACAGACTGCAACCAAACTCGGTACACATACTGCTTACTATCAGGCGAAAGACCGCTGTCATGATTTAAACACCTACGACTTACGCTACAGGAGATATGAAGTCATAAACAATAATATTCTTGATTTACTGCTACATTATGTGAGCTATTTTCGTGCACCTCCTCCTAAAATAATGGACCGACTGCAACCAAACTTAATGCACATACTGCTTACTATTAGGCAAACAACCGCTTTCATGAATTAAACACCTACGACTTACGCTACAGGAGACATGAAGTAATAAACAATGATTTTATTGAATTACTGCTCCATTATTCGAACCATTTTCCTGCACCTTCTCCTAAAATAATGGTCCGACTGCAACCAAACTTGGTACACATACTGCGTACTATTAGGCGAACATCCGCTGTCATGAATTAAACACCTACGACATACGCTACAGGAGACATGAAGTCATAAACCATGATATTATTGAATTACAGCTCCAATATTCGAACAATTTTCCTGCACCTTCTCCTAAAATAATGGTCCGACTGCAACCAAACTGGGTACACATACTGCTTAATATTAGGCGAACAACCGCTGTCATGAATTAAATACCTACGAATTACGATACAGGAGACATGAAGTCTTAAACAATGATATTCTTGAATTACTGCTACATCATATGAGCAATTTTCCTGCACCTAATCCTTAAATAATGGACTGACTGCAACCAAACTTGGAACACATACTGCTCACTATCAGGCGAACGACCGCTGTCATGAATTAAACACCTACGACTAACGCTACAGGAGACATGAAGTCATAAACAATGGTATTCTTGAATTACTGCTACATCATGCGTGCCATTTTCATGCACCTCCTCCTTATTTAATGGACCGAATGCAACCAAACTTCGTACACATACTGCGTACTATTAGGCGAACATCCGCTGTCATGAATTAAACACCTACGACTAACGCAACAGGAGACATGAAGTCATAAACAATGATATTCTTGATTTACTGCTACATCATGTAAGCCATTTTCTTGCACCTCCTCCTAAAACAATGGACCGACTGCAACCAAAGTTGGTGCACATACTGCTTACTATTAGGCGAACAACCGCTGTTATGAATTAATCTCCTATGACTTACGCTACAGCAGACATGATGTCAAAAACAATGGTATTCTTGAATTGCTGCTACATCATGCGAGGCATTAACATGAACCTGCTCCTAATATAATGGACAGACTGCAACCAAACTCGGTACACATACTGCTTACTATCAGGCGAAAGACCACTGTCATGATTTAAACACCTACGACTTACGCTACAGGAGATATGAAGTCATAAACAATAATATTCTTGATTTACTGCTACTTTATGTGAGGCATTTTCCTGCACCTTGTCCTAAAATAATGGACCGACTGCAACCAAACTTAATGCACATACTGCTTACTATTAGGCAAACAACCGCTTTCATGAATTAAACACCTACGACTTACGCTACAGGAGACATAAAGTAATAAACAATGATATTATTGAATTACTGCCCCATTATTCGAACCATTTTCCTGCACCTTCTCCTAAAATAATGGACTGACTGCAACCAAATTTGGTACTCATACTGCGTACTATTAGGCGAACATCCGCTGTCATGAATTAAACACCTACGACTTACGCTACAGGAGACATGAAGTCATAAACAATGATAGTCTTGTTTTAATGCTACATTATGTGAGACATTTTCCAGCACCTCCTCCAAAATAATGGACCGACTGCAACCAAACTTAATGCACATTCTGCTTACTATTAGGCAAACAAACGCTGTCAAGAATTAAACACCTACGACATACGCTACAGTAGACGTGAAGTCATAAACAATGGTATTCTTGAATTACTGTTACATCATGCGAGCTATTTTCATGAACCTCCTCCTAAAATAATAAACTGACTGCAACCAAACTTGGTACAAATACTGCTTACTATCAGGCGAAGAACCGCTGTCATGAATTAAACAACTACGACTTACGCTACAGGAGACATGAAGTCATAAACAATGGTATTCTTGAATTACTGCTACATCATGACAGCCATTTTCATGCACCTCCTCCTAAAATAATGGACAGACTGCAACCAAACTTGGTACACATACTGCTTACTATCAGGCGAACGACCGCTGTCATGAATTAAACACCTACCATTTATGCGACAGGAGACATGAAATCATAAACAATGATATTCTTGATTTACTGCCACATCATGTAAGCCATTTTCTTGCACCTCCTCCTAAAACATTGTACCGACTGCAACCAAAGTTGGTGCACATACTGCTTACTATTAGGTGAACAACCGCTGTTATGAATTAATCACCTACGACTTACGCTACAGTAGACATGAAATCAAAAACAATGATATTCTTGAATAAGTGCTACATCATGTGAGACATTTTCCTGCATCTCCTCCTAAAATAGAGGACCGACTGCAACCAAACTTGGTAAAAATACTGCTTACTATTAGGCAAACAACCGCTGTCATGAATTCAACACCTACGACTTACGCTACAGGAGATATGAAGTCATAAACTATGATATTCTGCAATTACTGATAGCTCATTCGAGCAATTTTCCTGCACCTCCTCCTAAAATAATGGACCGACTGCAACCAAGCTTGCTACACATACTGCTTACTATTAGGCGAACAACCGCTGTCATGAATTAAACACCTACGACTTACGCTACAGAAGACATGAAGTCATAAACAATGATATTATTGAATTACTACTCCATTATTCAAACAATTTTCCTGCACCTTCTCCTAAAATAATGGTCCGACTGCAACCAAACTTGGTACACATACTGCTTAATATTATGCGAACAACCGCTATCATGAATTGAACACCTACGACTTACGCTACAGGAGACATGAAGTCATAAACAATGAAATTATTGAATTACTGCTCCATTATTCGAACCATTTTCTGCACCTTCTCCTAAAATAATGGACCGACTGCAACCAAATTTGGTACACATACTGCGTACTATTAGGCGAACATCCGCTGTCATGAATTAAACACCTACGACTTACGCTACAGGAGACATGAAGTCATTAACAATGATACTCTTGATTTACTGCTACATTATGAGAGCCATTTTCCTGCACCTCCTCCTAAAACAATGGACCGACTGCAACCAAACTTAATGCACATACTGCTTACTATTAGGCAAACAAACGCTGTCAAGAATTAAACACCTACGACATTCGCTACAGTAGACGTGAAGTCATAAACAATGGAATTCTTGAATTACTGTTACATCATGCGAGCTATTTTCATGAACCTCCTCCTAAAATAATAAACTGACTGCAACCAAACTTGGTACAAATACTGCTTACTATCAGGCGAACAACCGCTGTCATGAATTAAACAACTACGACTTACGCTACAGAAGACATGAAGTCATAAACAACGATATTCTTGATTTACTGCTACATCATGTGACCCATTTTCCTCCACCTTCTCCTAAAATAACGGACCGACTGCAACCAAACTTGGTAAAAATACTGCTTACTATTAGGCGAACAACTGCTTTCATGAATTCAACACCTACGACTTAGGCTACAGGTGATATGAAGTCATAATCAATGATATACTTCAATTACTGCTAGCTCATGCGAGCCAGTTTCCTGCACCCCATCCTAAAATAATGGACCGACTGCAACAAAGCTTGGTACACATACTGCTTACTATTAGACGAACAACCACTGTCATGAATTAAACACCAACGATTTACCCTACAGGAGACATGAAGTCATAAGCTATGATACTCTTGAATTACTGCTAAATCATGGGAGCTTTTGTCCTGCCCCTCCATCTAAAATATTGCACCGACTGCAACCAAGCTTGGTACACATACTGCTACTATTAGGCGAAAAACCGCTGTCATGACTTAAACACCTACGACTTACGCTACAGGAGACATGAAGTCATAAACAATGAAATTCTTCAATTGCTGCTACATCATGTGAGATATTTTCCTGCAACTCCTCCTAAAATAATGGACCGACTGCAACGAACCTTGGTACACATACTGCTTACTATTAGGCGAACAACCGCTGTCATGAATGAAACACCAACGACTTACGCTACAGTAGACATGAAGTCATAAACAATGATATTCTTGAATAACTGCTACATCATAGGAGCCATTTTCATGCAACACCTCCTAAAATAATTGACCGACTGCAACCAACCTTGGTACACATACTGCTTACTATCAGTCGAACAACTGCTGTCATGATTTAAACACCTACGACTTATGCTACAGAAGACATGAAGTCATAAACAATGTTATTCTTGTATTGTTGCTACATCATGCGAGCCATTTTCATGCACCTCCTCCTAAAATAATGGACCGACTGCAACCAAACTTGGTACACTTACTGCTTACGATTGGGCGAAAACTGCTGTCATGAATTAAACACCTACGACTGACGCTACAATAGACGTGAAGTCATAAACAATAATATTATTGAATAACTGCTACACCATATGAGCCATTTTCCTGCACCTGCTCCTAAAATAATGGACCGACTGCAACCAAACTGCTTACTATTAGGCGTACAACCGCTGTCATGAATTCAACACCTACGACTTACGTTACAGTAAACATGAAGTCATAAACTATGAATTTCTTGACTTACTGCTGCATCATGCGTGCCATTTGCATGCACCTCCTCCTAATATAATGGACCGAATGCAATCAAACTTGGTACACATACTGTTTACAATCAGGCGAACAGCCGCAGTAATGAATTAAACACCTACGACTTACGCTACAGGAGACATGAAGTCATAAACAATGATATTCTTGATTTACTGCTACAACATGTGAGCCATTTTCCTGCACTTCCTCCTACAATAATGGAACAACTGCAACCAAAGTTGGTGCACATACTTATTACTATTAGGCGAACAACAGCTGTCAAGAATTAAACACGTACGACGTACACTACAGGAGACATGAAGTCATAAACTATGATATTCTTGAACTACTGCTACATCATGCGAGCCATTTTCATGCACCTCCTCCTAAAATAATGGACCGACTGCAACCAAACTTGGAACACATACTGCTTACTATCAGGCGAACAACCGCTGTCATGAATTAAACACCTACGACTTACGCTACAGGAGATATGAAGTCATAAACAATGATATTCTTGAATAACTGCTACATAAAGTGAGCCATTTCCCTGCACCTCCTCCTAAAATAATAGACCGACTGCAACCACACTTGGTACACATACTGCTTACTATTAGGCGAACAACCGCTGTCATGAATTAAACACCTACGATTTACCCTACAGGAGACATGAAGTCATAAACTATGATACTCTTGAATTACTGCTAAATCATGGGAGCTTTTGTCCTGCCCCTCCATCTAAAATATTGCACCGACTGCAATCACACTTGGTACACATACTGCTTACTATTAGGCAAACAACCGCTGTCATGAATTAAACACCTACGACTTACGCTACAGGAGATATGTAGTCATAAACAATGATATTCTTGAATAACTGCTACATCAAGTGAGCCATTTTCCTGCACCTCCTCCTAAAATAATGGACCGACTGCAACCAAGCTTGGAACACATACTGCTTTATATTAGACGATCAACCGCTGTCATGAATTAAACACCTACGACTTACGCTACAGAAGACATGAAGTCTTAAACAATGATATTCTTGAATTACTGCTACATGATGTGAGCAATTTTCCTGCACCTAATCCTTAAAAAATGGACTGAGAGCAACCAAAGTTGGTACACATACTGCTTACTATCAGGCGAACGACCGCTGTCATGAATTAAACACCTACCACTTATGCGACAGGAGACATGAAGTCATAAATAATGATATTATTGAATTACTGCTCCATTATTCGAACCATTTTCCTGCACCTTCTCCTAAAATAATGGACCGACTGCAACCAAATTTTGGACTCATACTGCGTACTAATATGCGAACATCCGCGGTCATGAATTAAACACCTACGACTTACGCTACAGGAGACATGAAGTCATAAACAATGATATTCTTGATTTACTGCTACATTATGTGAAGCTTTTTCCTGCACCTCCTCCTAAAATAATGAACCGACTGCAACCAAACTTAATGCACATACTGCTTACTATTAGGCAAACAAACGCTGTCAAGAATTAAACACCTACGACATTCGCTACAGTAGACGTGAAGTCAGAAACAATGGAATTCTTGAATTACTGTTACATCATGCGAGCTATTTTCATGAACCTCCTCCTAAAATAATAAACTGACTGCAACCAAACTTGGTACAAATACTGCTTACTATCAGGCGAACAACCGCTGTCATGAATTAAACAACTACGACTTACGATACAGAAGACATGAAGTCATAAACAATGATATTCTTGAATAACTGCTACATCATATGAGACATTTAACTGCACCTCCTCCTAAAATAGCGGATCGACTGCAACCAAACTTGGTAAAAATACTGCTTACTATTAGGCGAACAACCGCTGTCATGAGTTCAACACCTCCAACTTACGCTACAGGAGACATGAGGTCATAAACAATGATATTATTGAATTACTGCACCATTATTCGAACCATTTTCCTGCACCTTCTCCTAAAATAATGGTCCGACTGCAACCAAACTTGGTACACATACTGCTTAATATTAGGCGAACAACCGCTGTCATGAATTAAACACCTACGACTTACGTTACAGGAGACATGAAGTCATAAACAATGATATTCTTGAATTACTGCTACATAATGTGAGCAATTTTCCTGCACCTAATCCTTAAATAATGGACTGACTGCAACAAAACATGGTACACATACTGCTTACTATTAGGCGAACAACCGCTGTCATGAATTAATCACCTACGACTTACGCTACAGTAGACATGAAGTCATAAACAATGATATTCTTGATTTACTGCTACATCATGTAAGCCATTTTCTTGCACCTCCTCCTAAAACAATGGACCGACTGCAACCAAAGTTGGTGCACATACTGCTTAATATTAGGCGAACAACCGCTGTCATGAATTAAACACCTACCACTTATGCGACAGGAGGCATGAAATCATAAACAATGATATTCTTGATTAACTGCTACATCATGTCAGACATTTTCCTGTACCTGCTCAAAAAATAATGGACCGACTGCAAAAAAACTTGGTACACATACTGCGTACTATTAGGTGAACAACCGCTGTCATCAATTAAACACCTACGACTTACGCTACAGTAGACATGAAGTCATAAACAATGGTATTCTTGAATTACTGCTACATCATGCGTGCCATTTTCATGCACCTCCTCCTTATTTAATGGACCGAATGCAACCAAACGTGGTACACATACTGCTTACTATCAGGCGAACAACCGCTGTCATGAATTAAACACCTACGACTTACGCAACAGGAGACATGATGTCATAAACAATGATATTCTTGATTTACTGCTACATCATGTAAGCCATTTATCTTGCACCCTCTCCCAAAACAATGGACTGACAGCAACCAAACTTGGTGCTCGTATTGCTTACTATTAGGCGAACAACCGCTGTCATGAATTAATCACCTACGACTTACGCTACAGTAGACATGAAGTCAAAAACAATGGTATTCTTGAATTACTGCTACATCATGCGAGCCATTTTCATGCACCTCCTCCAAAAATAATGGACCGACTGCAACCAAACTTGGAACACATACTGCTTACTATCAGGCGAACAACCGCTGTCATGAATTAAACTCCTACGACTTACGCTACAGGAGATATGAAGTCATAAACTATGATATTCTTGAATAACTGCTACATCAAGTGAGCCATTTCCCTGCACCTCCTCCTAAAATAATAGACCGACTGCAACCACACTTGGTACACATACAGCTTACTATTAGGCGAACAACCGCTGTCATGAATTAAACACCTACGATTTACCCTACAGGAGACATGAAGTCATAAACTATGATACTCGCGAATTACTGCTAAATCATGGGAGATTTGTCCTCCCCTCCATCTAAAATATTGCACCGACTGCAACCAAACTTGGTACACATACTGCTTACTATCAGACGAACAACTGCTGTCATGACTTAAACACCTACAACTTACGCTACAGGATACATGAAGTCATAAACAATGATATTCTTCAATTGCTGCTGCATCATGTGAGCCGTTTTCCTGCAACTCCTCCTAAAATAATGGACCGACTGCAACCAACATTGGTACACATACTGCTTACTATTAGGCGAACAACCGCTGTCATGAATGAAACACCAACGACTTACGCTACAGGAGATATGAAGTCATAAACAATGATATTCTTGAATAACTGCTACATCATATGTGACATTTTCCTGCACCTCCTCCAAAAATAGCGGACCAACTGCAACCAAACTTGGTAAAAATACTGCTTACTATTAGGCGAACAACCGCTGTCATGAATTCAACACCTACGACTTACGCTACAGGAGACATGAAGTCATAAACAATGATATTATTGAATTACTGCTCCATTATTCGAACTATTTTCCTGCACCTTCTCCTAAAATAATGCTCCGACTGCAACCAAACTTAATGCACATACTGCTTACTATTAGGCAAACAAACGCTGTCAAGATTTAAACACCTACGACATACGCTACAGTAGACGTGAAGTCATAAACAATGGAATACTTGAATTATTGTTACATCATGCGAGCTATTTTCATGAACCTCCTCCTAAAATAATAAACTGACTGCAACCAAACTTGGTACAAATACTGCTTACTATCAGGCGAACAACCGCTGTCATGAATTAAACAACTACGACTTACGCTACAGAAGACATGAAGTCATAAACAATGATATTCTTGAATAACTGCTACATCATATGAGACATTTTCCTGCACCTCCTCCTAAAATAGCGGACCGACTGCAACCAAACTTGGTAAAAATACTGCTTACTATTAGGCGAACAACCGCTGTCATGAATTCAACACCTACGACTTACGCTACAGGAGACATGAAGTCATAAACAATGATATTATTGAATTACTGCATCATTATTCGAACCATTTTCCTGCACCTTCTCCTAAAATAATGGTCCGACTGCAACCAAACTTGGTACACATACTGCGTACTATTAGGCGAACATCCGCTGTCATGAATTACACTCCTACGACTTACGCTACAGGAGACATGAAGTCATAAACAATGATATTCTTGAATAACTGCTACATCATGCGAGCAATTTCCTGCAACTCCTTCTAAAATAATGGACCGACTGCAACCAAACTTGGTACACAAACAGCTTACTATTAGGCGAACAACCGCTGTCATGAATTCAACACCTACGACTTATGCTGCAGGAGACATGAAGTCATAAACAATGATATTCTTGAATTACTGCTACATCATGCGAGCTATTTTCCTGCACCTCCTCCTAAAATAATGGACCCACTGCAACCAAACTTCGTACAAATACTGCTTACTATTAGGCGAACAACCGTTGTCATGAATTAAACACCTACGACTTACGCTACAGGAGACATGAAGTCATAAATAATGATATTCTTGAATTAGTGCTACATCATGGGAGGCATTTTTCTACACCTCCTCCTAAAATAATGGACCGACTGCAACCAAACTTGGTACACATACTGCCTACTGTTAGGCGAATAACCTCTGCCATGAATTAAACACCTTCGCCTTATGCTACAGGAGACATGAAGTCATAAACAATGATAATCTTGAATTACTACTACATCATGCGAGCGATTTTCCTGCAACTCCTCCTAATATATAAAACCGATTGCAAACAAACTTGGTACACACACTGCTTACTATTAGGAGAACAACCTCTGTAATAACTTAAATACCTACGACTTACGCAACAGGAGACGTGAAGTCATAAACAATGATATTTTTGAATTACTTCTACTTCATGTGAGCCATTTTCCTGCACCTCCTCCTAAACTAATATACCGATTGCAACCTACCTTGGTACACATACTGCTTACTATTAGGCGAACAACCGCTGTCATGAATTAAACACCAACGACTTATGCTACAGATGACATGAAGTCATAAACAATGATATTCTTGAATAACTGCTACACCATGTGAGCCATTTTCCTGCACCTCCTCCTAAAATAATGGACCGACTGCAACCAAACTTGGTACACATACTGCTTACTATTAGGCGAACAACCGCTGTCATGAATTAAACACCTACGACTTACGCTACAGGAGACATGAAGTCATAAACAAAGATATTCTTGACTTACTGCCACAACATGCGAGCTAATTTCCTGCACCTCCTCCTAAAATAATGGACCGACTGCAACCAAACATGGTACACATACTGCTTACTATTAGGCGAACAACCGCTGTCATAAATTAAACACCTACGACTTACGCTACAGGAGAAAAGATGTCATAAACAATGATATTCTTGAATAACTGCTACATCATGCGAGCCATTTTCCTGCAACACCTCCTAAAATAATGGACTGACTGCAACAAAACTTGGTACACAAACTGCTTACTATTAGGCGAACAACCGCTGTCATGAATTTAACACATACGACTTACGCTACAGATGACATGAAGTCATAAACAATGATATTCTTGAATAACTGCTACATCATGTGAGCCATTTTCCTGCACCTCCTCCTAAAATAAGGGACCAAATGCAACCAAACATGGTACACATACTGCTTACTATTAGGCGAACAACCGCTGTCATGAATTCAACACCTACGACTTACGCTACAGATGACATGAAGTCATAAACAATGATATTCTTGAATAACTGCTACATCATGTGAGCCATTTTCCTGCACCTCCTCCTAAAATAAGGGACCGACTGCAACCAAACATGGTACACATACTGCTTACTATTAGGCGAACAACCGCTGTCATGAACTCAACACCTACGACTTACACTACAGGAGTCATGAAGTCATAAACAATGATATTCTTGAATTACTGCTACATCATGTGAGCAATTATCCTGCACCTTCCCCTAAAATAATGGACCGACTACAACCAAACTTGGTGCACATGCTGCTTACTATTAGTCGTACAACCGCTGTCAAGACTTAAACACCTACGACTTACGCTACATGAGACCAGAAGTAATAAACAATGATATTCTTGAATAACTACTACATCATGCGAGCCATTTTCCTGCACCTCCTCCTAAAATAAAGAACCGATTACAACAAAACTTGGTACTCATACTGCTCACTATTAGGCGAACAACATCTGTAATGACTTAAACACCTACGACTTATGTTACAGGAGACGTGAAGTCATAAGCAATGACATTCTTGAATTACTGCTACTTCATGTGAGCCCTTTTCCTGCACCTTCTCCTAAAATAATAGACCGATTGCAACCAACCTTGGTACACATACTGCTTACTATTAGGCGAACAATTGCTGTCATGAATTCACCACCTACGACTTATGCTGCAGGAGACATGAAGTCATAAACAATGATATTCTTGAATCGCTGCTACATAATGTGAGCAATTTCAACATATCTCTTCCTAAAACAATGGACCGACTGCAACCAAACTTGTTACACATACTGTTTACTATTAGGCGAACAACCGCTGTCATGAATTCAACACCTACGTCTTATGCTGCAGGAGACATGATGTCATAAACAATGAAATTCTTGAATCACTGCTACATCATGGGAGCAATATCCCCATATCTCTTCCTAAAATAATGGACCAAATGCAACCAAACATGGTACACATACTGCTTACTACTAGGCGAACAACCGCTGTCATGAATTAAACACTTACGACTTACGCCACAAGAGACATAAAGTCATAAACAATGATATTCTTGACTTACTGCCACAACATGCGAGCTAATTTCCTGCACCTCCTCCTAAAATAATGGACCGACTGCAACCAAACATGGTACACATACTGCTTACTATTAGGCGAACAACCGCTGTCATAAATTAAACACCTACGACTTACGCCACAGGAGACAAGATGTCATAAACAATGATATTCTTGAATAACTGCTACATCATGCGAGCCATTTTCCTGCAACTCCTCCTAAAATAATGGACTGACTGCAACCAAACTTGGTACACAAACTGCTTACTATTAGGCGAACAACCGCTGTCATGAATTCAACACCTACGACTTACGCTACAGATGACATGAAGTCATAAACAATGATATTCTTGAATAACTGCTACATCATGTGAGCCATTTTCCTGCACCTCCTCCTAAAATAAGGGACCAAATGCAACCAAACATGGTACACATACTGCTTACTATTAGGCGAACAACCGCTGTCATGAATTCAAAACCTACGACTTACGCTACAGATGACATGAAGTCATAAACAATGATATTCTTGAATAACTGCTACATCATGTGAGCCATTTTCCTGCACCTCCTCCTAAAATAAGGGACCGACTGCAACCAAACATGGTACACATACTGCTTACTATTAGGCGAACAACCGCTGTCATGAACTCAACACCTACGACTTACACTACAGGAGTCATGAAGTCATAAACAATGATATTCTTGAATTACTGCTACATCATGTGAGCAATTATCCTGCACCTCCTCCTAAAATAATGGACCGACTACAACCAAACTTGGTGCACATACTGCTTACTATTAGGCGTACAACCGCTGTCAAGACTTAAACACCTACGACTTACGCTACATGAGACCAGAAGTCATAAACAATGATATTATTGAATAACTACTACATCATGCGAGCCATTTTCCTGCACCTCCTCCTAAAATAAAGAACCGATTACAACAAAACTTGGTACTCATACTGCTCACTATTAGGCGAACAACATCTGTAATGACTTAAACACCTACGACTTATGCTACAGGAGACGTGAAGTCATAAGCAATGATATTCTTGAATTACTGCTACTTCATGTGAGCAATTTTCCTGTACCTCCTCCTAGACTAATGCACCTACTGCAACCAAACTTGGTGCACATACTGCTTACTATTAGGCGAACTCTTGCTGTCATGAATTAAACACCTACGACTTACGCTACAGTAGACATAAAGTCATAAACAATGATATACTTGAATTACTGCTACA
The DNA here is from genome assembly GCA_026315105.1 of Locusta migratoria. Lineage (NCBI taxonomy): Eukaryota > Metazoa > Arthropoda > Insecta > Orthoptera > Acrididae > Locusta > Locusta migratoria. Next base: position 799,741,968 of record CM048755.1, on the reverse strand, counting down.
TCATGTGAGCAATTATCCTGCACCTCCTCCTAGAATAATGCACCTACTGCAACCAAACTTGGTGCACATACTGCTTACTATTATGCGAACTCTTGCTGTCATGAATTAAACACCTACGACTTAGCTACAGGAGACGTGAAGTCATTAACTATGATATTCTTGAATTACTGCTATATCATGCGAGCCATATACCTACACCTCCACCTAAAATAATAGATCGACTGCAAACAAGCTAGGAACACATACTGCTTACTATCAGGCGAACAACCGCTGTCATGAATTAAACACCTACGACTTACGCTACAGGTGACATGAAGTCACAAACAATGATATTCTTGAATAACTGCTACATCATGTGAGGCATTTTCCTGCACCTCCTCCTAAAAAATGGACCGACTGCAACCAAACTTGGTACACATACTGCTTACTATAAGGCTAACAACCGCTGTCATGAATTAAACACCTACGACTTACGCTACAGGAGACGTGATGTCATAAACAATGATATTCTTGAATAACTGCTACATCATGTGAGGCATTTTCCTGCACCTCCTCCTTAAATAATGCACCGACTGCAACCAAACTTGGTACACATACTGCTTAGTATTAGGCGAACAACCGCTGTAATGAATTCAACACCTAAGACTTACGTTACAGGAGTCATGAAGTCATAAACAATGATATTCCTGAATTACTGCTACATCATGCGAGCCATTTTCCTGCACCTCCTCCTAAAGTAATGGACCGACTGCAACCAAACTTGGTACACATACTGCTTACTATTAGGCGAACAACCGCTGTCATGAATTCAACACCTACGATTAACGCTACAGATGACATGAAGTCATAAACAATGATATTCTTGAATAACTGCTACATCATGTGAGCCATTATCCTGCACCTCCTCCTAAAATAAGGGACCGACTGCAACCAAACATGGTACACATACTGCCTACTATTAGGCGAACAACCGCTGTCATGAACTCAACACCTACGACTTACACTACAGGAGTCATGAAGTCATAAACAATGATATTCTTGAATTACTGCTACATCATGTGAGCAATCATCCTGCACCTCCTCCTAAAATAATGGACCGACTACAACCAAACTTGGTGCACATACTGCTTACTATTAGGCGTACAACCGCTGTCAAGACTTAAACACCTACGACTTACGCTACATGAGACCAGAAGTCATAAACAATGATATTCTTGAATAACTACTACATCATGCGAGCCATTTTCCTGCACCTCCTCCTAAAATAAAGAACCGATTACAACAAAACTTGGTACTCATACTGCTCACTATTAGGCGAACAACATCTGTAATGACTTAAACACCTACGACTTAGCTACAGGAGACGTGAAGTCATTAACTATGATATTCTTGAATTACTGCTATATCATGCGAGCCATATACCTACACCTCCACCTAAAATAATAGATCGACTGCAAACAAGCTAGGAACACATACTGCTTACTATCAGGCGAACAACCGCTGTCATGAATTAAACACCTACGACTTACGCTACAGGTGACATGAAGTCACAAACAATGATATTCTTGAATAACTGCTACATCATGTGAGCCATTTTCCTGCACCTCCTCCTAAAAAATGGACCGACTGCAACCAAACTTGGTACACATACTGCTTACTATAAGGCTAACAACCGCTGTCATGAATTAAACACCTACGACTTACGCTACAGGAGACGTGATGTCATAAACAATGATATTCTTGAATAACTGCTACATCATGTGAGCCATTTTCCTGCACCTCCTCCTAAAATAATGGACCGACTGCAACCAAACTTGGTACACATACTGCTTACTATAAGGCTAACAACCGATGGCATGAATTAAACACCTACGACTTACGCTACAGGAGACGTGAAGTCATAAATAATGATACTCTTGAATAACTCCTACATCATGCGAGCCATTTTCCTGCACCATCTCCTAAAATAATGGACTGTCTGCAACCAAATTTTGTACACAAACTACTTACTGTTAGGTGAACAACCGCTGTCATGAATTAAATACCTGTGACTGACGCTACAGGAGACATGAAGTCATAAACAATGATATTCTTGAATAACTACTGCATCATGCGAGTCATTTTCCTGCACCTCCTCCTAAAATAAAGAACCGATTGCAACCAAACTTGGTACACATACTGCTTACTATTAGGCGAACAACCTCTGTAATGACTTAAACACCTACGACTTACACTACAGGAGACGTGAAGTCATAAACAATGATATTCTTGAATAACTCCTACATCATGCGAGCCATTTTCCTGCACCATCTCCTAAAATAATGGACTGACTGCAACCAAAAATTGTACACAACCTAATTACTGTTAGGCGAACAACCGCTTTCATGAATTAAACACCTGCGACTTACGCTACAGGAGACGTGAAGTCATAAACAATGATATTCATGAATTATTGCTACATCATATGAGCCATTTTCCTGCTCCTCCTCCTAAAATAATAGACCGATTGCAACCAACCTTGGTACACATACTGCTTATTATTAGGCGAACAACTGATGTCATGAATTAAACACCTACGACTTACGCTACAGGAGACATGAAGTCATAAACAAAGATATTCTTGACTTACTGCCACAACATGCGAGCTAATTTCCTGCACCTCCTCCTAAAATAATGGACCGACTGCAACCAAACATGGTACACATACTGCTTACTATTAGGCGAACAACCGCTGTCATAAATTAAACACCTACGACTTACGCTACAGGAGACAAGATGTCATAAACAATGATATTCTTGAATAATTGCTACATCATGCGAGCCATTTTCCTGCAACTCCTCCTAAAATAATGGACTGACTGCAACCAAACTTGGTACTCAAACTGCTTACTATTAGGCGAACAACCGCTGTCATGAATTCAACACCTACGACTTACGCTACAGATGACATGAAGTCATAAACAATGATATTCTTGAATAACTGCTACATCATGTGAGCCATTTTCCTGCACCTCCTCCTAAAATAAGGGACCAAATGCAACCAAACATGGTACACATACTGCTTACTATTAGGCGAACAACCGCTGTCATGAATTCAACACCTACGACTTACGCTACAGATGACATGAAGTCATAAACAATGATATTCTTGAATAACTGCTACATCATGTGAGCCATTTTCCTGCACCTCCTCCTAAAATAAGGGACCGACTGCAACCAAACATGGTACACATACTGCTTACTATTAGGCGAACAACCGCTGTCATGAACTCAACACCTACGACTTACACTACAGGAGTCATGAAGTCATAAACAATGATATTCTTGAATTACTGCTACATCATGTGAGCAATTATCCTGCACCTCCTCCTAAAATAATGGACCGACTACAACCAAACTTGGTGCACATACTGCTTACTATAAGTCGTACAACCGCTGTCAAGACTTAAACACCTACGACTTACGCTACATGAGACCAGAAGTCATAAACAATGATATTCTTGAATAACTACTACATCATGCGAGCCATTTTCCTGCACCTCCTCCTAAAATAAAGAACCGATTACAACAAAACTTGGTACTCATACTGCTCACTATTAGGCGAACAACATCTGTAATGACTTAAACACCTACGACTTATGCTACAGGAGACGTGAAGTCATAAGCAATGATATTCTTGAATTACTGCTACTTCATGTGAGCCCTTTTCCTGCACCTTCTCCTAAAATAATAGACCGATTGCAACCAACCTTGGTACACATACTGCTTACTATTAGGCGAACAATTGCTGTCATGAATTCACCACCTACGACTTATGCTGCAGGAGACATGAAGTCATAAACAATGATATTCTTGAATCGCTGCTACATAATGTGAGCAATTTCAACATATCTCTTCCTAAAACAATGGACCGACTGCAACCAAACTTGTTACACATACTGTTTACTATTAGGCGAACAACCGCTGTCATGAATTCAACACATACGTCTTATGCTGCAGGAGACATGATGTCATAAACAATGAAATTCTTGAATCACTGCTACATCATGGGAGCAATATCCCCATATCTCTTCCTAAAATAATGGACCAAATGCAACCAAACATGGTACACATACTGCTTACTACTAGGCGAACAACCGCTGTCATGAATTAAACACTTACGACTTACGCCACAAGAGACATAAAGTCATAAACAATGATATTCTTGACTTACTGCCACAACATGCGAGCTAATTTCCTGCACCTCCTCCTAAAATAATGGACCGACTGCAACCAAACATGGTACACATACTGCTTACTATTAGGCGAACAACCGCTGTCATAAATTAAACACCTACGACTTACGCCACAGGAGACAAGATGTCATAAACAATGATATTCTTGAATAACTGCTACATCATGCGAGCCATTTTCCTGCAACTCCTCCTAAAATAATGGACTGACTGCAACCAAACTTGGTACACAAACTGCTTACTATTAGGCGAACAACCGCTGTCATGAATTCAACACCTACGACTTACGCTACAGATGACATGAAGTCATAAACAATGATATTCTTGAATAACTGCTACATCATGTGAGCCATTTTCCTGCACCTCCTCCTAAAATAAGGGACCAAATGCAACCAAACATGGTACACATACTGCTTACTATTAGGCGAACAACCGCTGTCATGAATTCAACACCTACGACTTACGCTACAGATGACATGAAGTCATAAACAATGATATTCTTGAATAACTGCTACATCATGTGAGCCATTTTCCTGCACCTCCTCCTAAAATAAGGGACCGACTGCAACCAAACATGGTACACATACTGCTTACTATTAGGCGAACAACCGCTGTCATGAACTCAACACCTACGACTTACACTACAGGAGTCATGAAGTCATAAACAATGATATTCTTGAATTACTGCTACATCATGTGAGCAATTATCCTGCACCTCCTCCTAAAATAATGGACCGACTACAACCAAACTTGGTGCACATACTGCTTACTATTAGGCGTACAACCGCTGTCAAGACTTAAATACCTACGACTTACGCTACATGAGACCAGAAGTCATAAACAATGATATTCTTGAATAACTACTACATCATGCGAGCCATTTTCCTGCACCTCCTCCTAAAATAAAGAACCGATTACAACAAAACTTGGTACTCATACTGCTCACTATTAGGCGAACAACATCTGTAATGACTTAAACACCTACGACTTATGCTACAGGAGACGTGAAGTCATAAGCAATGATATTCTTGAATTACTGCTACTTCATGTGAGCAATTTTCCTGTACCTCCTCCTAGACTAATGCACCTACTGCAACCAAACTTGGTGCACATACTGCTTACTATTAGGCGAACTCTTGCTGTCATGAATTAAACACCTACGACTTACGCTACAGTAGACATAAAGTCATAAACAATGATATACTTGAATTACTGCTACATCATGTGAGCAATTATCCTGCACCTCCTCCTAGAATAATGCACCTACTGCAACCAAACTTGGTGCACATACTGCTTACTATTATGCGAACTCTTGCTGTCATGAATTAAACACCTACGACTTAGCTACAGGAGACGTGACGTCATTAACTATGATATTCTTGAATTACTGCTATATCATGCGAGCCATATACCTACACCTCCACCTAAAATAATAGATCGACTGCAAACAAGCTAGGAACACATACTGCTTACTATCAGGCGAACAACCGCTGTCATGAGTTAAACACCTACGACTTACGCTACAGGTGACATGAAGTCACAAACAATGATATTCTTGAATAACTGCTACATCATGTGAGCCATTTTCCTGCACCTCCTCCTAAAAAATGGACCGACTGCAACCAAACTTGGTACACATACTGCTTACTATAAGGCTAACAATCGCTGTCATGAATTAAACACCTACGACTTACGCTACAGGAGACGTGATGTCATAAACAATGATATTCTTGAATAACTGCTACATCATGTGAGCCATTTTCCTGCACCTCCTCCTAAAGTAATGGACCGACTGCAACCAAACTTGGTACACATACTGCTTAGTATTAGGCGAACAACCGCTGTAATGAATTCAACACCTAAGACTTACGTTACAGGAGTCATGAAGTCATAAACAATGATATTCCTGAATTACTGCTACATCATGCGAGCCATTTTCCTGCACCTCCTCCTAAAGTAATGGACCGACTGCAACCAAACTTGGTACACATACTGCTTACTATAAGGCTAACAACCGATGGCATGAGTTAAACACCTACGACATACGCTACAGGAGACGTGAAGTCATAAATAATGATACTCTTGAATAACTCCTACATCATGCGAGCCATTTTCCTGCACCATCTCCTAAAATAATGGACTGTCTGCAACCAAATTTTGTACACAAACTACTTACTGTTAGGCGAACAACCGTTGTCATGAATTAAACACCTGCGACTGACGCTACAGGAGACATGAAGTCATAAACAATGATATTCTTGAATAACTACTGCATCATGCGAGTCATTTTCGTACACCTCCTCCTAAAATAAAGAACCGATTGCAACCAAACTTGGTACACATACTGCTTACTATTAGGCGAACAACCTCTGTAATGTTTTAAACACCTACGACTTACGCTACAGGAGACGTGAAGTCATAAACAATGATATTCTTGAATAACTCCTACATCATGCGAGCCATTTTCCTGCACCATCTCCTAAAATAATGGACTGACTGCAACCAAACCTTGTACACAACCTAATTACTGTTAGGCTAACAACCGCTTTCATCAATTAAACACCTGCGACTTACGCTACAGGAGACGTGAAGTCATAAACAATGATATTCTTGAATTACTGCTACATCATATGAGCCATTATCCTGCTCCTCCTCCTAAAATAATAGACCGATTGCAACCAACCTTGGTACACATACTGCTTATCATTAGGCGAACAACCGCTGTCATGAATTAAACACCTACGACTTACGCTACAGGAGACATGAAGTCATAAACAAAGATAATCTTGACTTACTGCCACAACATGCGAGCTAATTTCCTGCACCTCCTCCTAAAATAATGGACCGACTGCAACCAAACATGGTACACATACTGCTTACTATTAGGCGAACAACCGCTGTCATGAATTAAACACCTACGACTTACGCTACAGGAGACAAGATGTCATAAACAATGATATTCTTGAATAACTGCTACATCATGCGAGAAATTTTCCTGCAACTCCTCCTAAAATAATGGACTGACTGCAACCAAACTTGGTACAAAAACTGCTTAATATTAGGCGAACAACCGCTGTCATGAATTCAACACCTACGACTTACGCTACAGATGACATGAAGTCATAAACAATGATATTCTTGAATAACTGCTACATCATGTGAGCGATTTTCCTGCACCTCCTCCTAAAATAAGGGACCGACTGCAACCAAACATGGTACACATACTGCTTACTATTAGGCGAACAACCGCTGTCATGAACGCAACACCTACGACTTACGCTACAGGAGTCATGAAGTCATAAACAATGATAATCTTGAATTACTGCTACATCATGCGAGCCATTATCCTGCACCTCCTCCTAAAATAATGGACCGACTGCAACCAAACTTGGTACACATACTGCCTACTATAAGGCTAACAACTGCTGTCATGAATTAAACACCTACGACTTACGCTACAGGAGACATGAAGTCATAAACAATGATATTCTTGAATTACTGCTACATCATGTGAGCAATTATCCTGCACCTCCTCCTAAAATAATGGACCGACTACAACCAAACTTGGTGCACATACTGCTTACTATTAGGCGCACAACCGCTGTCATGACTTAAACACCTACGACTTACGCTACATGAGACCAAAAGTCATAAACAATGATATTCTTGAATAACTACTACATCATGCGAGCCATTTTCCTGCACCTCCTCCTAAAATAAAGAACCGATTACAACCAAATTTGGTACTCATACTGCTCACTATTAGGCGAACAACCTCTGTAATGACTTAAACACCTACGACTTACGCTACAGGAGACGTGAAGTCATAAGCAATGATAGTCTTGAATTACTGCTACTTCATGTGAGCCCTTTTCCTGCACCTTCTCCTAAAATAATAGACCGATTGCAACCAACCTTGGTACACATACTGCTTACTATTAGGCGAACAATTGCTGTCATGAAGTCACCACCTACGACTTATGCTGCAGGAGACATGAAGTCATAAACAATGATATTCTTGAATCGCTGCTACATAATGTGAGCAATTTCAACATATCTCTTCCTAAAACAATGGACCGACTGCAACCAAACTTGTTACACATACTGTTTACTATTAGGCGAACAACCGCTGTCATGAATTCAACACCTACGTCTTATGCTGCAGGAGACATGATGTCATAAACAATGATATTCTTGAATCACTGCTACATCATGGGAGCAATATCCCCATATCTTTTCCTAAAATAATGGACCAAATGCAACCAAACATGGTACACATACTGCTTACTACTAGGCGAACAACCGCTGTCATGAATTAAACACTTACGACTTACGCCACAAGAGACATAAAGTCATAAACAATGATATTCTTGAATTACTGCTACATCATGTGAGCAATTTTCCTGCACCTCCTCCTAGAATAATGCACCTACTGCAACCAAACTTGGTGCACATACTGCTTACTATTAGGCGAACTCTTGCTGTCATGAATTAAACACCTACGACTTACGCTACAGTAGACATAAAGTCATAAACAATGATATACTTGAATTACTGCTACATCATGTGAGCAATTATCCTGCACCTCCTCCTAGAATAATGCACCCACTGCAACCAAACTTGGTGCACATACTGCTTACTATTAGGCGAACTCTTGCTGTATGAATTACACACCTACGACTTACGCTACAGGAGTCATGAAGTCATAAACTATGATATTCTTGAATTACTGCTATATCATGCGAGCCATATACCTGCACCTCCACCTAAAATAATAGACCGACTGCAAACAAGCTAGGAACACATACTGCTTACTATCAGGCGAACAACCGCTGTCATGAATTAAACACCTACGACTTACGCTACAGGTGACATGAAGTCACAAACAATGATATTCTTGAATAACTGCTACATCATGTGAGCCATTTTCCTGCACCTCCTCATAAAAAATGGACAGACTGCAACCAAACTTGGTACACATACTGCTTACTATTAGGCGAACAACAGCTGTCATGAATTCAACACCTACGACTTACGCTACAGGAGTCATGAAGTCATAAACAATGATATTCTTGAATTACTGCTACATCATGCGAGCCATTTTCCTGCACATCCTCCTAAAGTAATGGACCGACTGCAACCAAACTTGGTACACATACTGCTTACTATAAGGCTAACAACCGCTGTCCTGAATTAAACACCTACGACTTACGCTACAGGGGACGTGATGTCATAAGCAATGTTATTCTTGAATTACTGCTACATCATGTGAGCAATTTTCCTGCACCTCCTCCTAAAATAATGGACCGACTGCAACCAAACTTGGTACACAAACAGCTTACTATTAGGCGAACAACCGCTGTCATGAATTCAACACCTACGACTTATGCTGCAGGAGACATGAAGTCATAAACAATGATATTCTTGAATTACTGCTACATCATGCGAGCTATTTTCCTGCACCTCCTCCTAAAATAATGGACCCACTGCAACCAAACTTGGTACAAATACTGCTTACTATTAGGCGAACAACCGTTGTCATGAATTAAACACCTACCCCTTACGCTACAGGAGACATGACATCATAAATAATGATATTCTTGAATTAGTGCTACATCATGGGAGCCATTTTTCTACACGTCCTCCTAAAATAATGGACCGACTGCAACCAAACTTGGTACACATACTGCCTACTGTTAGGCGAATAACCTCTGCCATGAAATAAACGCCTTCGCCTTACGCTACAGGAGACATGAAGTCATAAACAATGATAATCTTGAATAACTACTACATCATGCGAGCCATTTTCCTGCACCTCCTCCTAAAATATAAAACCGATTGCAAACAAACTTGGTACACATACTGCTTACTATTAGGAGAACAACCTCTGTAATAACTTAAATACCTACGACTTACGCTACAGGAGACGTGAAGTCATAAACAATGATATTTTTGAATTACTGCTTCTTCATGTGAGCCATTTTCCTGCACCTCCTCCTAAACTAATATACCGATTGCAACCTACCTTGGTACACATACTGCTTACTATTAGGCGAACAACCGCTGTCATGAATTAAACACCTGCGGCTGACGCTACAGGAGACATGAAGACATAAACAATGATATTCTTGAATAACTACTTCATCATGCGAGTCATTCTCCTGCACCTCCTCCTAAAATAAAGAACCGATTGCAACCAAACTTGATACACATACTGCTTACTATTAGGCGAACAACCTCTGTAATGACTTGAACACCTACGACTTACGCTACAGGAGACGTGAAGTCATAAACAATGATATTCTTGAATAACTCCTACATCATGCGAGTCATTTTCCTGCACCTCCTCCTAAAATAAAGAACCGACTGCAACCAAACTTGGTACACATACTGCTTACTATAAGGCTAACAACCGCTGTCATGAATTAAACACCTACGACTTACGCTACAGGAGACGTGAAGTCATAAACAATGATATTCTTGAATTACTGCTACATCATATGAGCCATTTTCCTGCTCCTCCTCCTAAAATAATAGACCGATTGCAACCAACCTTGGTACACATACTGCTTATCATTAGGCGAACAACCGCTGTCATGAATTAAACACCTACGACTTACGCTACAAGAGACATGAAGTCATAAACAAAGATATTCTTGACTTACTGCCACAACATGCGAGCTAATTTCCTGCACCTCCTCCTAAAATAATGGACCGTCTGCAACCAAACATGGTACACATACTGCTTACTATTAGGCGAACAACCGCTGTCATGAATTAAACACCTACGACTTACGCTACAGGAGACAAGATGTCATAAACAATGATATTCTTGAATAACTGCTACATCATGCGAGCAATTTTCCTGCAACTCCTCCTAAAATAATGGACTGACTGCAACCAAACTTGGTACACAAACTGCTTACTATTAGGCGAACAACCGCTGTCATGAATTCAACACCTACGACTTACGCTACATGAGACCAGAAGTCATAAACAATGATATTCTTGAATAACTACTACATCATGCGAGCCATTTTCCTGCACCTCCTCCTAAAATAAAGAACCGATTACAACCAAACTTGGTACTCATTCTGCTCACTATTAGGCGAACAACCTCTGTAATGACTTAAAAACCTACGACTTACGCTACAGGAGAAGTGAAGTCATAAGCAATGATATTCTTGAATTACTGCTACTTCATGTGAACACTTTTCCTGCACCTTCTCCTAAAATAATAGACCGATTGCAACCAACCTTGGTACACATACTGCTTACTATTAGGCGAACAATTGCTGTCATGAATTCACCACCTACGACTTATGCTGCAGGAGACATGAAGTCATAAACAATGATATTCTTGAATCGCTGCTACATAATGTGAGCAATTTCAACATATCTCTTCCTAAAACAATGGACCGACTGCAACCAAACTTGGTACACATACTGCTTACTATTAGGTGAACAACCGCTGTCATGAATTCAACACCTACGTCTTATGCTGCAGGAGACATGATGTCATAAACAATGATATTCTTGAATCACTGCTACATCATGGGAGCAATATCCCCATATCTCTTCCTAAAATAATGGACCAAATGCAACCAAACATGGTACACATACTGCTTACTACTAGGCGAACAACCGCTGTCATGAATTAAACACTTACGACTTACGCCACAAGAGACATAAAGTCATAAACAATGATGTTCTATAATTACTGCTACATCATGTGAGCAATTTTCCTGCACCTCCTCCTAGAATAATGCACCTACTGCAACCAAACTTGGTGCACATACTGCTTACTATTAGGCGAACTCTTGCTGTCATGAATTAAACACCTACGACTTACGCTACAGGAGACATGAAGTCATAAACTATGATATTCTTGAATTACTGCTATATCATGCGAGCCATATACCTGCACCTCCACCTAAAATAATAGACCGACTGCAAACAAGCTAGGAACACATACTGCTTACTATCAGGCGAACAACCGCTGTCATAAATTGAACACCTACGACTTACGCTACAGGTGACATGAAGTCACAAACAATGATATTCTTGAATAACTGCTACATCATATGAGCCATTTTCCTGCACCTCCTCCTAAAAAATGGACCGACTGCAACCAAACTTGGTACACATACTGCTTACTATTAGGCGAACAACAGCTGTCATGAATTCAACACCTACGACTTACGCTACAGGAGTCATGAAGTCATAAACAATGATATTCTTGAATTACTGCTACATCATGCGAGCCATTTTCCTGCACATCCTCCTAAAGTAATGGACCGACTGCAACCAAACTTGGTACACATACTGCTTACCATAATGCTAACAACCGCTGTCATGAATTAAACACCTACGACTTACGCTACAGGAGACGTGATGTCATAAACAATGATATTCTTGAATTACTGCTACATCATGTGAGCAATTTTCCTGCACCTCCTCCTAAAATAATGGACCGACTCAATCAAACTTGGTGCACATACTGCTTACTATTAGGCTAAAAACCGCTGTCATGAATTAAACACCTACGACTTACGCTACAGTAGACATGAAGTCGAAAACAATGATATCCTTGGATTACTGCTATATCATGCAAGCCATATACCTGCACCTCCACCTAAAATAATAGACCGACTGCAACCAAGCTAGGAACACATACTGCTTACTATCAGGCGAACAACCGCTGTCATGAATTAAACACCTACGCCTTACGCTACAGGAGACGTGATGTCATAAACCATGATATTCTTGAATTACTGCTACATCATGTGAGCAATTTTCCTGCACCTCCTCCTAAAATAATGGACCGACTGCAACCAAACTTGGTGCACATACTGCTTACTATTATGCGAACAACCACTGTCATGACTTAAACACCTACGACTTACGCTACAGGCGACGTGAAGTCATAAACAATGATATTCTTGAATAACTCCTACATCATGCGAGCCATTTTCCTGCACCATCCCCTAAAATAATGGACTGACTGCAACCAAACTTTGTACACAATTTGCTTACTATTAGGCGAACAACCGCTGTCATGAATTAAACACCTGCAACTGACGCTACAGGACACATGAAGTCATAAAAAAGGATATTCTTGAATTACTGCTACATCATGTGAGCAATTTTCCTGCACCTCCTCCTAAAATAATGGACCGACTGCAACCAAACTTGGTACACATACTGCTTACTATGAGACGAACAACATCTGTAATGACTTAAACTCCTACGACTTACGCTACAGGAGACGTGAAGTCATAAACAATGATATTCTTGAATTACTGCTGCATCATATGAGCCATTTTCATGCTCCTCTTCCTAAAATAATAGACCGATTGCAACCAACCTTGGTACACATACTGCTTACTAGTAGGCGAACAACCGCTGTCATGAATTAAACACCTACGACTTACGCTACAGGGGACATGAAGTCATAAACAAAGATATTCTTGACATACTGCCACAACATGCGAGCCATTTTCCTGCACCTCCTCCTAAAATAATGGACCGACTCAACCAAACTTGGTGCACATACTGCTTACTATTAGGCGAACAACCGCTGTCATGAATTAAACACCTACGACTTACGCTACAGATGACATGAAGTCATAAACAATGATATTCTTGATTACTGCTACATCACGTGAGCCACTTTCCTGCACTTCCTCCTAAAATAAAGAACCGATTACAACCAAAGTTGGTACTCATACTGCTCACTATTAGGCGAACAACCTCTGTAATGACTTAAACACCTACGACTTACGCTACAGGAGACGTGAAGTCATATGCAATGCTATTCTTGAATTACTGCTACTTCATATGAGCCCTTTTCCTGCACCTTCTCCTAAAATAATAGACCGATTGCAACCAACCTTGGTACACATACTGCTTACTATTAGGCGAACAATTGCTGTCATGAATTCACCACCTACGACTTATGCTGCAGGAGACATGAAGTCATAAACAATGATATTCTTGAATCACTGCTACATAATGGGAGCAATTTCATCATATATCTTCCTAAAATAATGGACCGACTGCAACCAAACTTGGTACACAAACTGCTTACTATTAGGCGAACAACCGCTGTCATGAATTCAACACCTACGACTTATGCTGCAGGAGACGTGAAGTCATAAACAATGATATTCTTGAATCACTGCTACATCATGGGAGCAATATCCCCATATCTCTTCCTAAAATAATGGACCGAATGCAACCAAACATGGTACACATACTGCTTACTATTAGGCGAACAACCGCTGTCATGAACTCAACACCTACGACTTACGCTACAGGAGTCATGAAGTCATAAACAATGATATTCTTGAATTACTGCTACATCATGCGAGCCATTTTCCTGCACCTCCTCCTAAAGTAATGGACCGACTGCAACCAAACTTGGTACACATACTGCTTACTATAAGGCTAACAACCGCTGTCATGAATTAAACACCTACGACTTACGCTACAGGAGACATGAAGTCATAAACAATGATATTCTTGAATAACTACTACATCATGCGAGCCATTTTCCTGCACTTCCTCCTAAAATAAAGAACCGATTACAACCAAAGTTGGTACTCATACTGCTCACTATTAGGCGAACAACCTCTGTAATGACTTAAACACCTACGACTTACGCTACAGGAGACGTGAAGTCATATGCAATGCTATTCTTGAATTACTGCTACTTCATATGAGCCCTTTTCCTGCACCTTCTCCTAAAATAATAGACCGATTGCAACCAACCTTGGTACACATACTGCTTACTATTAGGCGAACAATTGCTGTCATGAATTCACCACCTACGACTTATGCTGCAGGAGACATGAAGTCATAAACAATGATATTCTTGAATCACTGCTACATAATGGGAGCAATTTCATCATATATCTTCCTAAAATAATGGACCGACTGCAACCAAACTTGGTACACAAACTGCTTACTATTAGGCGAACAACCGCAGCCATGAATTCAACACCTACGACTTATGCTGCAGGAGACGTGAAGTCATAAACAATGATATTCTTGAATCACTGCTACATCATGGGAGCAATATCCCCATATCTCTTCCTAAAATAATGGACTGAATGCAACCAAACATGGTACACATACTGCTTACTACTAGGCGAACAACCGCTGTCATGAATTAAACACTTACGACCTACGCCACAAGAGACATAAAGTCATAAACAATGATATTCTTGAATTACTGCTACATCATTTGAGCAATTTTCCTGCACCTCCTCCTAGAATAATGCACCTACTGCAACCAAACTTGGTGCACATACTGCTTACTATTAGGCGAACTCTTGCTGTCATGAATTAAACACCTACGACTTACGCTACAGTAGACATAAAGTCATAAACAATGATATTCTTGAATTACTGCTACATCATGTGAGCAATTATCCTGCACCTCCTCCTAGAATAATGCACCTACTGCAACCAAACTTGGTGCACATACTGCTTACTATTAGGCGAACTACCGCTGTCATTAATTAAACACCTACGACTTACGCAACAGGAGACAAGAAGTCATAAACAATGATATTCTTGAATAACTGCTACATCATGCGAGCAATTTTCCTGCAACTCCTCCTAAAATAATGGACCGACTGCAACCAAACTTGGTACACAAACTGCTTACTATTAGGCGAACAACCGCGATCATGAATTCAACACCTACGACTTATGCTGCAGGAGACGTGAAGTCATAACCAATGTTATTCTTGAATTACTGCTACATCATGTGAGCCATTTTCCTGCACCTCCTCCTAAAATAATGGACCGACTGCAACCAAACTTGGTACACAAACTGCTTACTATTAGGCGAACAACCGCTGTCATGAATTCAACACCTACGACTTATGCTGCAGGAGACGTGAAGTCATAAACAATGATATTCTTGAATTACTGCTATATCATGCGAGCCATATACCTGCACCTCCACCTAAAATAATAGACCGACTGCAACCAAGCTAGGAACACATACTGCTTACTATTAGGCGAACAACCGCTGTCATGACTTAAACACCTACGACTTACGCTACAGGCGACGTGAAGTCATAAACAATGATATTCTTGAATAACTCCTACAACATGCGAGCCATTTTCCTGCACCATCTCCTAAAATAATGGACTGACTGCAACCAAACTTTGTACACAAACTGCTTACTATTAGGCGAACAACCGCTGTCATGAATTAAACACCTACGACTAACGCTACAGGAGACATGAAGTCATAAACAAAGATATTCTTGACTTACTGCCACAACATGCGAGCCATTTTCCTGCACCTCCTCCTAAAATAATGGACCGACTGCAACCAAACATTGTACACATACTGCTTACTATTAGGCGAACAACCGCTGTCATGAATTAAACACCTACGACTTACGCTACAGGAGACAAGAAGTCATAAACAATGATATTCTTGAATAACTGCTACATCATGCGAGCAATTTTCCTGCAACTCCTCCTAAAATAATGGACCGACTGCAACCAAACATTGTACACATACTGCTTACTATTAGGCGAACAACCGCTGTCATGAATTAAACACCTACGACTTACGCTACAGGAGACAAGAAGTCATAAACAATGATATTCTTGAATAACTGCTACATCATGCGAGCAATTTTCCTGCAACTCCTCCTAAAATAATGGACCGACTGCAACCAAACTTGGTACACAAACTGCTTACTATTAGGCGAACAACCGCTGTCATGAATTCAACACCTACGACTTATGCTGCAGGAGACGTGAAGTCATAAACAATGATATTCTTGAATTACTGCTACATCATGTGAGCCATTTTCCTGCACCTCCTCCTAAAATAATGGACTGAATCCAACCAACCTTGGTACACATACTGCTTACTATTAGGCGAACAACCGCTGTCATTAATTAAACACCTACGACTTACGCTACAGGAGACATGAAGTCATAAACAATGATTTTCTTGAATTACTGCTACATTATTCGAACAATTTTCCTGCTTCTTCTCCTAAAATAATGGTCCGACTGCAACCAAACTTTGTACACATACTGCTTAATATTAGGCGAACACCTTTATTTTTTTTCCCCAGGCGGTCACCCATCTAAGTACTTAAAATGCAAGACGTTGCTTAACTTCGGTGATCGAACGAGAAGCGGTATACCCAAGGTTGTATGGCCGTTGGCGCTTATACATAACATTTCTGCCTAAAAGTTGTCTTACACTTCTCTCCTAAGACACGCATTTGCCCATTTAGCACACAAGGCCGCAATTGCAGATGAATTAGTTTGATGCGTCCTCTGTCATTGGAGCGTGTATTCAGACCCTCGCGAAATCAAGCAATGTTTACGTATTTGACCGAGTGACATCTAAGTTAGTTCTAAGTGACACTGTCCTTTTGCAATGTGCCGCTGCTACCCAAGTATGACACAAGCAGGACACGAAAGCGTTTTGAAATTAATATTTTCGGTTGCTACCTCCCCTTCCCCTTCTGTCTCGACTTGTGTCCACTTTATTTATTTATTTATTTATTCTGTTCCATAGGACCCACTTCAGGAGTAAGACTCCATGGTCATGGAACAAGTCAATACATTAATTGTTACACAATAATGGTAATAGAAAAAGTGAAAAGAATCAATAAAGAAAAAATAAATTAGCTTAATTGTTTAACTTTTCTAGGAGTTCCTCGACAGAATAAAAGGAGTGAGCCACGAGGTAACTCTTCAATTTAGATTTGAAAGCATGTGGATTAGTGCTAAGATTCTTAAGTTCTTGCGGCAGCTTATTGAAAATGGATGGCGCAGAATACTGCACCCCTTTCTGCACAAGTGTTAAGGTGGTGCGGTGCAAATGTAGATTAGACATCTGTCTAGTATTCACCGAGTGAAAGCTACTAACTCGTGGGAATAAGCTGATATTATTAACAACAAACGACATTAAAGAAAAAACGTATTGTGACGCCAGAGTCAAAATTCCCAGACTACTGAAAAGGGGTCGACATGACGTTCGCGAACTTACACCAGATATTGCTCGAACCGCCCGTTTTTGAGCCAGAAATATCCTTTTTGCATCAGGCGAGTTACCCCAATAAACAATGCCGTACGTCATAAGTGAGTGAAAGTAAGCGAAATAGACTACTTTTCGTGTTGAAAAATCACTTATCTCAGATATTGTTCTAATGGTAAATATAGCAGAATTTAGTTTTGGAACAAGATCCTGAACATGGGCTTTCCATGACAGCTTACTGTCTATATGAACACCTAGAAATTTGAACTGTTCAGTCTCACTTATCACATGCCCATTATGTGTAATCATAATGTCAGATTTCGTCAAATTATGTGTTAGAAATTGTAAGAACTGAGTTTTACTGTGATTTAACATCAACTTGTTTTCTATTAGCCATGAACTTATCTCTTGAACTGCATTATTTGATACTGTGTCAATATTACGAGCAACATCCTTCACTACCAAGCTGGTATCATCAGCAAACAAAAATATTTTACAATCACCTGTTATACTCGAAGGCATATCATTTATATAAATAAGAAACAGCAATGGTCCCAAAACAGACCCCTGGGGCACCCCATACTTAATTGTGCCCCATTGGGATTGCACGTCATAGCCATTTTCTACATTGCGGAGAATTACCTTCTGTTGTCTATTATTAAAGTAAGAGGTGAACCAGTTGTGGGCTACTCCCCGTATTCCATAATGTTCCAACTTCTGCAACAATATTTTGTGATCAACACAATCAAATGCTTTTGTTAAATCAAAGAAGACGCCTAATGTCCGTAGCCTCTTATTTAACCCATCAAGTGCCTCACAGAGAAACGAAAATATAGCGTTTTCGGTCGTTAAACCACTTCTAAAACCAAACTGTACGTTTGACAGGAAATTATGTGAACTGAAATGATCAATTAATCTTGAATATACAGCCTTTTCAATAACTTTGGAAAAAACCGATGGCATAGAAATAGGTCTATAGTTGTCTTCATTATCCCTTTCACCTTTTTTATAAAGCGGTTTCACTACTGAGTACTTTAATCTGTTAGGAAACTGACCATTCCGAAAGGAAAAATTACAAATATGGCTTAGTACTGGGCTAACATATGGAGAACAGTACTTTAGAATTCTGCTAGATACCCCATCATATCCACAAGAGTCCTTAGTCTTTAGTGATTTAATTATTGACTCAATCTCACCTATGGAAGTATCATGAAGGATCATTTCAGGCAACAGCCTAGGAAACGCATTTTCTAAAAACGTTATATGATTACCTGTAGAAACTAGAGTTTTGTTTAGTTCCTCTACTATATTCAGAAATTGATTATTGAATATTGCACATATATCTAACTTGTCAGTAACAGAAACATTCCTACTACGCACTGACGTTATATCTTCTACCTGCTGCTCCTGACCAGACACTTCCTTCACGACTGACCAGATAGTTTTAATTTTATCCCGAGAGTTTGCTATTCTTTTTGCGTACCACATACTTTTTGCATTCTTAATGACATTTTTCAGAACCTTACAGTACTGTTTGTAATGAGCTACTGCATCTTCATTCTGACTGCTTCTAACATTTTGATACAACTCCCGCTTAGTTCTACATGATACTCTTATCCCCTTTGTCATCCACCCTGGCTGTCTGTTACTGAAAGTACCCTGTTTTGAGCGTTCTAGTGGAAAGCAACTTTCAAATAGCATAATAAATGTGTTCAGAAAAGCATTATATTTATCATCTGCATTATCAGCACTATAAACATCCTGCCATTCTTGTTCCTTAATTAGGCTTAAAAAGGTCTCAATTGCAACTGGATTAACTTTTCTGAGTAGTTGATATTTATGTTTAACATTTGTTTGAGAACAAATACTTTTTAGAATTAAAAGTTGGGCATCGTGGTCTGATAGGCCATTTACTATTCTGCTGACAGAGTGCCCCTCTAATAATGAAGAATGAACAAAAATATTGTCAATGGTAGAACTGCTATTTCCTTGCACTCTCGTTGGAAAAAATACTGTTTGCATCATGTTATAGGAATTAAATAGATCTAACAGCTGACGTTTCCTTGAGCTATCACCTACACAATTAATGTTGAAATCTCCACACACAATTAAATTTTTATACTTCCTATACAGTGAACCCAGAACCAATTCCAGCTTGGGCAGAAACATTTTAAAATCTGAGTCAGGGGATCTATAAATAACAACTATTACTAGTTTAGTTCCATTAACATTAACAATTCCTGCACAACATTCAAATATCTGTTCTGTGCAGTGTTTAGAAAAATCGATTGACTCCGATGAAAAATCGTTTTTTACATACATGGCCACTCCCCCACACTGCAAGGAACTCCTAGAGTAAAAGGCAGCTAACCTGTATCCTGGCAAAGGAAGTCTCTTAATTGTCACACCACTTAAAAAGTGCTCTGAAATTCCAATAATGTCAGAATCAGTATCAATAAGCATTTCATTAACTTTATCTCTGATACCCTGTATATTTTGATGAAAAACAGTAATTCCCTTATTACTTATATTCTTAGACTTTGTCAAAGGTGGTTCATTTCTTAGAGGGACTTCCTTTAAGCAGGAATATCTATCAGCTGTCTTCAGTCTAAAAAAGGTGCAGCCCTAACACCAACTACTACAGGAATTTTTCCATGAGTGAAACCCCCACCCCCTACTACACTGTCACCTATGAGCTTTGCCAACCTCCCCTTCCCATACCTATTGAGGTGCAGACCGTGCCTAGTAAAATCCGACCTTTGGATAGTTTCAACTGGCACCACTGCAATGTGATCCATGCCCTCCGTCATCAGCGCCTTTTCAAGCCCCATGTTAAGACGGCTGACAGCCGTATTAAGACAAGGCCTATCATGACGCTGAAACAGCTGCACGAAATGCACATTCGTGCCACCAGTTTCATTTGCTATCCTTTCCAGATCACCACCTATATCATATTCCCCGTCCCTATCAAGACTGTTCCCGGCCCCACCCACTATAACTACCTGATCCTCTTTTGAAAAATTCCTACATAAGTCCCCTATGTTACAAGTGACCTGATCTAACCCTGCACTAGGCCAACTGACGCTCGCTGGCGCTTGGGGGTAGTGGTTTATGAAGGCAGAAACACGAGGGTGCGTCTGCGAGAGGCGTAAGAAATAGCAGAAAACTGCATACATTTTTTTCTATTTCTTTTTCGTTTTTTTACGCAAATATAAGACCATTTTACACAATCAATTAATTGCTTGCGGAAAGTTATGTTCCCCTACTTTCCTAACACGCAATTTTCGACAGAAATCGTTCCATATATAACGAAAAATATCACGCCAAGATACGTCATTCGATCGTGTGTAACGTGAAAGGAAAGTGTTATTTATTCACGTAAAGATAGAACGTTTTTTTCCGTTTCACGTCCGATAAAAAAATAGGAAAGCAAATCTTTCTACTGCGGATGGCAAAGAATAACAGTGTGGAACGCACGTTAAAAGCCAACAGCACATTTCGTTCCCAGGCTTTTCTTTTTTTTTTACGTAAATATAAGACGTTTTTACCGTTTCACGTCCAATAAAAAAAATAGGAAAAAAATATTCCTACTCCGGAGGGTAAATAATAACAGTGTGGAACGTACGTTAAAAGACAATTATTATTTTTTTTTTCCCAGGCGGTCACCCGTCTAAGTACTTAAAATGCAAGACGTTGCTTAACTTCGTTGATCGAACGAGAAGCGGTTTTTTTTTTCTTTTTTTTGTTCGGGCCTCCCAACTCCCCTTATAGCCCGGCCTTGCGCTCTCCAAAAATGCCTTCATCGGCGAGCATCAATGCTATAATAAAGAAAACAAAAACGGTCCCCCGATGGGCAAAAATCGTAACTCCCTCACGGGATTGGCAGTTGCTACTGCTCGACGTGGGTCCTCTTGAGTTGGCTTGACTTATAAAATGAAATGGACATCTTCTGATCCAAAAGAAACACAAGTAAAAATCTTCATTAGTTGAATGAAATAAAACTAAAACATCGTCCTACGATGATAACAACCACTTCAAGCACAATGTCCCACGTCGATAAAACATAAATGTTTGTAAAACTTCACAGATAAAAGTAAAATAATACTATGTGTAAACAAAAACAAACTTTTGGAAAAAGAAAGTAATAGAAAGGAAATGAAAGATACTTCTACTGGAGATCGAACTAGGTACGCGGCAAACTTTCTTTATAGGAAAACCAAGAATGTCCATAAAGCATTGCAAAGATCGGCGTAATGAAAAGGAAAAAAAAAAAAAAAAAAAAACACAGAACGGTCAAGATACGCGACAATCAAATCATAGGATGTAATAATGTCCATGATAGACTGCTAAATTGTTAAAGAATATTTGGCGAAAGCATGAAGTAACGACACATTTAAAAAGTTTGAAAATGTGCGCCGATAGGTGGTGAGGTGTAGTACCTTATCATGCTCCGTCCACAAATAAGTCAAAAAATCGAGAGGCGTATTCAATTTCAGGTAGAATATGGCAAAAACAGTGTGCCCGAGTAACCACACCGTGGCGTTGCGTTTGGCGCTCGGAAAAACTGCACATTGCGGCACTATGAACCATTCTTCAGTCACCGAACTCACGTCGACTCGGTTGATAGGTCGTAGCATATCGCGCGCCACCTCCCACACGTCGCGGTGCTGCGGACACGTGAAGCGGTGCTCGAGAGTGTCCCGATCACCGCACACGCCGCAAGCGTCCGTCTCGACGATGCGGAAGGCGTGCAGCTTCTCGTTGGTCTGGAAGACGCGATGTACGACCTTGAACCAAGCCTCGTGCACCCTGGATGGAAGGGTGGTGGCGGCCAAGTTCCTCCACACCGCCGTCCAGTCGACCCACGGCAGGCGGTACTCCCACTTGGACCTCACGGTGGTCCCGCGAAGAGCGGCTGCGATGTCGCGGACCTTGTGGCTGTCGACGTCCGTGAGCAGCAGGTAGCTGTCGTCCAAGTAGAAGCGCCGCACGTGGTTCAGGTAGAACGGCACGTGGGCGACGGAAACGGGCGCTGCAGGCGATGCGGGGCGGTATCTGGCGAAGAGGGCGGCGGTGGGGCCGAAGGGGTGCTTCTCCATCACTGCCGCCGTCCTCTTCCACAGCAGGGCGGCGCACCGGGTCCGGAAGTGGACGAGACCCAAACCACCGTCCTCCGGGCAGAGCGTGCAGACCTCGTTGCTAAGCTTGCAGATGCTTCCTCGCCACAGGAACCAATACGCCGCCTGCTGGATGGCTCGACCCAGCAGCAGCGGCGCGGGCAGCACCTGCGCGAGGAACCAGGCGCGCGCCCACACGTGGCTGGCCACGAGGGACACCTTGTCCCGCAGCGCGAGGCGCCGCGGCGCGTAGACGCGCAGCACGGCTCTGACGCTGTCCAGCGTGGGTCTCCAGTTGAGCGCCTCCATCTGCTGCGTGTTGGCCGTCAGCAGCACGCCGAGGACCTTGTGCTGCGCCCGGACGCAGAACCAGTCACGCGTGACGGTGTGCGCCGAAGGCGTCAGCGGCAGCAGCACGGTCTTACGGCGGTTCACCAGCGCTCCGGTGGCGCGTTCGTACAACTGCAGGACTGAGTGGATGTTGTCCACATCCCAGGAATACCCCCACGTCGTCGGCGTACGCCCGACACGTGAGCGCACGACCGTCCACCGCGACGCCGCGGCACGCGGCGGTGACCGCGCGCAGCAGCGGGTCGAGCGCGACGGCAAACAACGCCATCGAGAGGGGGCAGCCTTGCCGCACGGAGCGGCGCAGCGGGAAGGGCGGCGTCAGCTGGTCGTTGACGCGCACCCTGGACGTGGCGCAGCCCAGCAGGTTGCGCACCATCCGCGTGAACGCGTAGCCAAAGCCCATGGCTACCATCACTTTACGGAGGTACTCGTGACTGACACGGTCGAACGCGTTTTTAAAATCTATGGACAGTACCGCGGCAAACCGAACGCGCGCACTTCTGACGTACCCGATACCATCGCGGTACGCCAGCAGCGCGTCGAAAATGTTCCTGTCCGGAACAGCACAAGTCTGCTGCTCGGACAGCACGGTTTTTAACACACAACGAAGACGTGACGCAACACAACGGGTTATAATTTTGAAGTCGGCGTTCAGCAGAGTTATCGGCCGAACGTTCTCGACACTCGGGATTGCATTCGTTTTTGGAATTAGTGTGACCACGCCCTCCGCAAAAGCGGCAGGAATGGCCACACCATTTTGCACATCACGAGCTAATTCTAACAGCACCGGTTTTAAAATATCGTAAAATTTACAATAAAATTCCGCGGGGATCCCGTCAGCGCCGGGAGATTTCCCCTTCGGACTTCTTTTTATAGAATCCCACACCTCGTCGTCGGAGAACGGCGCATTAAGGTGCGCGCGCTCCGTACGACCGAGTGTGTGGGGAATGTACGATAAAAGATTACGTAATGCGTGCGGCTCTAAAACTACATCAGAAAAGAACTGCTTAAAATGATCGTGGACGTCAGTTAAAATATCTTGCATGTCACGGGTTCGAGTCCCGTCGCACCTCCGCCAGGAGGAGACGCACGTTCGCTGCCTACGCTTCCGCTCCCGGTTCATATGGTAAATAGAAAGGGGCTCATCCTGTACCGGGCCGGTGGGCTGGCTTCGCGCCACCACGCCCGCCCCCGCGGCTCGCAGGTCTGCCAACCGGCGCGCCTGGAACCGCTTGAACTCGGGCAGCAGCGCGGGCTGTGACGTCACGCGACGCGCCAGGTCGCGCAGACACTCCTGGCGGAACTCGAACATGGCGCGGCGGCAGCGCGCCGCCTCGCGACTCAACCCGATTAAAATCCTGCGGAGTGCCGACACCCACCACTCTAAGACACTGACGTCACGCGGTCTTTCACGTAAAACCTTTTCAAACTTTATCTTAAAACTATCAATAAAAACGGGATCGTCTAAAAGGCTGCAGTTCAATTTCCATAAAACGTTGCGGCGAGGTACACTCGGCCGCGGTAAAAGTAATTGACAATAAAAACAGCTGTGATCTGAAAAGATCACAGGTCGGACA
Organism: Locusta migratoria; assembly: GCA_026315105.1. Classification (NCBI taxonomy): domain Eukaryota; kingdom Metazoa; phylum Arthropoda; class Insecta; order Orthoptera; family Acrididae; genus Locusta; species Locusta migratoria. The sequence goes on along the minus strand of CM048755.1, from coordinate 799,716,662 downwards.
TCAACATATTGAACTTTGTCAGTTATATTAGAACTAACATAAATTCGGTCCAGACGACTCCGTCCCGTGGGATAAAAGTGCGTGAAAAGCGTAAAATCATTATGTAAAACACGCCACGCGTCAACAAGGTTAAAAGTACTAACTAAAATTTGCAACTCAGGACACTTGTAACACAGCGGTTCCTGGTCACGGTCATCTAAAACACAATTAAAATCCCCCCCTAAAACAACAGAACTAAAATTTTGCGTCAAAAGCGGACAAACGTCGTGCGCATAAAATTCGGCCTTCGTCTGTTTTACACGACTGACCGGTCCATAAACATTAATAAAACGTACCCCATAAATGGTGACAGCAATGCCACGACCGTTTGGCAATAAAACGATATCCGAGACGGGAATATCGGACTTTAATAAAATTGCTGTACCCGTTGAGTCGTCTGGTAAAACATTGTCAATTACAATAAAATCACTAAAATCGAGTAGAAATAAAAGTGCTTCCCGGGTAACCTCTTGTAAAAATGCGACATGGCAGTGAATATTTGTCAAAAAATCTTTGAGAGCTAAAACTTTATATGCACTGCGCATGCGGTTAAGATTCAAAGTTAAAATATTAAAAATACCCGGGTTAAAACACATGTCAATTAAAAACAACAATAAATAAAACGAGAGCCACACACACCTAAAATATAAAAACACATAAAATTTAGCTAAAAACTAAAACAGTGCTGTTAGACGAGTTGCGTTCACGTTATAAAATGTCACTGCCGGGTTTGAGTCCCGACGCCCTCCCCCGGCGCCGTCTCCGACCAATCGAGGCGGACGCCGGGGGGGAGGGGCGGCGGGGGCGGAATCAGGCCATCCTGTTCTTGAACAGAGGGTTCCTGACCTGTCACTACAGCGGAAGAACGAGTCCTCTGGTGTTTGGACTCGTCCTCCTCCGCTTTCCTTTTTACGGAGGCCGGGATGGGATCGGCCTCCATAGCCATCTCCGCATCCGTGGTGGTCGGAGGCTCCGCCAGCACCGTCTGAAGATGCTGGACCGAAACCGACATCCCACGGGCGTCCACGGAGGAGCGCAACACGTCGGCCTGCCGCGGGGGGTCAGCGCGGCGCACGGGCCGGCAGGAGGAGGCGCCCTCCCGACGGGACACGTGCCGGCGCGGCGCCGACGAAGACGCCGACGCGGGGGACACGCCGCGGTCGCTCGACCCCGAGCGACGCGACCGACTGGAGGACCGCGACGAGCCGCGCGACCGCGACCGCTGCCGCTGCCTCCGCGGCTTGGGGGGCGGCGGGGCGCTACGGGGGCGGCGGCCACCGGACCAGATTCCGGGGCCACGCCGGCCGGGGAGGCGGGAGCGACCGCAGCGGGCACCGAGACCGAGACCGACGCGCGTCCTACGTCCGACGCGGGAGGAACCGCCGCGGCGACCTCAGCGTCTGGCTGAGGCACCGGCAAATCGACAACTTCCGTAATGTCAGTCTCAGTCGTAATAGTCAAGTTCGTCTTAGTCGGGGGAATTTTGTCACCGTCCGTAAGCGAAGTCACCTCTTCAGCGACTTCACTTGTTGTTGTCTCCATCGCCGCGGGGTCTGCCGCCGAAGCGGTTTCCTCAGCGTGGCGTGGTTGAAAGGGGGGGGGTCGGGGGGGGGGGGGGCTGCACCGGCCGGGCCGAGAGCCACAGCAGCGTAGCTCCGCCCGTGGTCTAAGTCTGCCGCGGGCAACTGCACCGGTCGCTTCCGCTTCGGGCACTCTAAACGATAATGGCCTACACCATGACAAAAACTACACGTTTGCGGTTGACCATTATACGAAATAAATGCCCGGTGACCGTTTACCAGCATAAACGACGGTATATGGCGCGTAACCACCATAGTTACGCTCCGGATACCGTTGAAAACCTGGTACTTATAGTCACTTGACCACTTTTCCCTCACTATCTGTTTCACCTCTCCGTAAGGGGACAAAAAACGGGAGATCGTTTCATCACGGATCTCAAAGGGGAGGTTAAAAACACGAATGTGCCTAACCCCGAATCCCGCATGTTGCATCTTAACGGTCGAGATATTTCCGTTAACGTGACGAAACTTTCTCTCTCCGTTATTCACAGCCACTAGCCGTTCACAAATTTCCGCATTACTTAACTTAATAAACAACGCATTTATGAACGTGTCATATTGCAGTCCGTATACGTCTTGGTCGGGAAGTTGAAGATCGTCCTCTAACAAACGGTGAATTTCGTAAGCGGTCGGTTTTTGGGAACTACGGGGGAACAACACCTGAACGTTATTCTCTCGCTCTTCAGAAGCCTGACTATATATATATGGTTGTCTTCACTGGTCGCCTCGACCCTTTTTCAAATTTATCTTTATTGAAACAAATTAGGGGAAAAGGAAAAAGGAGAAAGAATACAATATAATCAAAACGAAGGAGCCCTTCAAGCATAAACAAAAGATTATCTGTGACTTCTTTGTAATGAAATTAATTACTCCGTCGGACCTGCACATCCTCACAAGACTGGCGATCGCTGTGATTAGCCGCACGAGAATAAAAACTGCACGGCTGCGATACATCATTAGATCATCCATACACGTCTTCTAGAAATTATTTGAGGATGACCGGTGTAATGATCCATCATAAACTGGTAATAGGGAACGTAAGTCAGCTTCTCCCTGCATGGATGATCCAGCTGCGAGGGGGGTCGCGGAATGCACTCTGGAGGAAGTTCGAAAAGTGTTGCTGGTACTTCGGGTTCTTGACAACTGCGCAGTGTCGTTCATTGATGTATTGCCAGAAATCGAGAACTGATTTATCACCATTTCCAAACAGGTAGTGGACAGCGAGACCGCTAATCCATGTCACTGTGTGGGTCTTCGTTCGTGGGAAATAGTCGTTATCGGGGAAGAGAAGCATTTCGGCAGTGATATTGTCAGGGGTTGTTCGTGTAAAGAAGGCCAACATCTGGCGGACCAAAAGCCAAACATTGCCTGCCTCGCCGCAGACAAGTCGATGGCCGTCGTCGTCTTGCACGCCACACGTGGCACATAATGGCGATGCTGCTAGGTGGATCCTGTGGAGGCGCGTCTGGCAGATCTGCTTCCCATTGACCGTGAGGTACCAGCTGGACTGGACATCTGATGTAAGCGTAGGATCATGCACTGCTCGCCACACTGCTGTCCAGCGAACATGCGGATGTTTGCGTTCAATCGCATTCGGCGGAAGTCTCGATTGCATCGCTGAGTACACCAGCCGAGCCGTCGACATACGTGGACGTGTAAGTGTGGTTCGAAGATAACTGTACTCTAGGAAGAGGTATGTCAAGTAGAAAAAGGGCGCTGGGACGGCGGTCACCTGCACTGGTGCGATTAGCGAGCTTGGGGCAAGAGTCCTCATTAGTAGGCTGGAAAGGCAAGTCGGAGTACGTCGCCACATCTTGATATGAGTGCTTACAAAGAGGGCCGTCGCTCGATGCGGTACGTGACAGAGGTGAAGGCCTCCTTTGCTCCTTGGGAGGGTTAGGGATTCATAGCTGACCTTGAATAACATACCGTGGCTCACAAACGAGCCCAATGCCGCCAACATGCGCTTGGCCATCGTCGAAGGTATGGGGAACGTCTGTGCCACGTGTGGGATACGGGATGCGACATAAACATTAGCGTACTGGGTGCGTTGCAGCATGTTCAGGGCTCGAAGGCGGTGATCTACAAGTTCCACCCGGATCCGTCGTAGAAGGCGCCTACTGTTGAGAGCCACAGATCGCCGCAAGTCGGCTGTGAAATCAATGCCCAAACATCTTATTGTGTCGTGGACCGGCAGGGGAGCGACGTCAGGCTGTCCGCATCCTATTGGCAGTGCGCGTGATTTGCGAATGTTAAGGATGCTGCCTGACGCAGCGCCGTAGGACTCCACCCACGCCAGCGCGTCTTGGACGTCGTTGTGGTTTCTCAAGAAGAGGACCAGATCGTCCGCATAGGCTGTGCAACAGAAGGTGTGGCCCTCATAGGTTATCCCCATGAGGCGTTGGCGGAGGCCACATAGGAGCGGTTCCATGGCAATAGCGTAGAGGATTGTTGACAGAGGGCATCCCTGTCGTACTGACCGTTGTACCGTGATCGGTGGTGTTAGTCGGCCGTTGTATAGAATCCGCGATGTCGCACCTCGAAGCAGGCGCATCGTTATCTCCACGATGTTGTCTGGGAATCTCATATTCCGCATCACCGCAGCCAGATATGTGTGATCGACCCTGTCGAAGGCCTGACTGAAATAGAGGGAGGCTAAGACCCCTTCCATGCGCCGTGTCCGCGCTAGTGCGATCATGTCGCGGTATCGATTTAACGCAGTCCGTATGTTGTGATCGCCTCCTAAGGACACTTGATCGTGGGATATCACGTAGCAGGTGACCTTCCGGAGACGTGCTGCCAAGAGCCGCGTAAATATCTTCATGTCGCAATTCAGGAGTGATAGTGGACGATAGTCTGTGAGGCGTGTTCCACCGTTCGGTTTGTGGACGGGAACAAGCAGTCCTTCAAGGTATTCATCAGGAATTTGTACTGTCGGCGTCATTAATTCGCGACATATGTCTATCCAGGCCGGTGTTAGCAGCTGGCGATAGGTCTTGTAAAACTCTAACGGGAGGCCGTCAGGTCCTGGTGACTTGTATGGTGCGCCAGCCAATATTGCTGCAGTGACCTCTTCCTCAGTGACATCCTCAAGTAGACCCAATTGTTTATCCTGGGGTAGTGCTCCGTATGTTAGGCGAGAGATTTCCTCTATCACTTCTGTTGAATGATACTGAGCTGCCTATAGTTGACGATAGTGAGCGTGGAGAGCAAGACCTATTTCACGTTGCGTTTCGATACAGCGACAATCATCTAAAGTTATACTCTGAATCAGGGCCCGCCTCCGTCGTCGTCGTCCAGCGAGGATATGGTACATTGACGGCCCTTCGTGGTCCATTCTGTCAATGGTGCGTGCACGAACAATTGTTCCCTCAAGGTGACGCTTCGTAAGTAATGTAATCTGCGCTTTCGCGTGATTCATTGCTTGCTGGCGCGCAGGTGAGTGCATCATTGTTGAACAATCACGTAGGATGCGGTAATAAAAGTCCATTGTGTGTCGTCGCCATGCGGCTGCCTCCCTTGCATGTCCAATCAACGCTTTCCTCAAAGCAGGCTTGGCACATTTTACCCACCAAGAGATTGTTGTTGGGTAAGCTCTTTTTCGGCGTGTGCATTGTGTCCACGAGGCCTCCACGATCTCTCGGCATTCTGGCGAATGTAAGTGTGGAATGTTCAGCTTCCAGGGGCCCCGCCCATGCCACGTCTTCTGTCGGCGTATGGTAAGAATGCATATATATGCTGCATGATTGGAGAAACTTACAGGCCATATTTCGGCGGCCTGTGTGCCCTGAACGAAGGGTCGCCAGAGATAGATGCGATCGATACGGCTGGATGAGTGGCTGGTGTAGTGTGTAAAACCCGGCCGATCGCCATGTATGTACTCCCACGTGTCCACTAGACGTAGGTTGGTGATGATGGCAGCGAGCGCCGCACATGGAACTTGGTGTGGTAGTTGGTCCTTGGGCGCCTGGGTGGAATTGAAGTCTCCACCGATGATTAAGGCATCCTGACGTCCCAAAAATAGGGGCGTGACGGTTTCAGCGAAGAAAGCAGTCCGTTCACGTCGACGACCAGATCCAGATGGTGCGTAGATGTTAACGATTCTGACGTCATGTAGGGTGAGTGCCATGCCTCTTGCATCAGGTGTGAAAGTGATGTCTTCTGCAATTAAGCCGTCACGAAGAAGTATTGCCACGCCACTGCCTGTGTCAGAAGCGTGAGAGACATGAGTGGTATATCCATAAGGGCCGACGAACTCAGCAACATAGACCTCCTGAAGAAGGGCAATATCTATATCCGCCGCATTCAGCATCTCTTGTAACATCCTTAGTTTATGGTGCGCGCGAATAGTATTGATATTGATAGTGGCCAGTCTGTATTGTTGGGTCTCCTGGAAGAAGTCTGCTGCTCCAGCGGTGTCCGTTCGGGATGGAACAGACACAGCAGCAATCAAGTTGTCAGTTACTGTGTCGGAACTATGTCCGACAATACCATGGGGACATCCCCTTCATTTTCACCTTCGTCCAACGTTTCGTCCGCCCACGATCGCGGCAGTTCAGATGTAGTGTCCATCAAAGTATCGTCCGCTGTGCCCGCAGGTGGAGGTGGCACGGCAGGTGGGACACCTTCTGGGACTCTCCTGGGAGTGGGCGTCGTCGTCGCATCACGATTGTTGGAAGCGGTCGGGGGGTGAGATGTCGGCGCATTGACGTCTGACATCTGCGTGTCAGAAGACCTGCCGTCATCGGACAGGGAATCGTCTTCTTGTAGCCCCATTCGTTGTAAACAATCATCAGAGGGCAGACGATGTTTCTTCCGTCGCTTCCGAGGGTTCTTTTGTTTGCGGTTATGTTGTTCAGAGTCGGAAAGAGCGTGGATGTCTGCCTCGTTCTTGTTTGTTGGAATGAAGGCAGAAGTTGGCACGACGTCAAGTGTCGGTTCCTTTGCATCTCCTTGCTCAGCGGAAAGGGGTTGCTGCATTTCTTCTTGCACTGCGTCTGGTTGGCATGGCGTCGAAGGTGTGAGAGTCATGTCTATGTTTGCGGTCGTTGTTGGTGGTTGGTTAGATTGACCTTGTAGATGATCGGCCAGTGGTGCGGCGGTTGCAGCGTAAGCAACAGGGAGAACTGTGGACGGCGCAGAGGGGGCGTCGTCGTTGACAGGCGTTTGTACAGGTCGACGTAGGGGACATTGTTGGCGAACGTGTCCTACCTGGCCGCAACCGGCACAGGTACGTGGCTGACCGTCGTACATGATGATGGCCCTGCATCCTCCTATATTCAGGTATGACGGTACGTGCTTCTTCAGTTCTATTTGTATTTGCCGTACACCGTTGAGGACCGGGTAAGTCTCAAAGGTTTTCCATTTTTCGGCCGCGTGACCGATGACGTTTCCGTACGGGTGGAAGGCTGTCTTGACGATATCTTCTGGGACCTCAAACGGGAGTTCGAAGACCCTGATTGTACGCAGGCCGTAACCCACATGCTCGATCACGACGGCACCGATGTGGCCGTCAGGGTGTTTGAACTTGTGTCGCTCCGCGTGGCGGTTCACAATGTCGGTACACAGTTCTTCAGTGCGCATCTTCACATAGACAACATTTCCGGTAATGGAAAAGTGTATGCCGATTACATCTCGTGGATCGAGGTGCAGATCGTCTCGTATAAAGTTTCAATTTCAAAAGGTCGTGGTCGTGCGTATTCTGCTTGGAAAGAGATCTTGATAGTCGTTCGGCGGTATGAGTGCGCCATGGCTCACTAGTACAGGGGACTCAATACACAATAGCGCGACGCGAAGTAAACAAGGAAAACGCGAACGCGTACCTCGCCAGGCGGGACGCTAGCGGCCATCCTCGCTTCACGGCTGCCCGAGCCACACTGGTGATCGAATGAGAAGCGGTATACCCAACGTGGTATGGCCGTTGGCGCTTGTATATAACATTTCTACCTAAAAGTTACCTTACACTTCTCTCCTAAGACACGCATTTGCCCATTTAGCACACAAGGCCGCAATTGCAGATGAATTAGTTTGATGCGCCCTCTGTCAGTGGAGCGTGTATTCAGACCCTCGCGAAATCAAGCAATGTTTACGTATTTGACCGAGTGACATCTAACTTAGTTATAAGAGACACTGTCCTTTTGCAATGTGCCGCTGCTACCCAAGTATGACACATGCAGGACACGAAAGCGTTTTGAAATTAATATTTTCGGTTGCTACCTCCCCTTCCCCTTCTGTCTCGACTTTGCTCGACTGACGCTCGCTGACGCTCGGGGGTAGTGGTTTATGAAGGCAGAAACACGAGGGTGCGTCTGCGAGAGGCGTAAGAAATAGCAGAAAACTGCATACATTTTTTCTTTTTTTTTCTTTTTTTACGCAAATATAAGACCATTTTACGCAATTAATTAATTGCTTGCGGAAAGTTATGTTCCCCTACTTTCCTAACACGCAATTTTCGGCAGAAATCGTGCCATATATAACGAAAAATATCACGTCAAGATACGTCATTCGATCGTGTGTAACGTGAAAGGAAAGTGTTATTTATTTATTTATTTACGTAAAGATAGGACGTTTTTTCCGTTTCACGTCCGATAAAGAAATAGGAAAGCAAATCTTTCTACTGCGGATGGCAAAGAATAACGTACGTTCCACACTGTTATTATTTACCCTCCGGAGTAGGAAGATTATTTTCCTATTTTTTTATTGGACGTGAAACGGTAAAAACGTCTTATATTTACGTAAAAAAAAAAAATGCCTGGGAACGAAATGTGCTGTTGGCTTTTAACGTGCGTTCCACACTGTTATTCTTTGCCATCCGCAGTAGAAAGATTTGCTTTCCTATTTTTTTATCGGACGTGAAACGGAAAAAACGTCTTATCTTTACGTAAATAAATAAATAAATAACACTTTCCTTTCACGTTACACACGATCGAATGACGACGCAGTTCGTCCGCGCCAGCGGTGCCGAGCGGACGCGTGGCGGTGTTTGTGCGCTGCGGTCGGCTGTGCCTCAGCGTGGTAAGTCGCGGAGCTATTTGCGGCAGTTGCTATTTGCGTTAAAGTTCACAATATGATACGATGATGACACATTTAAACAGACAAGACACCTTGAAGATCACTTTTGACCGAAATTGCACAAGACCCAAGTTATTTGAAGTAGAAGATTGGTTAGAGCTGGAACTTTATTTTGACGACGTTGCTTATGTTAAAATGATAAATGCAGAATTATGTGACAAAATTGTGGAATCTTGCGGTGGAAGCAGAAAATTCAAATACAGTGACGGCAATATACGATACATTACCATTTCTCATGCTGGCTTTGGTATACTGACGATCTGAATTTTCGAATTGCCTTTTGAAGTGCCAGCCGACGAAATTAACGCCGTGATATCGCAGTACGGGACGGTTATTAGTAACGTTGGTGAACGGTGGTCGAACGCTAGAAAGTTTAAGGTGTTGAACGGCGTGAGACAATTAAAGGTCGACTTGACCAAGCACGTCCCGTCGTATATAAGTGTCTGCGGCTATCGCGGAATTGTGATGTATGACGGACAGCCACGGACTTGCGCGGCGTGCAACTCTGCCGGCCACGTCCGCGCCGAGTGTTTACAGCGGCGGGTGACGCAGCTACCGGCGGCGAGGCGCCTCGACCCGCGGTGACGACCGTGTTGACTGCCAGCTACGCTGCGGCCGCGCGCGGCGAGCAAGCCCTGCCGGCTGCCGCGGGAGCGAATACGGACGGCCTAGGAAAGCGCGACACGGCTGAGATATTCGTCACAGACGAACCGGAAAAACTGTCCCCGCAACCCACTATCGTGGCGAACTCCGCCTTGCCGCCCACACAACAGGCGCCAACAGAGGTTGTGAACCCTGTCAGAACTTCTGAAGCAGAGTCCTTTCCAACGCCAGGACCGTCTGTGACGGCTGCCACGAATAGTGACCAGACCCCCCCGTCTGTGACGTCCTCCAGTCAGGGTAAGAGCCATGGTTCTTCTACTAGTGCCACTCTGTCAGGGCAGCTATTAAGTACCGATAACGACAGTTCAAAGCAGCAGACGGGAAAACTCAAACGTAATACCCGTAAACAGAGTGCCGAAGAAATACAAGAAATACAAGAAATACAAGAACATACCTGGTACCTCTGGGGTTGGAAGCAGAGACCATTTCCGACCGAAAGATGCAGCTCCGATGGATATTGATAAGCCACCAACCTCGTTGGTCGAAGACCGGATGGAGGCGGAAGACTTGCCTCCTGGGGGCTCTGGGGTCCCGTGGGGCGACGACGAGGAGAGTGCCTAAATTTATTATTGCGCGGGGTCTGCGGTCTGCTACACTTGAATACTACACCAACAAATGACGCAGACGTATAAAATTGCAACCCTAAACATCAATAGGATTATTTCCGATGTGAAGTTCCAGTGTTTAAGAGACTACTTATATGCCGCAGACATTGACATAGCGTTAATACAAGAGGTAGTCACGACGAAAATTTCGGGTGTATTCGGATATGACGCAATTTTGAACATTGGTAGTGAGGGCGGAACGGCAGTTTTATTCAAACACGGTATACCGTGTACGACGCAAGCGATACTTGAGTCCGGAAGGGGAATGACGGTTAAAGTATGGGATTTACTGATTGTAAATATATATGCCCCTACTGGGTCCAGCGGCAAACACGCGAGGAGCTCCATGTTCCGTGATGAAATCGTCACGTTAATACCAGATGCCCGACTGCCCATAATTTTCGGGGGCGATTTTAATTGTGTTCTCCGTCCCGAAGATCAGCATCCGAACTTCAACTTTTGCGAGGAGGTCTTATCGTTAAGTAATGGACTTGGGATCGTCGATACTTGGTGTCATCTTCGTCCGCACGCCCGAGGGTACACGTATGTTACCAGTAGCACAGCCAGCCGACTAGACAGGATGTATGTGACGAACGGCTTTCTACAGAATGTCATGGATTGTGAAATATGGCCCATCAATTTCTCAGATCATGACGCCTTTCATATAACCGTTCAGTACAGGAAACAACCAACATACATGGGAAGGGGCGTGTGGCAACTTAACGTCTCGCTTTTGCAGGACGAAGAACTTCGGCAGCAGGTCAGCACAACTTGGACGAGATGCCTCCGATCACTAGGCAAATATCCAACTCGTATAATGTGGTGGATCCAAGTCGCGAAACCGCAAATAAAAAAATGTATTGTGCAGTATGCCCGTATGAAGGCATATTGGAGAAAACGTACCATAGAGCACTACTTTTTATGCCTCCGTGAACTCTACAGCGAACCCAACAGTCTAATCATCAACAGTTCCCGAATAAAACGCACTAAAGCCAAAATCACGGCTCTCGTGCGACAATCTGTGGAAGGACAAAAAGTTCGAGCGCGCTCACCGCACGACCTCACGCAAGAACATACATCGATGTATCATCTTCTCAGGGAAGCCAAGAGAGGAAAACAAAAGTTAATTTCCAAAATTACAGATGAAGGCGGACACGTATATGAACACCAGACGGAAATAAGAAACTATGTGGTGCAATATTTCACGGACTTTTACGCCGACCCAGGAACGGACCCCGCGACAGGAGAACCTCTAATGTCCGCTATTCAACCCGCAGTGACTGGGGATGACAATGTCGACCTTCTAGCCAATATTACGAAAGAAGAAATACATTCGGCGATCAAAGAAGCGCCTAAAAAGAAATCGGCTGGTTTAGACGGTCTACCAGTAGAATTCTATACTTTGCTTTTGGAATGTCATAGGGCCAGAGTTAACCAAAATGTACAACGAACTGCTGGGGGAAGTGCAGCCGCCGTCACAGTTTACGGAAGGGCTCGTCGTCCTAATTCCGAAAAAGCCACACACCACATCGTTGACAGACTTTCGGCCGATAACTCTTCTGAATTCCGATTATAAACTTCTTACCAGAATCGTAAACAATAGATTGAAACCTATACTACCCAAGATCCTTGGCCCTTATCAAATGAGTGTGGCTCCTGGCAGATCTATGATTAACGCATTAAGTGAATACAGGGATATCACAACCTTATCATGGTTGTGCAACTGCAATGTAGCGCTGATGTTTTTAGATTTTGACAAGGCGTTCGATCGTGTAAACCACTTATTTCTGTTGAATGTTATGCGACAGATGGGGTTTAGTGCTCATTTCATACTGCTCATAAGTAAGTGCATTTCAGGAACGTACTCCAGAATCAAAATCAATGGTCAAATAAGTACTCCGGTTCCCATCAAGAAGTCCGTGAGGCAGGGTTGCCCTCTTTCGATGACGCTGTACGCCATCGCCGTGGAGCCTCTACTTTCACAGCTGCACCTGAGACTCGAGGGGTTACAAATGTTTGGTATCAAGACAGTATGTCACGCATATGCTGATGATGTCAGTCTTATCGTGAACACAACGGCTGAAATCGAAATTGCACGAGAAGTGATCCAAGCATATGCCAATGCATCTGGTGCTAAACTCAATGAATTCAAATCGAAGATATTACCTATAGGACTACGATCGGAGAACGTGCATTTAACATGGTTGCAACCCATAAATCGGATCACCCACTTAGGTATGATTCTAACGCCGAATCCAAGGGAGATGGCCATTGCCAATTGGACTCATAAACTCAATATATTCCGCGCCACACTCCATGACAACAAAAATAGGAATCTAAACAGGCTACAGAGAGCCCTCTCCGTTAATATTTACGCACTCAGTAAAATATATCTTATAGCCGCGGTACTACCTCCACCAAAGGACATAGCCCACAAGATTTTGCCGCAGCGTATTGGTTCATTTGGCGAGGTAACATATTCAAGGTCAACATGCCAACTATGGCGCTCTCTCGGACAGAAGGGGGCCTGGGAGTGAAAGACGTCCAACTACAATGCACTGCTATGTTTTTGAACCGTACTGGAAAAATCCTACAGTCGCCGCATAAAACAATCACGCAGATACTATTCACCAGCCTAGCCCCCATCAGTAAATCTGCCCCCGTCAACGTTGGACGCATAAATGCACAACTTGACTACGTCCGGCTTTTTTACCTCGAAAGCAGTTACATTCCAGATCTGCGACAGCTCTTCAACACTGCAAAAATTTATGGTCAGCTTACGAGACGGCACAGACCAAACCCTGTGGAGTTGAAGTACCCACAGATTGATTGGACGAACGTTTGGAAGAATATTAACAATTCCATACTTCCATCACGAACTGCATCCGTTTGGTATGACATTGTGAACGATAAGGTTCCAACAGGAGAAAAACTCCACAAGATTCACCTCAAAAAGAGTCCGTACTGTGAACACTGCCATGTCGTCGACACATTGGCACACACACTCACGTGCAGAGATAAATTTCAAATCTGGTAATGGACTAGAAAAAAACTAGCTACAATCAACAGGACCGCTGAAAGTACGATAACGCTTCGAGATGTCCTATGGCCGGACTGGCATTTATTTCCAAAATCAAAATACTACAGCTACGCTTGGGTCATCGGCCTTCGCGTACTTTACAATGACGTATAAAAATGCGAGTTTGAACGAATACGTACAATATATTACGGAAGAACATCATAACTTCCGGAAATGCCCAAAATACAAAAGATCAGTGCAAAATTTTTTGTTCCACACGTTACCCTAATGATTTGAGAATTTGATTCCGTTTCTCGATCACGACAGAAGAGTGGAAGCGCTCCTTGGTTACTCGGACATCACAGATTTCGAGATAATTTAAAGAACAAAAGAAAAAGATACACGGACGAACAATTAAAACTAAGATCTGTAACAAAGCGATTGACAGAGTACAAACAGAAAGGAAGACATACAAGAAGGAAAGGTTTTTCCTGGCAGCGTCTGTAGCAAATGTATGGTTGCTGGCACTCAAATATGATTTCGTTTCTTGAGTTTTTAATTATTTTTATTGTTACTTGGAGACTTTCAGTTCCTACATTAGGGACAGTGGATGTAGGACCAAATTTGTTACTGCAGGTTTCTCCTGCTGTTGTGTTTCTTTGATTTTTATTTATTTATTACGACTATGTACAGCAGGCCATCGTGTGGCTCCACCGACTGTAACGCACAGGGCTACGAGAAGTCAAAATAAGCAACGAGACAGACAGACGACGAACACGAGACCAAGCTTAGTGCTTGGGGATTACAACATGGATATAAACCACGCGAAGAAGAGCACTGCGTGAGGACAGTCTGCTGCGAAGACCACGAAAGAAAAAGAGGAAAACAACAAGTGGCAACCAGTACATAAACCAAGAAGGAGTTTTTATTTACCATCAGAACATCATTCGTTTAAAGGCGAAGAAAAAAAAAAAGTTGCGTATACCGCTTCTCGTTCGATCACCGAAGTTAAGCAACGTCGGGCCTTTTAAGTACTTAGATGGGTGACCGGCTGGGATGACCGCCAGGGGGAAAAAAATGTCTTTTAACGTACGTTATTATTTGCCCTCCGGAGTAGGAAGATTTTTTTCCTATTTCTTTTATTGGACGTGAAACGGTAAAAACGTCTTATATTTACGTAAAAAAAAAAAAAAAAAAAAAAAAAGAAAAGCCTGGGAACGAAATGTGCTGTTGGCTTTTAACGTGCGTTCCACACTGTTATTCTTTGCCATCCGCAGTAGAAAGATTTGCTTTCCTATTTTTTTATCGGACGAGGATCGGAAAAAACTGCACCTCCACCTAAAATAATGGACCGACTGCAACCAAACATGGTACACATACTGCTTACTATTAGGTGAACAACCGCTGTCACGACTTAAACACCTACGCATTACGCTACAGGAGACATGTAGTCATAAACAATGATATTCGTGAATAACTGCTACATCAAGCGAGCCATTTTCCTGCACCTCCTCCTAAAAAAATGGACCGCCTGCAACCACACTTGGTACATGTACTGCTTACTATTAGGCGAACAACCGCTGTCATGAAACAAACACCTACGACTTACGCTACAGGAGACATGAAGTCATAAACAATGATATTCTTGAATTACTGCTACATCATGCGAGCCATTTTCCTGTACCTTCTCCTCAAATAATCGACCGACTGCAACCAAACTTGGTACACATACTGCTTTCAGGCGAACTACGGCTGCCATGAACTTAACACCTACGACTTAAGCTACAGAAGACATGAAGTCATAAAAAATGATATTCCTGATTTACTGCTACATCATGCGAGCCATTTTCCTGCACCTCCTCCTAAAATAATGGACGGACTGCAACCAACCTTGGTACACATACTGCTTACTATTAGTCGAACAACCGCTGTCATGAATTATTCACCTACGACTTACGCTACAGGTGGCATGAAGTCATAAACAATGATATCCTTGAATTACTACTACATCATTCGAGCCATTTTCCTCCACCTCCTCCTAAAAAAATGGACCGACTGCAACCACACTTGGTACACATACTGCTTACTAATAGGCGAACAACAGCTGTCATGAATTAAGCACCTACGACTTACGCTACAGGACACATGAAGTCATAAACAATGATATCCTTGAATTACTGCTACATCATGTGAGCCATTTTCCTACACCTCCTCTTAAAATAATGGACTGAATGCAACAAACCTTGGTACACATACGGCTTACTATTAGTCGAACAACCGCTCTCATGAATTATACACCCACGAATTACTCTACAGGAGGTATGAATTCATAAACAATGATATCCTTGACTTACTGCTACATCATGCGAGCCATTTTCCTGCACCTCCTCCTAAAATAATGGACCTACTGCAACCAAACTTGGTACACATACTGCTTACTATCAGGCGAACAACCACTGTCATGAATTAAACACCTACGACTTACGCTACAGAAGACATGAAATCATAAACAATGATATTCTTGATTACTGCTACATCATGTGAGCCATTTTCCTGCACCTCCACCTAAAATAATGGACCGACTGCAACCAACCTTAGTACACATACTGCTTACTATTAGGCGAACACCCGCTGTACTGAATTAAACACCTACGACTTACGCTACAGGAGACATGAAGGTATAAACAAAGATATTCTTGAATTACTGCTACATCATGCGAGCTATTTTCATGCTACTCCTCCTAAAATAATGGACCTACTGCAACTAAACTTGGTACACATACTGGTTACTATCAGGCGAACAACCGCTGTCATGAATTAAACACCTACGACTTTCGCTACAGGAGACATGAAGTCATAAACAATGATATTCTTGATTTACTGCTACAACATGTGAGCCATTTTCCTGCAGCTCCTCCTAAAAAAATGGACCGACTGCAACCAAACTTGGTGCACATACTGCCTACTATTAGGTGAACAACCGCTGTCATGAATTAAACACCTATGACTTAAGCTACAGAAGACATGAAGTCATAAACAATGATATTCTTCAATTAATACTACATCATGTGGGCCATTTTCCTGCACCTAGTCCTAAAATAATGGACTGACTGCAACCAAACATGGTAAGCATACTGCTTACTATTAGTCGAACAACCGCTGTCTTGAATTAAACACCTACGACTTACGCTACAGGGGACATGTAGTCATAAACAATGATATTCTTGAATTGCTGCTACATCATGTGAGCCATTTTCCTGCACCTCCTCCTTAAATAATGGACCGACTGCAACCAACCTTGGTACACATACGGCTTACTATTAGGCGAACAACAGCTGTCATGAATTAAACACCTACGACTTACGCTACATGAGACATGAACTCATAAACAATGATATTTTTGATTTACTAGTACATAATATGAGCCATTTTCCTGCACTTTCTAACGTCCATCACCTCTTTTCGGAATGACTCAAACTGAGCCCTAATATATTCCTGAATCACGGAAATGTTTATTAGTTCTCAGTCTATAACGAAATCATTCCACTGTAGGTGAGGTTGAACTTATCTTATATGCTGGCTGAAGTCCATTGCGTTGTGAGTTGTCTTCGGCATTCACTAAAGAAATTGATTCTACAGGATCTTCTCTTAAATTAAAACCATTTTAGTTGATATGGAAACGATTTTATTTCCACTTAAACATTGCACAATCAAGAAATGCAGCAGCAAGCCAACACAGCTGCTTACAGGCTTCTGGCCACTCGGATACTCTATCCACGACTAAACAAAAAATGGTTTCTCTCCAACATCTTTCTGCTTAACCACGTATTAAAAATGATGACAAAGTTTTGTAATTCACAATTAAACAATATTCTTTTACATCAAATATGCCAAAATACAGAAATAAAAACATTAGATTTAAGCTTTGACTATTTATGTCAATATATGTACTAGTTTCATGAATTTTGTATTTAAATGTAGTACACAAATTTAACGTCATCCTTTTGACTAGTGTTTACAGTCGTCAAATTATTTACATTATGTGTGTTTTTAAAATGCACACATATTTGTTTTGCCAATAGTGTGTAGGCTTACTATTATTATGACATATAATTTTAATGTGTTTCGGTTTGCGGTCAAATTATTTATTAATACGGATTTGTTTATGGTTGTCGTAGTTTTGTTAATTTCGAAGATAGTTTCTTAGTACCAAACGGATTATTAATTTTAGTGCATGAACAATTATCAGTATTTAATTTAGGATCTAGTGATATATAAAACATGGTCTGCCCTAATTTATTTAAACAAAAGGTATATATGAAATCATGTGGTGCAATAGTTTATAACATGTAGCATTGTTGTTTTTATACAAATTAGTATCTATATAGGTTCAGAAATATCCAAAACGGAGTGTAAGGCATTTTTAGTGTTTGCAGCTATTTTTTACGAAAGTATTATAAACTGAAAATTACGTAAAAGGTCAGCTAAAGTTATATTTAAATGAACATACTATTTCTTAAAAGTGTTTTACTAATAGTCTTAATAGAATTCCAAACAGAAGGCGAAAATGTAAATATCACATGTCCGGAAATGAAGTTTTACTTTAGGTATCAGATATTTCATGTTTCAATGTTGGCAACTGATTTTTAGGAGTGAGCAACATAGCAGAAACGTTACAACTTCCTCCTAAATTAATGGAACGACTGCACCCAAACTTGGTACACATACTGCTTACTATCAGGCGAACAACCGTTGTCATGAATTAAACACCTAAGGCTTACGCTACAGAAGACATGAAATCATAAACAATGATAATCTTGAATGACTGCTACATCATGTGAGCAATTTTCCTGCACCTCCTCCTAAAATAATGGACGGACTGCAACCAACCTTGGTACACATACTGCTTACTAATAGTCGAACAACCGCTGTCATGAATTATTCACCTACGACTTACGCTACAGGTGGCATGAAGTCATAAACAATGATATCCTTGAATTACTACTACATCATGCGAGCCATTTTCCCCCACCTCCTCCTAAAAAAATGGACCGACTGCATCCACACTTGGTACACATACTGCTTACTAATAGGCGAACAACAGCGGTCATGAATTAAACACCTACGACTTACGCTACAGGACACATGAAGTCATAAACAATGATATCCTTGAATTACTGCTACACCATGTGAGCCATTTTCCTACACATCCTCTTAAAATAATGGACTGAATGCAACAAACCTTGGTACACATACGGCTTACTATTAGTCGAACAACCGCTCTCATGAATTATACACCCACGAATTACGCTACAGGAGGCATGAATTCATAAACAATGATATCCTTGACTTACTGCTACATCATGCGAGCCATTTTCCTGCACCTCCTCCTAAAATAATGGACCTACTGCGACCAAACTTGGTACACATACTGCTTACTATCAGAGGAACAACCGCTGTCATGAATTAAACACCTACGACTTACGCTACAGAAGACATGAAATCATAAACAATGATATTCTTGATTACTGCTACATCATTTGAGCCACTTTCCTGCACCTCCACCTAAAATAATGGACCGACTGCAAACACCCTTGGTACCCATACTGCTTACTATTAGGCGAACACCCGCTGTACTGAATTAAACGCCTACGACATACGCTACAGGAGACATGAAGTCATAAACAAAGATATTCTTGAATTACTGCTACATCATGCGAGCTATTTTCATGCTACTCCTCCTAAAATAATGGACCTACTGCAACCAAACTTGGTACACATACTGGTTACTATCAGGCGAACAACCGCTGTCATGAATTAAACACCTACGACTTTCGCTACAGGAGACATGAAGTCATAAACAATGATATTCTTGATTTACTGCTACAACATGTGAGCCATTTTCCTGCACCTCCTCCTAAAAAAATGGACCGACTGCAATCAAACTTGGTGCACATACTGCCTACTATTAGGTGAACAACCGCTGTCATGAATTAGACACCTACGACTTAAGCTACAGAAGACATGAAGTCATAAACAATGATATTCTTCAATTAATGCTACATCATGTGCGCCATTTTCCTGCACCTCCTCCTAAAATAATGGACTGACTGCAACCAAACATGGAAAGCATATTGCTTACTATTAGTCGAACAACCGCTGTCTTGAATTAAACACCTACGACTTACGCTACAGGAGACATGAAGTCATAAACAAAGATATTCTTGAATTACTGCTACATCATGCGAGCTATTTTCATGCTACTCCTCCTAAAATAATGGACCTACTGCAACCAAACTTGGTACACATACTGGTTACTATCAGGCGAACAACCGCTGTCATGAATTAAACACCTAAGGCTTACGCTACAGAAGACATGAAATCATAAACAATGATAATCTTGAATGACTGCTACATCATGTGAGCAATTTTCCTGCACCTCCTCCTAAAATAATGGACCGACTGCATCCAACCTTTTTACACATACTGCTTACTATTAGGCGAAAAACCGCTGTAATTAATTAAACACCCTCGACTTACGCTACAGGAGACATGAAGTCATAAACAATTATATTCTTTAATTACTGCTACAGCATGTGAGCCATTTTCCTGCAACTCCTCTTACAATAATGGACTGAATCTAACAAAACTTGGTAAACATACTGCTTACTATTCGTCGAACAACCGCTGTCTTGAATTATACACCTACGACTTAAGCTACAGGTGGCATGAAGTCATAAACAATGATATCCTTGAATTACTACTACATCATGCGAGCCATTCTCCCCCACCTCCTCCTAAAAAAATGGACCGACTGCATCCACACTTGGTACACATACTGCTTACTAATAGGCGAACAACAGCTGTAATGAATTAAACACCTACGACTTACGCTACAGGACACATGAAGTCATAAACAATGATATCCTTGAATTACTGCTACATCATGTGAGCCATTTTCCCACACATCCTCTTAAAATAATGGACTGAATGCAACAAACCTTGGTACACATACGGCTTACTATTAGTCGAACAACCGCTCTCATGAATTATACACCCACGAATTACGCTACAGGAGGCATGAATTCATAAACAATGATATCCTTGACTTACTGCTACATCATGCGAGCCATTTTCCTGCACCTCCTCCTAAAATAATGGACCTACTGCGACCAAACTTGGTACACATACTGCTTACTATCAGAGGAACAACCGCTGTCATGAATTAAACACCTACGACTTACTCTACAGAAGACATGAAATCATAAACAATGATATTCTTGATTACTGCTACATCATTTGAGCCACTTTCCTGCACCTCCACCTAAAATAATGGACCGACTGCAAACAACCTTGGTACCCATACTGCTTACTATTAGGCGAACACCCGCTGTACTGAATTAAACGCCTACGACATACGCTACAGGAGACATGAAGTCATAAACAAAGATATTCTTGAATTACTGCTACATCATGCGAGCTATTTTCATGCTACTCCTCCTAAAATAATGGACCTACTGCAACCAAACTTGGTACACATACTGGTTACTATCAGGCGAACAACCGCTGTCATGAATTAAACACCTACGACTTTCGCTACAGGAGACATGAGGTCATAAACAATGATATTCTTGATTTACTGCTACATCATGTGCGCCATTTTCCTGCACTTCCTCCTAAATTAATGGACCGACTGCACCCAAACTTGGTACACATACTGCTTACTATCAGGCGAACAACCGTTGTCATGAATTAAACACCTAAGGCTTACGCTACAGAAGACATGAAATTATAAACAATGATAATCTTGAATGACTGCTACATCATGCGAGCAATTTTCCTGCACCTCCTCCTAAAATAATGGACCGACTGCATCCAACCTTTTTACACATACTGCTTACTATTAGGCGACCAAACCGCTGTAATTAATTAAACACCCTCGACTTACGCTACAGGAGACATGAAGTCATAAACAATGATATTCTTTAATTACTGCTACATCATGCGAGCCAATTTCCTGCACCTCCTCCTAAAATAATGGACCAACTGCAACCAAACTTGGTACACTTAATGCTTACTATTAGGCGAACAACCGCTGTCACGACTTTATACACCTACGACTTACGCTACAGGAGACACCGTGTCATAAACAATGATATTCTTGAATTACTGCTACAACATGCAGGCATTTTTCCTGCACCTCCTCCAAAATAATGGACCGACTGCAACCTAACTTGCTACACGTACTTCTTACTATTAGGTGAACAACCGCTGTCATGAATTAAACACCTACGACTTACGCTACAGGAGACAAGATGTCATAAACAATGATATTCTTGAATAACTGCTACATCATGCGAGCCATTTTCCTCCACCTCCTCCTAAAATAATGGACCGACTGCAACCACACTAGGTACACATACTGCTTACTATTAGGGGAACAACCGCTGTCATGAATTAAACACCTACGACTTACGCTACAGGAGACATGAAGTCATAAACTATGATATTCTTGAATTACTGCTAAATCATGAAAGCCTTTGTCCTGCACCTCCTCCTAAAATAGTGCACCGACTGCAAACAAACTTCGTACACATACTGCTTACTATTAGGCAAACAACCGCTGTCATGAATTAAACACCTACCAATTACGCGACAGGAGTCATGAAGTCATAAACAATGATATTCTTGATTTACTGCTACAACATGTGAGCCATTTTCATGCACCTCCTCCTAATCTAATGGACCAAATACAACCAAACTTGGTACACATACGGCTTACTATCAGGCGAACAACCGCTGTCATGAATTAAACACCTACGACTTACGCTACAGTAGACATGAAGTCATAAACAATGATATTCTTGAATTACTGCTACACCATGCGAGCCATTTTCATGCACCTCCTACTAAAATAATGGACCGACTGCAACAAAACTTGGTACACATACTGCCCACTATCAGGCGAACAACCGCTGTCATGAATTAAACACCTACGACTTACGCTACAGGAGACATGATGTCATAAACAATGATATTCTTGAATAACTGCTACATCATGCGAGCCATTTTCCTCCACCTCCTCCTAAAATAATGGACCGACTGCAACCACACTAGGTACACATACTGCTTACAATTAGGCGAACAACCGCTGTCATGAATTAAACACCTACGACTTTCGCCACAGGAGACATGGAGTCATAAATTATGATATTCTTGAATTACTGCTAAATCATGAAATTCTTTGTCCTGCACTTCCTCCTAAAATAATGCACCGACTGCAACCAACCTTGGTACACATAATGCTTACTATTAGGCGAACAACCGCTGTAATAAATTAAGCACCTACGACTTACGCTACAGGAGGCATGAAGTCATAAATAATGATATTCTTGAATAATTGCTACATCGTGCGAGCAATTTTCCTGCACCTCCTCCTAAAATAATGGACCGACTGCAACCAAACTCGGTACAAAAGCTGCTTTCTATTAGGCGAACAACCGCTGTCATGAATTAAACACCTACGACTTACGCTACAGGAGACAAAACTTACAAACAAAGATATTCTTGAATTACTGCTACATCATGCGAGCATTTTTTCTGCACCTCCTCCTAAAATAATATACCGACTGCAACCAAACTTGGTGCACATACTGTTTACTATTAGGCGAACAACCGCTGTCATGAATTAAACACCTACGACTTACGCTACAGGAGACATGAAGTCATAAACTATGATATTCTTGAATTACTGCTACATCATTCGAGCCATTTTCCTGCACCTTCTCCTAAAATAATGGACCGACTGCAACCAAACTTGGTACACATACTGCTTACTATTACACGAACAACCGCTGTCATGACTTAAACACCTACGACTTACGCTACAGGAGACATGATATCATAAACAATGATATTCTTGAATAACTGCTACATCATACGAGCCATTTTCCTCCACCTCCTCCTAAAATAATGGACCGACTGCTACCAAACTAGGTACACATACTGCTTACTACTAGGCGAACAACCGCTGTCATGAATTAAACACCTACGACTTTCGCCACAGGAGACATGGAGTCATAAAATATGATATTCTTGAATTACTGCTTAATCATGAAAGTCTTTGTCCTGCACTTCCTCCTAAAATAATGCACCGACTGCAACCAGACTTCGTACACATACTGCTTACTATTAGGCGAACAACCGCTGTCATGAATTAAACACCTACGACTTACGCTACATGAAATCATAAACAACGATTTTCTTGAATTACTGCTACATCATGTGAGCCATTATCCTGCACATCCTCCTATAATAATGGACCCACTGCAACCAAACTTGGTACACATTCTGCTTACTATAAGGCGAACAACTGCTGTCATGACTTAAACACCTACGACTTACACAACAGGAGACATGAAATCATAAACAATGATATTCTTGAATTGCTGCTACATCATGTGAGCCATTTTCCTGCACCTCCTCCTAAAATAATGGACCGTCAGCAACAGAACTTGGTACACATACTGCTTACTATTAGTCGAACAATCGCTGCCATGAATTAAACACCTACCACTTACGCGACAGGAGACATGAAATCATAAACAATAATATTCCTGATTTACTACAACATCATGTGAGATATTTTGCTGCACCTCCTCCTAAAATAATGGACCGACTACAACCAAACTTGGTACACATACTGCTTACTATCAGGCGAACAACCGCTGATATGAATTAAACACTTATGACTTACGCTACAGAAGACATGAAGTCATAAACAAAGATATTCTTTAATTACTGCTACATCATATGAGCCATTTCCTGCACCTCCTCCTAAAGTAATGGAACAACTGCAACCAACCTTGGTACACATACTGCTTACTATTAGGCGAACAACCGCTGTAATTAATTAAACCCCTACGACTTACGCTACAGGAGACATGAAGTCATAAACAATGATATTCTTGAATTACTGCTACATCATTCGAGCCATTTTCCTGCACCTTCTCCTAAAGTAATGGACCGACTGCAACCAAACTTGGTACTCATACTGCTTACTATTAGGCGAACAACCGCTGTCATGAATTAAACACCTACGACTTACGTTACAGGAGACATGAAGTCATAAATAATGATATTCTTGAATAAATGCTACATCATGCGAGCCATTTTCCTGCACCTCCTCCTAAAATAATGGACCGACTGCAACCAAACTCGGTACACAAATTGCTTTCTATTAGGCGAACAACCGCTGTCATGAATTAAACACCTACGACTTACGCTACAGGAAACAAAACTCACAAACAATGATATTCTTGAATTACTGCTACATCATGCGAGCATTTTTTCTGCACCACCTCCTAAAATAATATACCGACTGCAACCTATCTTGGTACACGTACTGCTTACTATTATGCGAACAACTGCTGTCATGAATTAAAAACCTCTAATTACGCTACAGGAGACATGAAGTCATAAACAATTATATTCTTGAATACCTGCTACATCATGCGAGCCAATTCCTGTACCTCCTCCTAAAATAATGGACCTACTGCAACCACACTTGGTACACACACTGCTTACTTTTAGTCGAACAATCGCTGTCACGACTTAAACACCTACGACTTACGCTACAGGAGACATGATGTCATTAACAATGATATTCTTGAATTACTGCTACAACATGTGAGCCACTTTCCTGCACCTCCTCTTAAAATAATGGACCGAATGCAACCAACTTAGTACACATACTGCTTTCTATCAGGCGAACAACGGCTGTCATGAATTCAACACCTACGACTTAAGCTACAGAAGACATGAAGCCATAAAGAATGATATTCTTGATTTACTGCTACATCATGTGAGCCAGTTTCCTCCACCTCCTCCTAAAGTAATGGACCGACTGCAACCAAGCTTGGTACACATACTGCTTACTATTAGGCGAACAACCGCTGTAATTAATTAAACACCAACGACTTACGCTATAGGAGACATGAAGTCATAAACAATGATATCCTGAATTACTGCTACATCATGTGCGCCATTTTCCTAAACCACCTCTTAAAATAATGGACTGAATGCAACAATTCTTGGTACTCATACTGCTTACTATTAGTCGAACAACCGCTATCATGAATTATACACCCACAACTTACGCTACAGGAGGCATGAAGTCATAAACAATGATATTCTTGAATAACTGCTACATCATGTGAGCAATTTTCCTGCTCCTCCTCCTAAAATAAAGGACCGACTGCCATCAACCTTGGTACACATACTGCTTACTATAAGGTGAACAACCGCTGTCATCAATTAAACACCTACGACTTACGCTATAGGAGACATGAACTCACAAACAATGATATTCTTGAATTACTGCTACAACATGTGAGCGACTTTCCGGCACCTCCTCTTAAAATAATGGACCGAATGCAACCAAACTTGGTACACATACTGCTTTCTATCAGGCGAACAACGGCTGTCATGAATTCAACACCTACGACTTAAGTTACAGAAGACTTGAAGTCATAAAAAATGATATTCATGATTTACTGCTACATCATGCGAGCCATTTTCATGCACCTCCTACTAAAATAATGGACCGACTGCAACCAAACGTGGTACACATACTGCTTACTATCAGGCGAACAACCACTGTAATGAATTAAACACCTACGATTTACGCTACAGAAGACATGAAGTCATAAACAAAGATATTCTTTAATTACTGCTACATCATGTGAGCCATTTTCCTGCACTTCCTCCTAAAATAATGGACCGACTGCAAACAAACTTGGTACAAACACTGCTTACTATTAGGCGAAGGACCGCTGTCATGTATAAAACACATACGACTTACGCTACAGGAGACTTGAAATCATAAACAATGATATTCTTCAATTACTGCTAGCTCATGAGAGCCATTTTCCTGCTTCTCTTAACAAAATAATGGACCGACTGCAACCAAACTTGGTACACATACTACTTACTATTATTCGAACAACCGCTGTCATGAATTAAACACCTACGACTTACGCTACGAGATACATGAAGTCATAAACAATGATATTCTTGATTTACTGCTACATCATGTGAGCCATTTTCCTGCACCTCCTCCTAAAATAATGGACCAACTGCAACCAACCTTGGTACACATACTGCTTACCATTAGGCGAAGAACCGCTGTAAAAATTAAACACCTACGACTTACGCTACAGAAGACATGAATTCATAAACAATGATATTCTTGATTTACTGCTACATCATGTGAGCCATTTTCCTGCACCTCCTCCTAAAATATTGGACCGACTGCAACCAAACGTGGTACACATACTGCTTACTATCAGGCGAACAACCGCTGTAATGAATTAAACACCTAAGACTTACGCTACAGAAGACATGAAGTCATAAACAAAGATATTCTTTAATTACTGCTACATCATGTGAGCCATTTTCCAGCACCTCCTCTTAAAATAATGGACCACCTGCAACCACCCTTGGTACACATACTGCTTACTATTAGGCAAACAACCACTGTAATTAATTAAACACCTACGACTTACGCTACAGGAGGCATGAAGTGATAAACAATGATATTCTTGAATTACTGCTACATCATGCGAGCATTTTTCCTGCACCTCCTCCTAAAATAATATACCGACTGCAACCAATCTTGGTACACGTACTGCTTACTATTATGCGAACAACTTCTGTCATGAATTCAACACCTACGACTTAAGCTACAGAAGACATGAAGTCATATAGAATGATATTCTTGATTTACTGCTACATCCTGTGAGCCATTTTCAAGCACCTCCTACTAAAATAATGGACCGACTGCAACCAAACTTGGTACACATACTGCTTACTATCAGGCGAACAACCGCTGTAATGAATTAATCACCTACGTCTTACGCTACAAAAGACATGTAGTCATAAACAAAGATATTCTTGAATTACTGCTACATCATGTGAGCCATTATCCTGCACATCCTCCTATAATAATGGACTGTCTGCAACCAAACTTGGTACACATTCTGCTTACTATAAGGCGAACAACTGCTGTCATGACATAAACACCTACGACTTACGCAACAAGAGACATGAAGTCATAAACAAAGATATTCTTTAATTACTGCTACATCATGTGAGCCATTTTCCAGCACCTCCTCTTAAAATAATGGACCACCTGCAACCACCCTTGGTACACATACTGCTTACTATTAGGCAAACAACCACTGTAATTAATTAAACACATACGACTTACGCTACAGAAGACATGAAGTCATAAACAATGATATTCTTGATTTACTGCTACATCCTGTGAGCCATTTTCCTGCACCTCCTCCTAAAGTAATGGACCGACTGCAACCAACCGTGGTACACATACTGCTTACTATTAGGCGAACAACCGCTGTAAGTAATTAAACACCTACGACTTACGCTACAGGAGACATGAAGTGATAAACAATGATATTCTTGAATTACTGCTACATCATGTGAGCCATTTTCCTGCACCTCCTCTTAAAATAATGGACTGAATGCAACAAAACTTGGTACACATACTGCTTACTATTAGTCGAACACCCGCTATCATGAATTATACACCCCCGACTTACGCTACAGGAGGCATGAAGTCATAAACAATGATATTCTTGAATTACTGCTACTTCATGTGAGCAATTTTCCTGCTCCTCCTCCTAAAATAAAGGACCAACTGCCGTCAACCTCGGTACACATACTGCTTACCATTAGGCGAACAACCGCTGTCATCAATTAAACACGTACGATTTACGCTACAGGGGACATGAAGTCATAAACAATGATGTTCTTGAATTACTGCTACATCATTCAAGTCATTTTCCTGCAGCTTCTCCTAATGTAATGGACCGACTGCAACCAAACGTGGTACACATACTGCTTACTATTACGGGAATAACCGCTGTCATGACTTAAACACCTACGACTTATGCTACAGGAGACATAAAATCATAAACAATGATATTCTTAAATTACTGCTACATCATGCGAGCCATTTTACTGCACCTCCTCCTAAAATAATGGACCGACTGCAACAAAACGTGGTACACATAGTGCTTACTATCAGTCGAACAACCGCTGTCATGAATTAAACACCTACGACTTAAGCTACAGAAGAAATGAATTCATACACAATGATATCCTTGATTTACTGCTACATCATGTGAGAAATTTTCCTGCACCTCCTCCTAAAATAATGGACCGACAGCAAACAAATTTGGTACAAACACTGCTTACTATTAGGCGAAGGACCGCTGTCATGAATAAAACACATACGACTTACGCTACAGGAGACTAGAAATTATAAACAATGATATTCTTCAATTACTGCTAGCTCATGAGAGCCATTTTCCTGCACCTCTTCCCAAAATAATGGACCGACTGCAACCAAACTTGGTACACATACTACTTACTATTATTCGAACAACCGCTGTCATGAATTAAACACCTACGACTTACGCTACACGATACATGAAGTCATAAACAATGATATTCTTGAATTACTGCTACATCATGTGAGGCATTATCCTGCTCATCCTCCTAAAATAATGGACCGACTGCAACCAACCTTGGTACACATACTGCTTACTATTAGGCGAACAACCGCTGTCATGAATTAAACACCTACGACTTACGCTACACGATACATGAGGTCATAAACAATGATATTCTTGAATTACTGCTACATCATGCGAGCCATTTTCAAGCACCTCCTACTAAAATAATGGACCGACTGCAACCAAACTTGGAACAGATACTGCTTAATATCAGGCGAACAACCGCTGTAATGAATTAAACACCTACGTCTTACGCTACAAAAGACATGAAGTCATAAACAAAGATATTCTTGAATTACTGCTACATCATGTGAGCCATTATCCTGCACATCCTCCTATAATAATGGACTGTCTGCAACCAAACTTGGTACACATTCTGCTTACTATAAGGCGAACAACTGCTGTCATGACTTAAACACCTACGACTTACGCAACAAGAGACATGAAGTCATAAACAATGATATTCTTGAATTACTGCTACATCATGTGAGGCATTATCCTGCTCATCCTCCTAAAATAATGGACCGACTGCAACCAACCTTGGTACACATACTGCTTACTATTAGGCGAACAACCGCTGTCATGAATTAAACACCTACGACTTACGCTACACGATACATGAAGTCATAAACAACGATATTCTTGAATTACTGCTACATCATGCGAGCCATTTTCAAGCACCTCCTACTAAAATAATGGACCGACTGCAACCAAATCTGGTACACATACTGCTTACTATCAGGCGAACAACCGCTGTAATGAATTAAACACCTACGTCTTACGCTACAAAAGACATGAAGTCATAAACAAAGATATTCTTGAATTACTGCTACATCATGTGAGCCATTATCCTGCACATCCTCCTATAATAATGGACTGTCTGCAACCAAACTTGGTACACATTCTGCTTACTATAAGGCGAACAACTGCTGTCATGACTTAAACACCTACGACTTACGCAACAAGAGACATGAAGTCATAAACAAAGATATTCTTTAATTACTGCTACATCATGTGAGCCATTTTCCAGCACCTCCTCTTACAATAATGGACCACCTGCAACCACCCTTGGTACACATACTGCTTACTATTAGGCAAACAACCACTGTAATTAATTAAACACATACGACTTACGCTACAGGAGACATGAAGTGATAAACAATGATATTCTTGAATTACTGCTACATCATGCGAGCATTTTTCCTGCACCTCCTCCTAAAATAATATACCGACTGCAACCAATCTTGGTACACGTAGTGCTTACTATTATGCGAACAACTTCTGTCATGAATTCAACACCTACGACTTAAGCTACAGAAGACATGAAGTCATAAACAATGATATTCTTGATTTACTGCTACATCCTGTGAGCCATTTTCCTGCACCTCCTCCTAAAGTAATGGACCGACTGCAACCAACCGTGGTACACATACTGCTTACTATTAGGCGAACAACCGCTGTAAGTAATTAAACACCTACGACTTACGCTACAGGAGACATGAAGTGATAAACAATGATATTCTTGAATTACTGCTACATCATGTGAGCCATTTTCCTGCACCTCCTCTTAAAATAATGGACTGAATGCAACAAAACTTGGTACACATACTGCTTACTATTAGTCGAACACCTGCTATCATGAATTATACACCCCCGACTTACGCTACAGGAGGCATGAAGTCATAAACAATGATATTCTTGAATTACTGCTACTTCATGTGAGCAATTATCCTGCTCCTCCTCCTAAAATAAAGGACCAACTGCCGTCAACCTCGGTACACATACTGCTTACCATTAGGCGAACAACCGCTGTCATCAATTAAACACGTACGATTTACGCTACAGGAGACATGAAGTCATAAACAATGATGTTCTTGAATTACTGCTACATCATTCAAGTCATTTTCCTGCAGCTTCTCCTAAAGTAATGGACCGACTGCAACCAAACGTGGTACACATACTGCTTACTATTACGGGAATAACCGCTGTCATGACTTAAACACCTACGACTTATGCTACAGGAGACATAAAATCATAAACAATGATATTCTTAAATTACTGCTACATCATGCGAGCCATTTTACTGCACCTCCTCCTAAAATAATGGACCGACTGCAAACAAACTTGGTACACATAGTGCTTACTATCAGGCGAACAACCGCTGTCATGACCTAAACACCTACGACTTAAGCTACAGAAGACATGAATTCATACACAATGATATCCTTGATTTACTGCTACATCATGTGAGCCATTTTCCTGCACCTCCTCCTAAAAAATGGACCGACAGCAAACAAACTTGGTACAAACACTGCTTACTATTAGGCGAAGGACCGCTGTCATGAATAAAACACATACGACTTACGCTACAGGAGACTTGAAATTATAAACAATGATATTCTTCAATTACTGCTAGCTCATGAGAGCCATTTTCCTGCACCTCTTCCCAAAATAATGGACCGACTGCAACCAAACTTGGTACACATACTACTTACTATTATTCGAACAACCGCTGTCATGAATTAAACACCTACGACTTACGCTACACGATACATGAAGTCATAAACAATGATATTCTTGAATTACTGCTACATCATGTGAGGCATTATCCTGCTCATCCTCCTAAAATAATGGACCGACTGCAACCAACCTTGGTACACACACTGCTTACTATTAGGCGAACAACCGCTGTCATGAATTAAACACCTACGACTTACGCTACACGATACATGAGGTCATAAACAATGATATTCTTGAATTACTGCTACATCATGCGAGCCATTTTCAAGCACCTCCTACTAAAATAATGGACCGACTGCAACCAAACTTGGAACACATACTGCTTACTATCAGGCGAACAACCGCTGTAATGAATTAAACACCTACGTCTTACGCTACAAAAGACATGAAGTCATAAACAAAGATATTCTTGAATTACTGCTACATCATGTGAGCCATTATCCTGCACATCCTCCTATAATAATGGACTGTCTGCAACCAAACTTGGTACACATTCTGCTTACTATAAGGCGAACAACTGCTGTCATGACTTAAACACCTACGACTTACGCAACAAGAGACATGAAGTCATAAACAATGATATTCTTGAATTGCTGCTACATCATGTGAGCCATTTTCCTGCACCTCCTCCTAAAATAATGGACTGTCTGCAACCAAACTTGGTACACATACTGCTTACTATTAGTCGAACAATCGCTGCCATGAATTAAACACCTACCACATACGCGACAGGAGACATGAAATCATAAGCAATAATATTCCTGATTTACAGCAACATCATGTGAGATATTTTGCTGCACCTCCTCCTAAAATAATGGACCGACTACAACCAAACTTGGTACACATACTGCTTACTATCAAGCGAACTACCGCTGATATGAATTAAACACCTAAGACTTACGCTACAGAACACATTAAGTCATAAACAATGATATTCTTGAATTACTGCTACATCATTCGAGCCATTTTCCTGCACCTTCCCCTAAAGTAATGGACCGACTGCAACCAAACTTGGTACCTATACTACTTACTATTAGGCGAACAACCGCTGTCATGAATTAAACACCTACGACTTACGCTACAGGAGACATGAAGTCATAAATAATGATATTCTTGAATAAATGCTACATCATGCGAGCCATTTTCCTGCATCTCCTCCTAAAATAATGGACCGACAGCAACTAAACTCGGTACATAAACTGCTTACTATTAGGCGAACAACCGTTGTCACGACTTAAACACCTCCGTCTTACGCTACAGGATACATGATGTCATAAACAATGATATTCTTGAATTACTGCTACATCAGGTGAACCATTTTCCTGCACCTCCTCCTAAAATAATGGACCAACTGCAACCAACCTTGGTACACATACTGCTTACTATTAGGCGAAGAACCGCTGTAATGAATTAAACACCTACGACTTACGCTACAGGAGACATGAAGTCATAAACAATGATATTCATGAATTACTGCTACAACATGTGAGCTACTTTCCTGCACCTCCTCTTAAAATAATGGACCGAATGCAACCAAACTTGGTACACATACTGCTTACTATCAGGCGAACAACGGCTGTCATGAATTCAACACCTACGACTTAAGCTACAGAAGACATGAAGTCATAAACAAGGATATACTTGATATACTGCTACATCATGTGAGCAATTTTCCTGCTCCTCCTCCTAAAATAATATACCGACTGCAACCTATCTTGGTACACATACTGCTTACTATTATGCGAACAACTGCTGTCATGAATTAAACACCTACGAATTACGATACAGAAGACATGAAGTCATAAACAATGATATTCTTGAATTACTGCTACATCATTCGAGCCATTTTCCTGCACCTTCTCCTAAAGTAATGGACCGACTGCAACCAAACTTGGTACTCGTACTGCTTACTATTAGGCGAAGAACCGCTGTCATGAATACAACACGTACGATTTACGCTACAGGGGACTTGATGTCATAAACAATGATATTCTTCAATTACTGCTAGCTCATGAGAGCCATATTCCTGCACCTCCTCCCAAAATAATGTACCGACTGCAACCAAACTTGGTACACATACTACTTACTATTATTCGAACAATCGCTGTCATGAATTAGACACCTACGACTTACGCTACACGATACATGAAGTCATAAACAATGATATTCTTGAATTACTGCTACATCATGTGAGACATTATCCTGCACATCCTAGTACAATAATGTACCGACTGCAACCAACCTTGGTACACATACTGCTTACTATTAGGCGAACAACCGCTGTCATGAATTAAACACCTACGACTTACGCTGCAGGAGACATGATGTCATAAACAATGATATTCTGGAATTACTGCTACATCATTCGAGCCATTTTCCTGCACCTTCTCCTATAATAATGGACCGACTGCAACCAAACTTGGTACACATACTGCTTACTATTAGGCGAACAACCGCTGCCATGAATTAAACACCTACAACTTACGCGACAGGAGACATGAAGTCATACACAATGATATTCCTGATTTACTGCTACATCATGTGAGATATTTTCCTGAACCTCCTCCTAAAATAATGGACTGACTGCAACCAATCTTGGTACACAAACTGATTGCAATTTGGCGAACAACCGCTGTCATGAATTGAACACCTACGACTTACGCTACAGGAGACATGAATTCATAAACAATGATATTCTTGAATAGCTGCTACATCATGCGAGCCATTTTCCTGCAACCTCCTCCTAAAATAATGGACCAACTGCAACCAACCTTGGTACACATAATGCTTACTATTAGGCTAAGAACCGCTGTAATGAATTCAACACCTACGACTTACGCTACAGGAGACATGAAGTCATAAACAATGATATTCTTGAATTACTGCTACATCATTCGAGCCATTTTCCTGCACCTTCTCCTCAAGTAATGGACCGACTGCAACCAAACGTGGTACACAAACTACTTACTATTAAGCGAACAACCGCTGTCACGACTTAAACACCTACGACTTACGCTACAGGAGACATGATATCATAAACAATGATATTCTTGAATTACTGCTACATCAGGCGAGCCATTTTCCTGCACCTCCTCCTAAAATAATGGACCAACTGCAACCAACCTTGGTACACATACTGCTTACTATTAGGCGAAGAACCGATGTAATGAATTAAACACCTACGACTTACGCTACAGGAGGCATGAAGTCATAAACAATGATATTCTTGAATTACTGCTACAACATGTGAGCCTCTTTCCTGCACCTCCTCTTAAAATAATGAACCGACTGCAACCAAACTTGGTACACATACTGCTTACAATCAGGCGAACAACGGCTGTCATGAATTCAACACCTACGACTTAAGCTACAGAAGACATGAAGTCATAAACAATGATATTCTTGATATACTGCTACATCATGTGAGCCATTTTCCTGCACCTCCTCCTAAAGTAATGCAACGACTGCAACCAACCTTGGTACACATATTGCTTACTATTAGGCGAACAACCGCTGTAAGTAATTAAACACCTACGACGTACGCTACAGGAGACATGAAGTGATAAACAATGATATTCTTGAATTACTGCTATATCATGTGAGCAATTTTCCTGCACCTCCTCTTAAAAAAATGGACTGAATGCAACAAAACGTGGTACACATACTGCTTACTATTAGTCGAACAACCGCTATCATGAATTATACACCCACGACTTACGCTACAGGAGGCATGAAGTCATAAAAAATGATATTCTTGAATTACTGCTACATCAAGTGAGCAATTTTCCTGCTCCTACCCCTAAAATAAAGGACCGACTCCCATCAACGTCGGTACACATACTGCTTACTATTAGGTGAACAACCGCTGTCATCAATTAAACACCTATGACTTACGCTACTGGAGATATGAAGTCATAAACAATGATATTCTTGAATTACTGCTACATCATTCGAGCCATTTTCCTGCACCTCCTCCTAAAGTAATGGACCGACTGCAACCAAACGTGGTACACATACTGCTTACTATTACGCGAATAACCGCTGTCACGACATAAACACCTACGACTTACGCTACAGGAGACATAAAATCATAAGCAATGATATTCTTGAATTACTGCTACA
Source organism: Locusta migratoria (assembly GCA_026315105.1). Lineage (NCBI taxonomy): Eukaryota > Metazoa > Arthropoda > Insecta > Orthoptera > Acrididae > Locusta > Locusta migratoria. Next base: position 799,681,444 of record CM048755.1, on the reverse strand, counting down.
TCATGCGAGCCATTTTACTGCACCTCCTCCTAAAATAATGGACCGACTGCAACCAAACTTGGTACACTTACTGCTTACTATTAGGCGAACAACTGCTGTCATGAATGAAACACCTACGACTTACGCTACAGGAGACATGAAGTCATAAACAGTGATATTCTTGAATAGCTGCTACATCATGCGAGCCATTTTCCTGCACCTCCTCCTAAAATAATGGACTGACTGCAACCAAACTTGGTACACATACAGCTTAATATTAGGCGAACTACCGCTTTCATGAATTAAACACCTACGACTTACGCCACAGGAGACATGAAGTCATAAACAATGATATTCTATATTTACTGCTACATCATGCGAGCCATTTTCGTGCACCTCCTCCTAAAATAATGGACCGACTGCAACCAAACATAATGCACATACTGCTTACGATTGGGCAAACAACCGCTGTCAAGAATTAAACACCTACGACTTACGCTACAGTAGACATGAAGTCATAAACAATGGTATTCTTGAATTACTGCTACATCATGCGAGCAATTTTCATGCACCTCCTCCTAAAATAATGGACCGACTGCAACCACACTTGGTACACATACTGCTTACTATTAGGTGAACAGCCGCTGTCATGAATTAAACACCTACGACTTACGCTACAGGAGACATGAAGTCATAAACAACGGTAATCTTGAATAACTGCTACATCATGTGGGACAATTTCCTGCACCTCCTCCTAAAATAACCGACCGACTGCAACCAAACTTGGTACACATACTGCTTACTATTAGGCGAAAAAACGCTGTCATGAATTCAACACATACCACTTACGCGACAGGAGACATGAAGTCATAAACAATGGTATTCTTGAATTACTGCTACATCATGTGAGTCATTTTAATGCACCTCCTCTTAAATTAATGGACCGACTGCAACCAAACTTCGTACACATACTGCTTACTATCAGGCGAACAACTGCTGTCATGAATTAAACACCCACGACTTACGCTACAGGAGACATGAAGTCTTAAACAATAATATTCTTGATTTACTGCTACAATATCTGAGCAATTTTCCTGTACCTCCTCCTAAAATAATGGACAGACTGCAACCAAACTTGGTACACATACTGCTTACTATCAGGCGAACAACCGATGTCATGAATTAAACACCTACGAATTACGCTACAGAAGACATGTAGTCATAAACGATGATATTCTTGAATAACTGCTACATCATGTGAGCCATATTCCTGCACCTCCTACCATAATAATGGACCGACTGCAACCAAACTTGGTATACATACTGCTTACTATTAGGTGAACAACCGCTGTCATGAATTCAACACCTACGTCTTACGCTACAGGATACATGATGTCATAAACAATGATACTCTTGAATTATTGCTACAGCATGCGAGCCATTTTCCTGCACCTCCTTCAAAAAATAATGGACCGACTGCAACGACACTTGGTACACATACTGCTTACAATTAGGCGAACAACCGCTGTCAAGGATTAAACACCTACGACTTACACTACAGGAGACGTGAAGTCAAAAACAATGATATTCATGATTTACTGCTACATCATATGGGCCATTTACCTGCATCTCCTCCTAAAATAACGGACCGACTGCAACCAAACTTCCTACACATACTGCTTACTATTAGGCGAAAAACCGCTGTCATTAATTCAACACCTACCACTCACGGGACAGGAGACATGAAGTCATAAACAATGATATTCTTGATTAACTGCTACATCATGTGAGACAATTTCCTGCACCTCCTCCTAAAATAATGGACCGACTGCAACTAAACTTGGTACACATACTGCTTACTATTAGGCGAACAACCGCTGTCAAAGATTAAACACCTACGACTTACGCTACAGTAGACATGAAGTCATAAACAATTGTATTCTTTAATTCTGCTACTTCGTGCGAGCCATTTTCATGCACCTCCTCCTAAAATAATGGACCCACTGCAACGAAACTTCGTACACATACTGCTTACTATCTGGCAAACAACCGCTGTCATGGATTAAACACCTACGACTTACGCTACAGAAGACATGAAGTCACAAACAATAATATTCTTGATTTACTGCTACAATATCTGAGAAATTTTCCTGTACCTCCTCCTAAAATAATGGACCGACTGCAACCAAACTTGGTGCAGATACTGCGTACTACTAGGCCAACAACCGCTGTCATGAATTAAACACCTACGACTTACGCTACAGTAGACATGAAGTCATAAAAAATGGTATTCTTGAATTACTGCTACATCATACGTGTCATTTTTATGCACCACCTCCTAATATAATGGACCGAATGCAACCAAACTTGGTACACATACTACTTACTATCAGGCGAACAACCGCTGTCATGAATTAAACACCTACGACTTACGCTACAGGAGACAGAAGTCATAAACTATGATATTCTTGAATTACTGCTACATCATGCGAGATATTTTCATGCACCTCCTCTTAAAATCATGGACCGCCTGCAACCAAACTTGGACCACATACTGCTTACTATCAGGCGAACAACCGCTGTCATGAATTAAACACATACGACTTGCGCTACAGAAAACATGAAGTCATGAACAATGATATTCTTGAGTAACTGCTACATCATGTGAGCTATTTTCCTGCACCACCTCCTAAAATAATGGACAGACTGCAACCAACCTTGGTACACATACTGCTTACTATTAGGCGAACATCCGCAGTCATGAATTCATCACCTACCACTTACGCGACATGAGACATGAAGTCATAAACAATGATATTCTTGAATAACATCTACATCATGTGAGCTGTTTTCCTGCACCTCCTCCTAAAATAATGGACCGACTTCAACCAAACTTGATACACATACTGCTTACTATCAGGCGAACAACCGCTGTCATGAATTAAACACCTACGACTCACGCTACAGGACACATGAAGTCATAAACGATGATATTCTTGAATTACTGCTATATCATGCGAGCCATTTTAATGCACCTCCTCCTAAATTAATGGACCGACTTCAACCAAACTTGGTACACATACTGCTTACTATCAGCCGAACAACCGCTGTCATGAAATAAACACCTACGACACACGCTACAGGACACATGAAGTCATAAACAATGATATTCTTGATTTACTGCTACATCACGTGAGCCATTTTCCTGCACCTCCTCCAAAAATTATGGACCGACTACAACGACACTTGGTACACAAACTGCTTACTATTAGGCGAACATCCGCTGTCAACAATTAAACACCTACGCCCACGCTACAGTAGTCATTTTAAGTCATAAACAATTGTATTCTCTAATTACTGCTTCACCAAGCGAGCCATTTTCATAAATCTCCTCCTATAATAATGGACCGACTGCAACCAAACTTTGTACACATGCTGCTTACTATCAGGCGTACAACGGCATTCAAGAATTAAACACCTACGCCTTACGCTACAGAAGACTTGAAGTCATATACAAGGATATTCTTGAATAACTGCTACATAATGTGAGCTGTTTTCTTGCACCTCCTCCTAAAATAATGGAACGACTGCAACCAAACTTGCTATACATGCTTCTTACTATTAGGTGAACAACCGCAGTCATGAATTCAACACCTACGACTTACACTACATTAGACATGAAGTCATAAACATTGGTATTCTTGAATTACTGCTACGTCATGCGAGGCATTTTCATGCACGTCCTCCTAAAATAATGGACAGACAGCAACATAACTTGGTACACATACTGCCTTCTATTAGGCGAACAACCGCTGTCATGAATTCAACACGTACGACTTACGCTACAGGAGACATGAAGACATAAACAATGATATTCATTAATAACTGCTAGCTCATGCGAGCCATTTACCTGCACCTCCTCCTAAAATAATGGACCGACTGTAACTAAACTTGGTACACATAGTTCTTACTATCAGGTGAATAACCGCTGTCATGATTTAAACTCCAACGACTGACGCTACAGGAGACATGAAGTCATAAACAATGATATTCTTGATTTACTGCTACAACATGTGAGCCATTTTTCTGCACCTCCTCCTAAAATAATAGACCGACTGCAACCAAACTTGGTACACATACTGCTTACTACCAGGCGAACAACCGTTGTCATGAATTAAACACCTAGGACATACGCTACAGAAGACATGAAGTCATAAACAATGATATTCTTGAATAATTGCTACATCATGTGAGCCATTTTCCTGCATCTCCTTCTAAAATAATGGACCGACTGCAACCAAACTTGGTACACGTATTGCTTACTATTAGGCGAACAACCGCTGTCTTGTTTTTAACACCTACAACTTACACTACAGGAGACATGAAGTCATAAACAATAATATTCTTGAATTACTGCTAGCTCATGCGAAACATTTTCCTGCACCTCCTCCTAGAATAACGGACCGACTGCAACCAAACTTGGTACAAATACTGCTTACTATTACGCGAACAACCGCTGTCATCAATTAAACACCTACGATTTACGCTACAGTAGACGTGTAGTCATAAACAATAATGTTCTTGAATTACTGCTACGTCATGTGAGCCATTAACCTGCACCTTCACCTAAAATAATGGACCGACTACAACAAAACTTGCTACACATACTACTTACTATTACGGGAACAACCGCTGTCATGACTTAAACACCTACGACTTACGCTGCAGGAGACATGAAATTATAAACAATGATATTCTTGAATTACTGCTATTTCATGCGAGCCATTTACCTGCACCTCCTGCTAAAATAATGGACCGACTGCAACCAAACTTGGTACACATACTGCTTATTATTAGACGAACAACTGCTGTCACGAATTAAACACCTACGACTTACACTACAGAAGGCATTAAGTCATAAACAATGACATTCTTGAGTAAATGCTACATCATGCTAGCCATTTTGCAGCACCTCCTCCTAAAATAATGGACCGACTGCAATCAAACTTGGTACACAAACTGCTTACTATTAGGCGAAAAGCCGCTGTCATGAATTAAACACCTACGACTTACGCTATAGTAGACATGATGTCATAAATAATGGTATTCTTGAATTACTGCTACATCATACGTGTCATTTTCATGCACCACCTCCTAATATAATGGACCGAATGCAACCAAACTCTGCACACATACTACTTAATATCAGGCGATCAACCGCTGTCATGAATTAAACACCTACGACTTACGCTACAGGAGACAGAAGACATAAACAATAATATTCTTGAATTACTGCTACATCATGCGAGCAATTTTCATGCACCTCCTCCTAAAATAATGGACCGACTGCAACCACACTTGGTACACATACTGCTTACTATTAGGCGTACAACCGCTGTCATGAATTCAACACCTACGACTTACGCTACAGTAGACATGAAGTCATTAACAACGATATTCTTGAATTACTGCTATATCATGCGAGCCATTTTAATGCACCTCCTCCTAAATTAATGGACCGACTTCAACCAAACTTGGTACACATACTACTTACTATCAGGCGACCAACCGCTGTCATGAATTAAACACCTACGATTCACGCTACAGGACACATGAAGGCATAAACAATGATATTCTTGATTTACTGCTACATCACGTCAGCCATTTTCCTGCACCTCCTCCTACAATAATGGACCGACTGCAACCACACTTGGTACACATACTGCTTACTATTAGGCGAACAACCGCTGTAATGAATTAAACACCTACGACTTACGGGACAGGAGACATGAAATCATAAACAATGATAATCTTGAATTACTGCCACATCATGTGATCCATTTTCCTGCACCTCCTCCTAAAATAATCGACCGACTGCAACCAACCTTGGTACACATACTGCTTATAATTAGGCAAACATTCGCTGTCATGAATTAAACACCTACGACTTACACTACAGAAGACATGAAGTCATAAACAAATGATATTCTTGAATAACTGCTACATCATGTGGGCCATTATCCTGCACCTCCTCCTAAAATAATGGACCGACTTCAACCAATCTTGGTACACATACTGCTTACTATGAGGCGAACAACCGCTGTCATGAATTAAACACCTACGACTTACGCTACAGGAGACATGAAGTCATAAACAATGATAATCTTGAATTACTGCTACATCATGTGAGCCATTTTCCTGCACCTCCTCCTAAAATAATCGCCCGACTGCAACCAACCTTGGTACACATACTGCTTACTATTAGGCAAACATTCGCAGTCATGAATTAAACACCTACGACTTACGCTACAGGAGACATGAAGTCATAAACAATGATATTCTTGAATTATTGCAACATCATGCGAGCCATTTTCCTGCACCTCCTCCAAAAATAATGGACCGCCTGCAACAACACTTGGTACACATACTGCTTACTATTAGGCGAACAACCGCTGTCAAGAATTAAACACCTACGCCTATCCAACAGTAGACATTAAGTCATAAACAATTGTATTCTCTAATTACTGCTTCATCATGCGAGTCATTTTCATGAACCTCCTCCTATATTAATCGAACGACTGCAACCAAACTTTGTACACATGCTGCTTACTATCAGGCGTACAACCGCTTTCAAGAATTAAACAGCTACGACTTACGCTACAGAAGACATGAAGTCATATACAAGGATATTCTTGAATAACTGCTACATCATGTGAGCTATTTTCCTGCACCTCCTCCTAAAATACTGGACCAACTGCAACCAAACTTGCTATACATGCTGCTTACTATTAGGCGAACAACCGCAGTCATGAATTGAACACCTACGAGTAACGCTACAGGAGACATGATGTCATAAACAATTATATTCTTCAATTACTGCTCGCTCATACAAGCGCTTCTCCTGCACTTCCTCCTAAAATAATGGACCAACTGCAACCAACCTTGGTACACATACTGCTTACTATTATGCGAACAACCGCTGTCATGAATTAAACACCTACGACTTACCCTTCAGGAGACATGTAGTCATAAACAATGATATCCTTGAATTACTGCTACATTATCGAGCCATTTTCCTACACCTCCTCCTAAAATAATGGACCGACTGCATCCAAACTTGATGCACATACTGCTTACTATTAGGCGAACAACCGCTGTCATGAATTAAACACCTACGACTTACACTACAGTAGTCGTGAAGTCATAAACAATGGTATTCTTGAATTACTGCTACAACATGCGAGGCATTTTCATGCACCTCCTCCTAAAATAATGGACAGACGGCAACCAAACTTGGTACACATACTGCCTTCTATTAGGCGAACAACCGATGTCATGACTTAAACACCTACGACTTATGCTACAGGAGACATGAAGTCATAAACAATGATATTCTTGAAATACTGCTTCATAATGTGAGCCATTTTCCTGCACCTCCTCTTAAAATAAACGACCAACTGCAATCAACCTTGGTACACATACTGCTTACTATTAGGCGAACAACCGCTGTCATGAATTAAACACCTACGACTTACACTACAGTAGACATGAAGTCATAAACAATGATATTCTAGAATTACTGCTACATAATTCGAGCCATTTTCCTGTACCTTCTACTAAAATAATGGACCGACTGCAACCAAACTTGGTACAAATACTGCTTACTATTACGCGAACAACTGCTTCATCAATTAAACACCTACAACTTACGCTACAGGAGACATGTAGTCATAAACAATAATGTTCTTGAATTACTGCTACGTCATGTGAGCCATTATCCTGCACCTGCTCCTAAAATAATGGACCGACTGCAACCAAACTTGGTACACATACTGCTTACTATGAGGCGAACAACCGCTGTATGTATTAAACACATACGACTTACGATACAGAAGACATGAAGTCATAAACAATGATATTCTTGAATTATTGCTACATCATGTGAGCCATTATCCTGCACCTCTTCCAAAAATAATGGACTGACTGCAACCAAACTTGGTATACATACTGCTTACTATTAGGCGACCAAACCGCTGTCATAAATTCAACACCTACAACTTACGCTACAGGAGACATGAAGTCATAAACAATGATATTCTTGAATTATTGCAACATCATGCGAGCCATTTTCCTGCACCTCCTCCAAAAATCATGGACCGCCTGCAACGACACTTGGTACACATACTGCTTACTATTAGGCGAACAACCGCTGTCAAGAATTAAACACCTACGCCTACGCTACAGTAGACATTAAGTCATAAACAATTGTATTCTCTAATTACTGCTTCATCATGCGAGCCATTTTCATGAACCTCCTCCTGTATTAATGGAACGACTGCAACCAAACTTTGTACACATGCTACATACTATCAGGCGTACAACCGCTTTCAAGAATTAAACACCTACGACTTACGCTACAGAAGACATGAAGTCATATACAAGGATATTCTTGAATAACTGCTACATCATGTGAGCTATTTTCCTGCACCTTCTCCTAAAATAATGGACCGACTGCAACCAAACTTGCTATACATGCTGCTTACTATTAGGCGAACAACCGCAGTCATGAATTGAACACCTACGACTAACGCTACAGGAGACATGATGTCATAAACAATTATATTCTTCAATTACTGCTCGCTCATACAAGCGCTTTTCCTGCACCTCCTCCTAAAATAATGCACCAACTGCAACCAACCTTGGTACACATACTGCTTACTATTATGCGAACAACCGCAGTCATGAATTCAACACGTACGACTTACATTACAGTAGACATGAAGTCATAAACAATGGTATTCTTGAATTACTGCTACATCATGCGAGGCATTTTCATGCACCTCCTCCTAAAATAATGGACAGACTGCAACCAAACTTGGTACACATACTGCCTTCTATTAGGCGAACAACCGATGTCATGACTTAAACACCTACGACTTATGCTACAGGAGACATGAAGTCATAAACAATGATATTCTTGAAATACTGCTTCATAATGTGAGCCATTTTCCTGCACCTCCTCCTAAAATAAACGACCGACTGCAATCAACCTTGGTACACATACTGCTTACTATTAGGCGAACAACCGGTGTCATGAATTAAACACCTACGACTTATACTACAGTAGACATGAAGTCATAAACAATGATATTCTGGAATTACTGCTACATAATTCGAGCAATTTTCCTGTACCTTCTACTAAAATAATGGACCGACTGCAACCAAACTTGGTACAAATACTGCTTACTATTACGCGAACAACTGCTGTCATCAATTAAACACCTACAACTTACGCTACAGGAGACATGTAGTCATAAACAATAATGTTCTTGAATTACTGCTACGTCATGTGAGCCATTATCCTGCACCTGCTTCTAAAATAATGGACCAACTGCAACCAAACGTGGTACACATACTGCTTACTATGAGGCGAACAACCGCTGTATGTATTAAACACCTACGACTTACGATACAGAAGACATGAAGTCATAAACAATGATATTCTTGAATAACTGCTACATCATGTGAGCCATTATCCTGCACCTCCTCCTAAAATAATGGACCGACTGCAACCAACCTTGGTACACATACTGCTTACTATTAGGCAAACATTCGCTGTCATGAATTAAACACCTACGACTTACGCTACAGGAGACATGAAGTCATAAACAATGATAATCTTCAATTATTGCAACATCATGCGAGCCATTTTCCTGCACCTCCTCCAAAAATAATGGACCGCCTGCAACAACACTTGGTACACATATTGCTTACTATTAGGCGAACAACCGCTGTCAAGAATTAAACACCTACGCCTACGCTACAGTAGACATTAAGTCATAAACAATTGTATTCTCTAATTACTGCTTCATCATGCGAGCCATTTTCATGAACCTCCTCCTATATTAATCGAACGACTGCAACCAAACTTTGTACACATGCTGCTTACTATCAGGCGTACAACCGCTTTCAAGAAATAAACAGCTACGACTTACGCTACAGAAGACATGAAGTCATATACAAGGATATTCTTGAATAACTGCTACATCATGTGAGCTATTTTCCTGCACCTCCTCCTAAAATAATGGACCGACTGCAACCAAACTTGCTATATGTGCTGCTTACTATTAGGCGAACAACCGCAGTCATGAATTGAACACCTACGACTAACGCTACAGGAGACATGATGTCATAAACAATTATATTCTTCAATTACTGCTCGCTCATACAAGTGCTTCTCCTGCACTTCCTCCTAAAATAATGCACCAACTGCAACCAACCTTGGTACACATACTGCTTACTATTAGGCGAACAACCGCTGTCATGAATTAAACACCTACGACTTACGCTACAGGAGACATGTAGTCATAAACAATGATATCTTTGAATTACTGCTACATTATCGAGCCATTTTCCTACACCTCCTCCTAAAATAATGGACCGACTGCATCCAAACTTGATGCACATACTGCTTACTATTAGGCGAACAATCGCTGTCATGAATTAAACACCTACGACTTACACTACAGTAGACATGAAGTCATAAACAATGGTATTCTTGAATTACTGCTACATCATGCGAGGCATTTTCATGCACCTCCTCCTAAAATAATGGACAGACTGCAACCAAACTTGGTACACATACTGCCTTCTATTAGGCGAACAACCGATGTCATGACTTAAACACCTACGACTTATGCTACAGAAGACATGAAGTCATATACAAGGATATTCTTGAATAACTGCTACATCATGTGAGCTATTTTCCTGCACCTCCTCCTAAAATAATGGACCGACTGCAACCAAACTTGCTATACGTGCTGCTTACTATTAGGCGAACAACCGCAGTCATGAATTGAACACCTACGACTAACGCTACAGGAGACATGATGTCATAAACAATTATATTCTTCAATTACTGCTCGCTCATACAAGCGCTTCTCCTGCACTTCCTCCTAAAATAATGCACCAACTGCAACCAACCTTGGTACACATACTGCTTACTATTAGGCGAACAACCGCTGTCATGAATTAAACACCTACGACTTACGCTACAGGAGACATGTAGTCATAAACAATGATATCCTTGAATTACTGCTACATTATCGAGCCATTTTCCTACACCTCCTCCTAAAATAATGGACCGACTGCATCCAAACTTGATGCACATACTGCTTACTATTAGGCGAACAACCGCTGTCATGAATTAAACACCTACGACTTACACTACAGTAGACATGAAGTCATAAACAATGGTATTCTTGAATTACTGCTACATCATGCGAGGAATTTTCATGCACCTCCTCCTAATATAATGGACAGACTGCAACCAAACTTGGTACACATACTGCTTACTATTAGGCGAATAACCGCTGTCATGAATTAAACACCTACGACTTACGCTACAGGAGACATGAAGTCATAAACAATGATATTCTAGAATAACTGCTACATAATTCGAGCCATTTTCCTGTACCTTCTACTAAAATAATGGACCGACTGCAACCAAACTTGGTACAAATACTGCTTACTATTACGCGAACAACTGCTGTCATCAATTAAACACCTACGACTTACGCTACAGGAGACATGTAGTCATAAACAATAATGTTCTTGAATTACTGCTACGTCATGTGAGCCATTATCCTGCACCTGCTCCTAAAATAATGGACCGACTGCAACCAAACTTGGTACACATACTGCTTACTATGAGGCGAACAACCGCTGTATGAATTAAACACCTACGACTTACGATACAGAAGACATGAAGTCATAAACAATGATATTCTTGAATAACTGCTACATCATGTGAGCCATTATCCTGCACCTCCTCCTAAAATAATGGACCGACTGCAACCAAACTTGGTACACATACTGCTTACTATTAGGCGAACAACCGCTGTCACGAATTCAACACCTACGACTTACGCTACAGGAGACATTAAGTCATAAACAATGATATTCTTGAATTATTGCTACATCATTCGAGCCATTTTCCTGCACCTCCTCCAAAAATAATGGACCGACAGCAACCAAACTTGGTATACATACTGCTTACTATTAGGCGACCAAACCGCTGTCATAAATTCAAAACCTACAACTTACGCTACAGGAGACATGAAGTCATAAACAATGAAATTCTTGAATTATTGCAACATCATGCGAGCCATTTTCCTGCACCTCCTCCAAAAATCATGAACCGCCTGCAACGACACTTGGTACACATACTGCTTACTATTAGGCGAACAACCGCTGTCAAGAATTAAACACCTACGCCTACGCTACAGTAGACATGAAGTCAAAAACAATTGTATTCTCTAATTACTGCTTCATCATGCGAGCCATTTTCATGAACCTCCTCCTATATTAATGGAACGACTGCAACCAAACTTTGTACACATGCTACTTACTATCAGGCGTACAACCGCTTTCAAGAATTAAACACCTACGACTTACGCTACAGAAGACATGAAGTCATATACAAGGATATTCTTGAATAACTGCTACATCATGTGAGCTATTCTCCTGCACCTCCTCCTAAAATAATGGACCGACTGCAACCAAACTTGCTATACATGATGCTTACTATTAGGCGAACAACCGCAGTCATGAATTGAACACCTACGACTAACGCTACAGGAGACATGATGTCATAAACAATTATATTCTTCAATTACTGCTCGCTCATACAAGCGCTTTTCCTGCACCTCCTCCTAAAATAATGGACCAACTGCAACCAACCTTGGTACACATACTGCTTACTATTATGCGAACAACCGCTGTCATGAATTAAACACCTACGACTTACGCTACAGGAGACATGTAGTCATAAACAATGATATTCTTGAATTACTGCTACATTATCGAGCCATTTTCCTACACCTCCTCCTAAAATAATGGACCGACTGCATCCAAACTTGATGCACATACTGCTTACTATTAGGCGAACAATCGCTGTCATGAATTAAACACCTACGACTTACACTACAGTAGACATGAAGTCATAAACAATGGTATTCTTGAATTACTGCTACATCATGCGAGGCATTTTCATGCACCTCCTCGTAAAATAATGGACAGACTGCAACCAAACTTGGTACACATACTGCCTTCCATTAGGCGAACAACCGCTGTCATGAATTCAACACGTACGACTTACACCACAGTAGACATGATGTCATAAACAATGGTATTCTTGAATTACTGCTACATCATGCGAGGCATTTTCATGCACCTCCTCCTAAAATAATGGACAGACTGCAACCAAACTTGGTACACATACTGCCTTCTATTAGGCGAACAACCGATGTCATGACTTAAACATCTACGACTTACGCTACAGGAGACATGAAGTCATAAACAATGAAATTCTTGAAATACTGCTTCATAATGTGAGCCATTTTCCTGCACCTCCTCCTAAAATAAACGACCGACTGCAATCAACCTTGGTACACATACTGCTTACTATGAGGCGAACAACCGCTGTCATGAATTAAATACCTACGACTTACGCTACAGGAGACATGAAGTCATAAACAATGATATTCTAGAATTACTGCTACATAATTCGAGCCATTTTCCTGTACCTTCTACTAAAATAATGGACCGACTGCAACCAAACTTGGTACAAATACCGCTTACTATTACGCGAACAACTGCTGTCATCAATTAAACACCTACAACTTTCGCTACAGGATACATGTAGTCATAAACAATAATGTTCTTGAATTACTGCTACGTCATGTGAGCCATTATCCAGCACCTGCTCCTAAAATAATGGACCGACTGCAACCAAACTTGGTACACATACTGCTTACTATGAGGCGAACAACCGCTGTATGAATTAAACACCTACGACTTACGCTACAGAAGACATGAAGTCATAAACAATGATATTCTTGAATAACTGCTACATCATGTGAGCCATTATCCTGCACCTCCTCCTAAAATAATGGACCGACTGCAACCAAACTTGGTACACATACTGCTTACTATTAGGCGAACAACCGCTGTCATGAATTCAACACCTACGACTTACGCTACAGGAGACATGAAGTCATAAACAATTGTATTCTCTAATTACTGCTTCATCATGCGAGCCATTTTCATGAACCTCCTCCTATATTAATGGAACGACTGCAACCAAACTTTGTACACATGCTGCTTACTATCAGGCGTACAACCGCTTTCAAGAATTAAACACCTACGACTTACGCTACAGAAGACATGAAGTCATATACAAGGATATTCTTGAATAACTGCTACATCATGTGAGCTATTTTCCTGCACCTCCTCCTAAAATAATGGACTGACTGCAACCAAACTTGCTATACATGCTGCTTACTATTAGGCGAACAACCGCAGTCATGAATTGAACACCTACGACTAACGCTACAGGAGACATGATGTCATAAACAATTATATTCTTCAATTACTGCTCGCTCATACAAGCGCTTTTCCTGCACCTCCTCCTAAAATAATGGACCAACTGCAACCAACCTTGGTACACATACTGCTTACTATTATGCGAACAACCACTGTCATGAATTAAACACCTACGACTTACGCTACAGGAGACATGTAGTCATAAACAATGATATTCTTGAATTACTGCTACATTATCGAGCCATTTTCCTACACCTCCTCCTAAAATAATGGACCGACTGCATCCAAACTTGATGCACATACTGCTTACTATTAGGCGAACAATCGCTGTCATGAATTAAACACCTACGACTTACACTACAGTAGACATGAAGTCATAAACAATGGTATTCTTGAATTACTGCTACATCATGCGAGGCATTTTCATGCACCTCCTCGTAAAATAATGGACAGACTGCAACCAAACTTGGTACACATACATCCTTCCATTAGGCGAACAACCGCTGTCATGAATTCAACACGTACGACTTACGCTACAGGTGACATGGAGACATAAACCAAGATGGCGCCGAGTGAGTGAGCAGCGCTTTGTACACCTCGCCAGTAACTTCAGTTTTGAAGGTGTTTTCTAGTAGGTGTAGTGTCGTGTAGCACTGTAAAACACGCGTTAAGTGTCTGTGAACCAGTCTACATTTCGCTTTCGTGCTACTTGCGTGTGCGTCTCTAAATAATGGTGAATAAGCGAGCAGCGCGCAGCAGGTGTAGTAGCAGCGCCCTCCGCAGCGCGGGAGTCCGGCCTCAGCCAGCGGCGGCCCCGGCAAACGCGGCCGCGCCCGCCGGCATCCCGGAGGACCTGGGCGAGCTTGTCCGCAGCCAGGTGACGGCCGCGCTGCACCGAGCCGACACGCTCGACCTGGTCGTGCAAGCCATCACAGACTCTGTGTCAGCTCGCGAAAATCCAGACCACCATACAACACAACGCCAACAAGGTTAGTGAGCTCGAGAAGTCCCTTGCTGCAGCTAACGATAAGATACTGTCCCTAGAAGATCAATTGATAGACAGATCGGATGAAATTGAACAGGTTCAAAGACGTAACAATCTCAGAGTCTTTGGCGTCCCAGAAGAGCCTGCAGAAAGTACAACTGAAGTGTTCCTCAAAATCGCCCGTGAAAAGTTAGGCGTTAATGTTTCAGAATCTGACTTAGACAGTAGCCACAGAGTAGGACGAAAATTGCCAGATGCCACAAAGCCGAGACCAATCCTGATAAAATTAATGTCATACCGCAAACGCTCGGAAATCTTCGGAGCAAAGAAGAAACTAGCAAAATCGGGAATAACCATACGGGAAGATCTTACAGCGGAAAGAATGAAGGTGTTAAACAGTGCGGTCTCTGATTTAGGACTGCATAATGTGTGGACCAGGGATGGTCGGATAATGATAAAGACAACCACAGGAAAACACTCAGTGTGCAACGACAAGGAACTAAGAAGCTTAAGCTGTGCGAGCCAAAAATAACTTTCTTGCAAAGAAACCTTATAACCTACTGTGAATTTCTTGAAAACTATTTACTAATATTAATTTTATTTGACTAGATTTATTGTTAGTACCAATATCGTATTATCGTATTATTGTTTAGCAATAGTCATAACTTAGTTATACTGTATCTGTGTTTCTCTTATCTTATCAGAGTATTATTTATATCAGAGTATTATTTGATCAGAGTATTATTTCATTACTGTGCAAGTACAATCTGTTCCTCATACTACTATTACATTGTTATTTTCAGTAGAATCACTCTTTCTACCATCGCTTCTCCAATAATTAACAGTGCCTACTCCATCCAAGTGTTTTAGCGCTCTCTGGCGAACCCCCGCACCTGCAGCCTGCACTGTTTGTGCCGGCAGGTGTGTCCGACCTTGACCCTCCCTCCCTCTTTGTCTGCCACCCTGGCCGCTGCCGCCGCCGCTGCCGCTTTCTCCTCCCCCTCCCCCTCCCACTCCCTTCCGCATTCCAACGGGCGCGCCAAGGCGCCTCCCTCCTCGACAGCTGTGCCTTCCACGTCCAGCCTGTTAGTGAAAACCGCAGGCGACTTCTCAACGCTACAGATTGCTCATGCAAATGTCCAGTCCCTATCAGCGCACCTGACAGAATTCCGCTGCATATTCCAAGACCTCGGTTTTCACGTTATACTTCTATCAGAGGCATGGCTAAAGCCGAGCATACCCTCTAATTCTGTAGCTCTTCATGACGATTACATTTTCCTGAGACATGACAGATGTAACAAACGAGGTGGCGGAGTTGCAGCATATATTCGGCCAAACCTTTATCCTAAAATTGTCCACTCGTCCAAAAACGAAGAAAAACAGCCCGAATACATGTTCGTAGAAATTAAGGCTTTCCATAGGAAATGTCTGATCTGTGTAATATACAATCCACCAAAGGTTGGGCAACTCTCAAGTTTTGAATCTGCTCTGTCAAGTTTTTCACCCTCGTATGAACACGTAGTTATAGCTGGAGATGTAAACATAAATTTCTTACAAAAGAGTCCTTCTGCGTCAAAATTCACTCGCATACTTTCCTCCTCAAACCTTTCATTGGTTCCACTTGGGCCGACCCACCATACAGCAGACACTCATACACTTATTGATATCCTTGCAACCAAGTCTCCAAACAGAGTAATCCGCTCAGATCAGATCTCTGCTCCTGGATTATCTTCCCACGATATTATACTCATGTCCTATTCACTGAAGTGCCCTAAGAATACATCGCAAGTGACGACTTTTAGAGATCTTAAGCATATGAATATGACTGAGCTTGCAGCAGATGCCTATGATATTTCGTGGCTGATACCAACAGGAAACAATCGCAACGTTAATATGCAAGTATGTGACTTCACTAATAAATTAACCAAATTGTATGACAAACATGCTCCCCTTAAAACAAGAAAAGTAAAGAGAAAGCCTGCACCGTGGCTTACAGACGACATCAAACACCTGATGAGCGTCAGAGACGCAGCACACAGGGAATACAAACGGCACCCGACCTCTGAAAATCAACTCGCGTACAAGAAACAACGAAACCGTGTTAGTCAATCGGTGAGAAATGCGAAACTCAGGCACGCTCACTCGTTAACCAAAGACCTTCACAGACCTGCCATCCTATGGAAAAATTACGAGGTCTAGGAATTGGCAAATCAAAATCTGCTACCGAACCTGTAGTTCCTATAGAAGATCTTAACGAGCATTTTACCACACCGACATTTGTAATGGACCAACGCACAAAGACGCAAACTATTAATTCCCTTAAAATGTCGGTGGCTGATACAAACCAAAAATTTTCTCTCAAGCCGGTAAGTCCAAACACAGTCAGGAAATCGATTTTGCGAATTCGTTCAGCAGCTGCAGGGCATGATAATATTAATGTACTCATGATTAGTAGTGTCATCGACCCGCTACTACAAATTATAACTGACATCTTTAACAATTCTCTGACTTCCAGTATCTTCCCAACATTATGGAAGCATGGTCTTATTAAACCATTACCAAAAAAGGAATCTGCCACAAAACTTTCCAACTACAGACCTATTTGCATCCTACCATCACTATCCAAGGCCTTGGAATATATAGTCCATGAGCAGATAACTAGCTATTTAACATCACACGACCTACTAGACGAATATCAATCGGGTTTCCGCCAAAATCGCAGCACGACGACTGCTCTTATAAAAGTTACAGACGATCTCAAGCATGCTATGGATAACCAACAGGCGACAATTATGTGTTTTTTAGATTTTAGCAAAGCTTTCGACAATGTCGATTTTGACATTTTACTCGCTAAACTATCTAACCTAAATTTCTCTACAAGTGCTATTGAGTGGTTCCACTCATACCTCACCACCCGTAAACAGTGTGTGATAACAGCAAAAAATAGGTCAAAATGGAGGGATGTTGTATCAGGGGTTCCACAAGGATCTGTACTGGGGCCGTTACTCTTCTCTCTATATGTTAATGATGTGTCCACTGTTCTGTCCCACTGTAAATACCATCTATACGCTGATGACTTACAATTATATCTCAGTGAAAGTCCTAAAAACCTAAGCACAGCCATCCAGCAAGTAAACGCAGACTTACTTTCACTATCAAGATGGGCACATAGCATGGGATTGATACTGAATCCATCAAAAACACAGGCAATCTTAGTGGCCCATAAAAGACTTATCACTCCACAGTTCAGAGAAACTCTTCCACCTTTAATACTGAACGACACACAAATACGCTTCTCTCATTCAGCAAAGAACTTAGGAGTAATATTTGATCAGCACTTAGACTGGACAGAGCACACAACGAGAGTCTGTAAGAAGGTATATGCATCACTTCATTCACTGCAGAAATATAAAAAAGCATTTCCTTTACAGCTGAAAAAGAAGCTCGTTGAGACATTAATACTTCCCAATTTAGATTATGGTGATGCTATACTGCACGGACTGTCACACGAAAACTCACGTAGGCTGGACCTGGCGATGAATTCTTGTATCCGATACATTTGCAACTTACGTTTCTACGACCATGTCAGTCCCGCATACCAGCAGTTATCTTGGCTACGTGCAGATAAGCGTCGAAGCTATCGTACACTATGTTTGCTGCATCGCTTTCTCAATCATTGCAAACCTTCATACTTATCCTCAACGACTATATTACTATCTGAACAGCACAGCAGAAACACACGCTCTCACCAAAATAAAACTCTCTCTCTACCTTCACATAACACTGCAATCTTCTCCAAATCATTTTCTGTATCGGGAACACGTCTGTGGAACAATCTTCCTCAAAAGTTAAGAGAAAAAAAATCAATTCAAAACTTTAAAAGACAACTAAGGGTTCACCTTCTGTCACAATAGCCATCTTTTTCTCCACTTACCAGTCTGTAGCCCACTGTTGTCAATTCCTCCTCCCCCCATAAATGTTTCCCTTTCCTTTCGCGAGCAGAGATCTCCATTCATATATGTCTCCACTTCCTCAAATCCATTAGCACTGTCATTTTTCAATCTTCTCCTCTTTCACTAACCATTTTCTCTTCTGTTTATTTTAAACTTAATTCAAACGTGAATATCTCTTGTTATTATTAGTACTACTTTCATTTTTGTGTTATTATTATCATTATTATTATTAGTACTATCATATATTGTTATTATTTAATATTATTAATGCAGTGTTTTTTTGTAATGAAATCCTGTTTATGTTGTTCCTGATCAGATGTAAGAGAGGGCCCTATGGCCCTAATCTGGTCAGGTTAAATAACCAAATAAATAAAATAAATAAATAAATAAACAAAGATATTCATTAATTACTGCTAGCTCATGCGAGCCATTTACCTACACCTCCTCCTAAAATAATGGACCGACTGTAACTAAACTTGGTACACATAGTTCTTACTATCAGGTGAATAACCGCTGTCATGATTTAAACACCAACGACTGACGCTACAGGAGACATGAAGTCATAAACAATAATATTCTTGATTTACTGCTACAACATGTGAGCCATTTTTCTGCACCTCCTCCTAAAATAATAGACCGACTGCAACCTAACTTGGTACACATACTGCTTACTATCAGGCGAACAACCGTTGTCATGAATTAAACACCAAGGACTTACGCTACAGAAGACATGAAGTCATAAACAATAATATTCTTGAATTACTGCTAGCTCATGCGAGACATTTTCCGGCACCTCCTCCTAGGATAATGGACCGACTGCAACCAAACTTGGTCCACATACTGCTTACTATTTGGCGACCAAACCGCTGTCATGACTTAAACACGTAGGATTTACGCTACAGGAGGCATGAAGTCATAAACAATGATATCCTTGAATTACTGCTACATCATGAGAGCCATTTTCCTGCACCTTCTCCTAAAATAATGGACCGACTGCAACCAAACTTGGTAAACATAGTGCTTACTATTAGGCGAACAACCGCTGTCATGAATTAAACACCTACGACTTACGCTACAGGAGACATGAAGTCATAAACAATGATATTCTAGAATTACTGCTACATAATTCGAGACATTTTCCTGTACCTTTTACTAAAATAATGGACCGACTGCAACCAAACTTGGTACAAATACTGCTTTCTATTACGCGAACAACCACTGTCATCAATTAAACACCTACGACTTTCGCTACAGGAGACATGTAGTCATAAACAATAATGTTCTCGAATTACTGCTACGTCATGTGAGCCATTATCATGCACCTTCTCCTAGAATAATGGACCGACTGCAACAAAACGTGGTACACATACTACTTACTATTACGCGAACAACCGCTGTCATGACTTAAACACCTAGGACTTACGCTACAGGAGACATGAAATTATAAACAATGATATTCTTGAATTACTGCTACATCATGCAAGCCATTTTGCTGTATCTCCTGCTAAAATAATGGACCGACTGCAACCAAACTTGGTACACATACTGCTTATTATTAGGCGAACAACTGCTGTCATGAATTAAACACCTACGATTTACACTACAGGAGGCATTAAGTCATAAACAATGACATTCTTGAATAAATGCTACATCATGCTAGCCACTTTGCTGCACCTCCTCCTAAAATAATGGACCGACTGCAACCAAACTTGGTACACAAACTGCTTACTATTAGGCGAACAACTGCTGTCATGCATTAAACACCTACGACTTACGCTAAAGGAGTTACGAAGTCATAATCAATGATATTCTTGAATTACTGCTACATTGTGCGGGCATTTTTCCTGCACCACCTCCTAAAATAATGGACCGACTGCAACCTAACTTGGTACACGTACTGCTTAATATTAGGCGAACAACCGGTGTCATGACTTAAACACCTACGACTTACGCTACAGGAGATATGAAGTCATAAAAATGATATTCATGAATGACTGCTACATCATGTGAGCAATTTTCCTGCACCTCCTCCTAAAATAATGGACAGACTGCAACCAAACTTGGTACACATACTGCCTTCTATTAGGCGAACAACCGATGTCATGAATTAAACACCTACGACTTACGCTACAGGAGACATGAAGTCATAAACTATGATACTCTTGAAATACTGCTAAATGTTGCGAGCTTTTGTTCTGCACCTCCTCCTAAAATATTGCACCGACTGCAACGAAACATGGTAAACATACTTCTTACAATTAGGCGAACAACCGCTGTCATGAATCAAACACCTACGACTTACTGTACAGTAGACATGAAGTCATAAACAATGGTATGTTTGAATTACTGCTACATCATGCGAGCCATTTTCATGCACCTCCTCCTAAAATAATAGACAGACTGCAACCAAACTTGGTACACATACTGCTTACTATGAGGCGAACAACCACTGTCATGAATTAAACACCTACGACTTACTCTACAGAAGACATGAAGTCATAAACAATGATAATCTTGAATAACTACTATATCATGATAGCCATTATCCTGCAACTCCTCCTAAAATAATGGACCGACTGCAACCAAACGTTGTACACATATTGCTTTCTATTAGGCGAACAACCGGTGTCATGAATTCAACACCTACGACTTACGCTACATGAGACATGTAGTCATAAATAATGATATTCTTCAATTACTGCTCGCTCATGCGAGACATTTTCCTGCACCTCCTCCTAAAATAATGGTCCGACTGCAACCAAACTTGGTACACATACTGCTTACTATTAGGCGAACAACCGCTGCCATGAATTAAACACCTACAACTTACGCGGCAGGAGACATGAAGTGATAAACAATGATATTCTTGAATTACTGCTACATCATTCGAGATATTTTCCTGCACCTTCTCCTAAAATAATAGACAGACTGCAACCAAACTTGGTACACATACTGCATACTATCAGGCGAACAACCGCTGTCATGAATTCAACACCTACGACGTACGCTACAGGAGACATGAATTCATAAACAATGATATTCTTGAATAACTGCTACATCATGTGGGCCAATTTGCTGCACCTCCTCCTAAAATATTGGACCGATTGCAACCAAACTTGGTACACATACTGCTTACAATTAGGCGAACAACCGCTGTCATGAATTAAACACCTACTTCTTACGCTACAGGAGACATGAAGTCATAAACAATGATATTCTTGAATTACTGCTACATCATTCGAGATAATTTCCTGCACCTTCTCCTAAAATAATGGACCGACTGCAACCAAACTTGGTACAAATACTGCTTACTATTAGGCGACCAAACCGCTGTCATGACTTCAACACGTAGGATTTACGCTACAGGAGGCATGAAGTCATAAACAATGATATTCTCGATTTGCAGCTACATCATGTGAGCCCTTTTCCTGCAACGCCTCCTAAAATAATGGCCGACTGCAACCAAACGTGGTTCACATACTGCTTACTATCAGGCGAACAACCGCATGTCATGAATACAACACCTACGACTAACGCTACAGGAGACATGATGTCATAAACAATTATATTCTTCAATTACTGCTCGCTCATACAAGCGCTTTTCCTGCACCTCCTCCTACAATAATGGACCGACTGCATCAAAACTTGATGCACATACTGCTTACTATTAGGCGAACAACCGCTGTCATGAATTAAACACCTACGACTTACACTACAGTAGACATGAAGTCATAAACAATGGTATTCTTGAATAACTGCTACATCATGCGAGGCATTTTCATGCACCTCCTCCTAAAATAATGGACAGACTGCAACCAAACTTGGTAGACATACTGCCTTCCATTAGGCGAACAACCGCTGTCATGAATTCAACACGTACGACTTACGCTACAGGAGACATGAAGACATAAACAATGATAATCATTAATTACTGCTAGCTCATGCGAGCCATTTACCTGCACCTCCTCCTAAAATAATGGACCGACTGTAACTAAACTTGGTACACATAGTTCTTACTATCAGGTGAATAACCGCTGTCATGATTTAAACACCAACGACTGACGCTACAGGAGACATGAAGTCATAAACAATGATATTCTTGATTTACTGCTACAACATGTGAGCCATGTTTCTGCACCTCCTCCTAAAATAATAGACCGACTGCAACCAAACTTGGTACACATACTGCTTACTATCAGGCGAACAACCGTTGTCATGAATTAAACACCTAGGACTTACGCTACAGAAGACATGAAGTCATAAACAATAATATTCTTGAATTACTGCTAGCTCATGCGAGACATTTTCCGGCACCTCCTCCTAGAATAATGGACCGACTGCAACCAAACTTGGTACACATACTGCTTACTATTTGGCGACCAAACCGCTGTCATGACTTAAACACGTAGGATTTACGCTACAGTAGGCATGAAGTCGTAAACAATGATATCCTTGAATTACTGCTACATCATGAGAGACTTTTTTCTGCACCTCCTCCTAAAATAATAGACCGACTGCGACCAAACTTGGTACACATACTGCTTACTATCAGGCGAACAACCGTTGTCATGAATTAATCACCTAGGACTTACGCTACAGAAGACATGAAGTCATAAACAATAATATTCTTGAATTACTGCTAGCTCATGCGAGATATTTTCCGGCACCTCCTCCTAGAATAATGGACCGACTGCAACCAAACTTGGTCCACATACTGCTTACTATTTGGCGACCAAACCGCTGTCATGACTTAAACACGTAGGATTTACGCTACAGGAGGCATGAAGTCATAAACAATGATATCCTTGAATTACTGCTACATCATGAGAGACATTTTTCTGCACCTCCTCCTAAAATAATAGACCGACTGCAACCAAACTTGGTACACATACTGCTTACTATCAGGCGAACAACCGTTGTCATGAATTAAACACCTAGGACTTACGCTACAGAAGACATGAAATTATAAACAATGATATTCTTGAATTACTGCTACATCATGCGAGCCATTTTCCTGCACCTCCTGCTAAAATAATGGACCGACTGCAACCAAACTTGGTACACATACTGCTTATTATTAGGCGAACAACTGCTGTCATGAATTAAACACCTACGATTTACACTACAGGAGGCATTAAGTCATAAACAATGACATTCTTGAATAAATGCAACATCATGCTAGCCACTTTGCTGCACCTCCTCCTAAAATAATGGACCGATTGCAACCAAACTTGGTACACAAACTGCTTACTATTAGGCGAACAACCGCTGTCATGAATTAAACACCTACGACTAACGCTAAAGGAGTTACGAAGTCATAATCAATGATATTCTTGAATTACTGCTACATCTTGCGGGCATTCTTCCTGCACCACCTCCTAAAATAATGGACTGACTGCAACCTAACTTGGTACACGTACTGCTTAATATTAGACGAACAACCGGTGTCATGAATTAAACTCCTACGACTTACGCTACAGGAGATATGAAGTCATAAAAATGATATTCATGAATAACTGCTACATCATGTGAGCAATTTTCCTGCTCCTCCTCCTAAAATAATGGACCGACTGCAACCACACTATGTACACATACTGGTTACAATTAGGCGAACAACCGCTGTCATGAATTAAACACCTACGACTTACGCTACAGGAGACATGAAGTCATAAACTATGATACTCTTGAATTACTGCTAAATCTTGCGAGCATTTGTTCTGCACCTCCTCCTAAAATATTGCACCGACTGCAACGAAACATGGTACACATACTGTTTACTATTAGGCGAACAACACCTGTCATGACTTAAACACCTACGACTTACGCTACAGTAGACATGAAGTCATAAACAGTGGTATGTTTGAGTTACTGCTACATCATGCGAGCCATTTTCATGCAACTCCGCCTAAAATAATGGACCGACTGCAACTAAACTTGGTACACATACTGCTTACTATGAGGCGAACAACCGCTGTCATGAATTAAACACCTACGACTTACTCTACAGAAGACATGAAGTCATAAACAATGATAATCTTGAATAACTACTATATCATGTTAGCCATTATCCTGCAACTCCTCCTAAAATAATGGACCGACTGCAACCAAACGTTGTACACATATTGCTTTCTATTAGGCGAACAACCGGTGTCATGAATTCAACACCTACGACTTACGCTACATGAGACATGAAGTCATAAATAATGATATTCTTCAATTACTGCTCGCTCATGCGAGCCATTTTCCTGCACCTCCTCCTAAAATAATGGTCCAACTGCAACCAACCTTGGTACACATACTGCTTACTATTAGGCGAACAACCGCTGCCATGAATTAAACACCTACAACTTACGCGGCAGGAGACATGAAGTGATAAACAATGATATTCTTGAATTACTGCTACATCATTCGAGCCATTTTCCTGCACCTTCTCCTAAAATAATAGACCGACTGCAACCAAACTTGGTACACATACTGCTTTCTATTACACGAACAACCGCTGTCATGACTTAAACACCTACGACTTACGATACAGGAGACATGAATTCATAAACAATGGTATGTTTGAATTACTGCTACATCATGCGAGCCATTTTCATGCACCTCCTCCTAAAATAATAGACAGACTGCAACCAAACTTGGTACACATACTGCTTACTATTAGGCGACCAAACCGCTGTCATGACTTAAACACGTAGGATTTACGCTACAGGAGGCATGAAGTCATAAACAATGATATTCTCGATTTGCAGCTACATCATGTGAGCCCTTATCCTGCAACTCCTCCTAAAATAATGGCCAACTGCAACCAAACTTGGTTCACATACTGCTTACTATGAGGCGAAAAACGCTGTCATGTTTTAAACACCTACGACTTACTCTACAGAAGACATGAAGTCATAAACAATGATAATCTTGAATAACTGCTATATCATGTTAGCCATTATCCTGCAACTCCTCCTAAAATAATGGACCGACTGCAACCAAACGTTGTACACATATTGCTTTCTATTAGGCGAACAACCGGTGTCATGAATTCAACACCTACGACTTACGCTACATGAGACATGAAGTCATAATTAATGATATTCTTCAATTACTGCTCGCTCATGCGAGCCATTTTCCTGCACCTCGTCCTAAAATAATGGTCCGACTGCAACCAAACTTGGTTCACATACTGCTTACTATCAGGCGAACAACCGCATGTCATGAATTCAACACCTACGACTAACGCTACAGGAGACATGATGTCAAAAACAAATATATTCTTCAATTACTGCTCGCTCATACAAGCGCTTTTCCTGCACCTCCTCCTAAAATAATGGACCGACTGCATCCAAACTTGATGCACATACTGCTTACTATTAGGCGAACAATCGCTGTCATGAATTAAACACCTACGACTTACACTACAGTAGACATGAAGTCATAAACAATGGTATTCTTGAATTACTGCTACATCATGCGAGCCATTTTCATGCACCTCCTCCTAAAATAATGGACAGACTGCAACGAAACTTGGTATACATACTGCCTTCTATTAGGCAAACAACCGCTGTCATGAATTCAACACGTACGACTTACGCTACAGGAGACATGAAGACATAAACAATGATATTCATTAATTACTGCTAGCTCATGCGAGCCATTTACCTGCACCTCCTCCTAAAATAATAGACCGACTGTATCTAAACTTGGTACACATAGTTCTTACTATCAGGTGAATAACCGCTGTCATGATTTAAACACCAACGACTGACGCTACAGGAGACATGATGTCATAAACCATGATATTCTTGATTTATTGCTACAACATGTGAGCCAATTTTCTGCACCTCCTCCTAAAATAATGGACCGACTGCAACAAAACTTGGTACACATACTACTCACTATTACGCGAACAACCGCTGTCATGACTTAAACACCTACGACTTACTCTACAGAAGACATGAAGTCATAAACAATGATAATCTTGAATAACTACTATATCATGTTAGCCATTATCCTGCAACTCCTCCTAAAATAATGGACCGACTGCAACCAAACGTTGTACACATATTGCTTTCTATTAGGCGAACAACCGGTGTCATGAATTCAACACCTACGACTTACGCTACATGAGACATGAAGTCATAAATAATGATATTCTTCAATTACTGCTCGCTCATGCGAGCCATTTTCCTGCACCTCCTCCTAAAATAATGGTCCAACTGCAACCAACCTTGGTACACATACTGCTTACTATTAGGCGAACAACCGCTGCCATGAATTAAACACCTACAACTTACGCGGCAGGAGACATGAAGTGATAAACAATGATATTCTTGAATTACTGCTACATCATTCGAGCCATTTTCCTGCACCTTCTCCTAAAATAATAGACCGACTGCAACCAAACTTGGTACACATACTGCTTTCTATTACATGAACAACCGCTGTCATGACTTAAACACCTACGACTTACGATACAGGAGACATGAATTCATAAACAATGGTATGTTTGAATTACTGCTACATCATGCGAGCCATTTTCATGCACCTCCTCCTAAAATAATAGACAGACTGCAACCAAACTTGGTACACATACTGCTTACTATTAGGCGACCAAACCGCTGTCATGACTTAAACACGTAGGATTTACGCTACAGGAGGCATGAAGTCATAAACAATGATATTCTCGATTTGCAGCTACATCATGTGAGCCCTTATCCTGCAACTCCTCCTAAAATAATGGCCAACTGCAACCAAACTTGGTTCACATACTGCTTACTATGAGGCGAAAAACGCTGTCATGTTTTAAACACCTACGACTTACTCTACAGAAGACATGAAGTCATAAACAATGATAATCTTGAATAACTGCTATATCATGTTAGCCATTATCCTGCAACTCCTCCTAAAATAATGGACCGACTGCAACCAAACGTTGTACACATATTGCTTTCTATTAGGCGAACAACCGGTGTCATGAATTCAACACCTACGACTTACGCTACATGAGACATGAAGTCATAATTAATGATATTCTTCAATTACTGCTCGCTCATGCGAGCCATTTTCCTGCACCTCGTCCTAAAATAATGGTCCGACTGCAACCAAACTTGGTTCACATACTGCTTACTATCAGGCGAACAACCGCATGTCATGAATTCAACACCTACGACTAACGCTACAGGAGACATGATGTCAAAAACAAATATATTCTTCAATTACTGCTCGCTCATACAAGCGCTTTTCCTGCACCTCCTCCTAAAATAATGGACCGACTGCATCCAAACTTGATGCACATACTGCTTACTATTAGGCGAACAATCGCTGTCATGAATTAAACACCTACGACTTACACTACAGTAGACATGAAGTCATAAACAATGGTATTCTTGAATTACTGCTACATCATGCGAGCCATTTTCATGCACCTCCTCCTAAAATAATGGACAGACTGCAACGAAACTTGGTATACATACTGCCTTCTATTAGGCAAACAACCGCTGTCATGAATTCAACACGTACGACTTACGCTACAGGAGACATGAAGACATAAACAATGATATTCATTAATTACTGCTAGCTCATGCGAGCCATTTACCTGCACCTCCTCCTAAAATAATAGACCGACTGTATCTAAACTTGGTACACATAGTTCTTACTATCAGGTGAATAACCGCTGTCATGATTTAAACACCAACGACTGACGCTACAGGAGACATGATGTCATAAACCATGATATTCTTGATTTATTGCTACAACATGTGAGCCAATTTTCTGCACCTCCTCCTAAAATAATGGACCGACTGCAACAAAACTTGGTACACATACTACTCACTATTACGCGAACAACCGCTGTCATGACTTAAACACCTACGACTTACGCTACAGGAGACATGAAATTATAAACAATGATATTCTTGAATTACTGCTACATCATGCGAGCCATTTTCCTGCACCTCCTGCTAAAATAATGGACCAACTGCCACCAAACTTGGTACGCATACTGCTTATTATTAGGCGAACAAATGCTGTCATGAATTAAGCACCTACGATTTACACTACAGGAGGCATTAAGTCATAAACAATGTCATTCTTGAATAAATGCTACATCATGCTAGCCACTCTGCTGCACCTCCTCCTAAAATAATGGACCGACTGCAACCACACTATGAACACATACTGCTTACTATTAGGCGAACAACCGCTGTCATGAATTAAACACCTACGACTTACGCTACAGGAGACATGAAGTCATAAACTATGATAATCTTGAATTACTGCTAAATCTTGCGAGCTTTTGTTCTGCACCTTCTCCTAAAATATTGCACCGACTGCAACGAAACATGGTACACATACTGTTTACTATTATGCGAACAACACCTGTCATGACTTAAACACCTACGACTTACGCTACAGGAGAAATGATGTCATAAACAATGATATTCTCGATTTGCAGCTACATCATGTGAGCCCTTTTCCTGCAACTCCTCCTAAAATGATGGCCGAATGCAACCAAACATTGTACACATACTGCTTTCTATTAGGCGAACAACCGCTGTAATGAATTCAACACCTACGACTTACGCTACATGAGACATGAAGTCATAAACAATGGTATGTTTGAATTACTGCTACATCATGCGAGCCGTTTTCATGCACCTCCTCCTAAAATAATAGACAGACTGCAACCAAACTTGGTACACGTAC
The DNA here is from genome assembly GCA_026315105.1 of Locusta migratoria. Lineage (NCBI taxonomy): Eukaryota > Metazoa > Arthropoda > Insecta > Orthoptera > Acrididae > Locusta > Locusta migratoria. The sequence goes on along the minus strand of CM048755.1, from coordinate 799,651,444 downwards.
TGCTTACTATGAGGCGAACAACCGCTGTCATGAATTAAACACCTACGACTTACGCTACAGAAGACATGAAGTCATAAACAATGATAATCTTGAATAACTGCTATTACAAGTTAGCCAATATCCTGCAACTACTCCTAAAATAATGGACCGACTGCAACCAAACGTTGTACACATACTGCTTTCTATTAGGCGAACAACCGCTGTCACGAATTCAACACTTACGACTTACGCTACATGAGACATGAAGTCATAAATAATGATATTCTTCAATTACTGCTCGCTCATGCGAGCCATTTTCCTGCACCTCCTCCTAAAATAATGGTCCGACTGCAACCAAACTTGGTACACATACTGCTTACTATTAGGCGAACAACCGCTGTCATGAATTCAACACCTACGACCTACGCTACAGGAGACATGAAGTCATAAACAATGATATTCTTGAATTATTGCAACATCATGCGAGCCATTTTCCTGCACCTCCTCCAAAAATAATGGACCGACTGCAACGACACTTGGTACACATACTGCTTACTATTAGGCGAACAACCGCTCTCAAGAATTAAACACCTACTCCTACGCCACAGTAGACATTAAGTCATAAACAATTTTATTCTCTAATTTCTGCTTCATCACGCAAGCCACTTTCATGATCCTCCTCCAATAATAATAATGGACAAACTGCAACCAAACTTTGTACACATGCTGCTTACTATCAGGAGTACAACCGCTTTCAAGAATTAAACACCTACGACTTACGCTACAGGAGACATGAAGACATAAACAATGATATTCATTAATTACTGCTAGCTCATGCGAGCCATTTACCTGCAGCTCCTGCTAAAAAAAAGGACCGACTGCAACCAAAATTGGTACACATACTGCTTACTATTAGGCGAACAGCCGCTGTCTTGAATTAAACACCTACGAGTTACGCTACAGGAGACATGAACTCATAAACAATGATATTCTTCATTTACTACTACATCATATGAGCACTTATCCTGCACCTCCTCCTAAAATATTGGACCGACTGCAACCAAAGTTGGTACACATACTGATTACTATGAGACGAACAACCGCTGTCATGAATTAAACACCTACGACTTACGCGACAGGAGACATGATGTCATAAACAATGATATTCTTGATTTACAGCTACATCATTTGAGACATTTTCCTGCACCTCCTCTTATAAAAATGGACCGACAGCAACCAAACTTGGTACACATACTGCTTACTATTAGGCGTACAATCGCTGTCATGAAACACCTACGACTTACGCTACAGTAGACATGAAGTCATAAACAATGATATTCTTGAATAACTGCAACATCATAAGAGCCATTTTCATGCATCTCCTCCTAAAATAATTGACCGACTGCAACCAAACTTGGTGCACATACTGCTTACTATCAGGTGAACAACCGATGTCATGAATTAAACTCCTACGACTTACGCTACAGAAGACATGAAGTCATAAACAATGATATTCTTGAATTACTGCTACATCATGTGAGCCATTTTTGTGCACCTCATCCTAAAATAATGGACCGACTGCAACCAAACTTGGCACACATACTGATTACTATTAGGCGAACATTTGCTGTCATGAATTAAACACCTACGACTTAATCTACAGTAGACATGAAGTCATAAAAAATGATATTCTTGATTTATTGCTACATTATGTGAGGCTTTTTCCTGCACCTCCTCCTAAAAAAATGAACCGACTGCAACCAAACTTGGTATACATACTGTTTACTATCAGGCGAACAACCGCTGTCATGAATTCAACACCTACGACTAACGCTACAGGAGACATGATGTCATAAACAATTATATTCTTCAATTACTGCTCGCTCATACAAGCGCTTTTCCTGCACCTCCTCCTACAATAATGGACCGACTGCATCAAAACTTGATGCACATACTGCTTACTATTAGGCGAACAACGGCTGTCATGAATTAAACACCTACGACTTACACTACAGTAGACATGAAGTCATAAACAATGGTATTCTTGAATAACTGCTACATCATGCGAGGCATTTTCATGCACCTCCTCCTAAAATAATGGACAGACTGCAACCAAACTTGGTACACATACTGCTTACTATTAGGCGAACAACCGCTGTCATGAATTCAACACCTACGACCTACGCTACAGGAGACATGAAGTCATAAACAATGATATTCTTGAATTATTGCAACATCATGCGAGCCATTTTCCTGCACCTCCTCCAAAAATAATGGACCGACTGCAACGACACTTGGTACACATACTGCTTACTATTAGGCGAACAACCGCTCTCAAGAATTAAACACCTACTCCTACGCCACAGTAGACATTAAGTCATAAACAATTTTATTCTCTAATTTCTGCTTCATCACGCAAGCCACTTTCATGATCCTCCTCCAATAATAATAATGGACCAACTGCACCAAACTTTGTACACATGCTGCTTACTATCAGGAGTACAACCGCTTTCAAGAATTAAACACCTACGACTTACGCTACAGGAGACATGAAGACATAAACAATGATATTCATTAATTACTGCTAGCTCATGCGAGCCATTTACCTGCAGCTCCTGCTAAAAAAAAGGACCGACTGCAACCAAAATTGGTACACATACTGCTTACTATTAGGCGAACAGCCGCTGTCTTGAATTAAACACCTACGAGTTACGCTACAGGAGACATGAACTCATAAACAATGATATTCTTCATTTACTACTACATCATATGAGCAATTATCCTGCACCTCCTCCTAAAATATTGGACCGACTGCAACCAAAGTTGGTACACATACTGATTACTATGAGACGAACAACCGCTGTCATGAATTAAACACCTACGACTTACGCGACAGGAGACATGATGTCATAAACAATGATATTCTTGATTTACAGCTACATCATTTGAGACATTTTCCTGCACCTCCTCTTATAAAAATGGACCGACAGCAACCAAACTTGGTACACATACTGCTTACTATTAGGCGTACAATCGCTGTCATGAAACACCTACGACTTACGCTACAGTAGACATGAAGTCATAAACAAAGATATTCTTGAATAACTGCAACATCATAAGAGCCATTTTCATGCATCTCCTCCTAAAATAATTGACCGACTGCAACCAAACTTGGTGCACATACTGCTTACTATCAGGTGAACAACCGATGTCATGAATTAAACTCCTACGACTTACGCTACAGAAGACATGAAGTCATAAACAATGATATTCTTGAATTACTGCTACATCATGTGAGCCATTTTTGTGCACCTCATCCTAAAATAATGGACCGACTGCAACCAAACTTGGCACACATACTGCTTACTATTAGGCGAACATTCGCTGTCATGAATTAAACACCTACGACTTAATCTACAGTAGACATGAAGTCATAAAAAATGATATTCTTGATTAATTGCTACAATATGTGAGGTTTTTTCCTGCACCTCCTCCTAAAAAAATGAACCGACTGCAACCAAACTTGGTATACATACTGTTTACTATCAGGCGAACAACCGCTGTCATGAATTCAACACCTACGACTAACGCTACAGGAGACATGATGTCATAAACAATTATATTCTTCAATTACTGCTCGCTCATACAAGCGCTTTTCCTGCACCTCCTCCTACAATAATGGACCGACTGCATCAAAACTTGATGCACATACTGCTTACTATTAGGCGAACAACCGCTGTCATGAATTAAACACCTACGACTTACACTACAGTAGACATGAAGTCATAAACAATGGTATTCTTGAATAACTGCTACATCATGCGAGGCATTTTCATGCACCTCCTCCTAAAATAATGGACAGACTGCAACCAAACTTGGTAGACATACTGCCTTCCATTAGGCGAACAACCGCTGTCATGAATTCAACACGTACGACTTACGCTACAGGAGACATGAAGACATAAACAATGATAATCATTAATTACTGCTAGCTCATGCGAGCCATTTACCTGCACCTCCTCCTAAAATAATGGACCGACTGTAACTAAACTTGGTACACATAGTTCTTACTATCAGGTGAATAACCGCTGTCATGATTTAAACACCAACGACTGACGCTACAGGAGACATGAAGTCATAAACAATGATATTCTTGATTTACTGCTACAACATGTGAGCCATTTTTCTGCACCTCCTCCTAAAATAATAGACCGACTGCAACCAAACTTGGTACACATACTGCTTACTATCAGGCGAACAACCGTTGTCATGAATTAAACACCTAGGACTTACGCTACAGAAGACATGAAGTCATAAACAATAATATTCTTGAATTACTGCTAGCTCATGCGAGACATTTTCCGGCACCTCCTCCTAGAATAATGGACCGACTGCAACCAAACTTGGTACACATACTGCTTACTATTTGGCGACCAAACCGCTGTCATGACTTAAACACGTAGGATTTACGCTACAGGAGGCATGAAGTCATAAACAATGATATTCTCGATTTGCAGCTACATCATGTGAGCCCTTATCCTGCAACTCCTCCTAAAATAATGGCCGACTGCAACCAAACTTGGTTCACATACTGCTTACTATGAGGCGAAAAACGCTGTCATGTTTTAAACACCTACGACTTACTCTACAGAAGACATGAAGTCATAAACAATGATAATCTTGAATAACTGCTATATCATGTTAGCCATTATCCTGCAACTCCTCCTAAAATAATGGACCGACAGCAACCAAACGTTGTACACATATTGCTTTCTATTAGGCGAACAACCGGTGTCATGAATTCAACACCTACGACTTACGCTACATGAGACATGAAGTCATAATTAATGATATTCTTCAATTATTGCTCGCTCATGCGAGCCATTTTCCTGCAGCTCGTCCTAAAATAATGGTCCGACTGCAACCAAACTTGGTTCACATACTGCTTACTATCAGGCGAACAACCGCATGTCATGAATTCAACACCTACGACTAACGCTACAGGAGACATGATGTCAAAAACAAATATATTCTTCAATTACTGCTCGCTCATACAAGCGCTTTTCCTGCACCTCCTCCTAAAATAATGGACCGACTGCATCCAAACTTGATGCACATACTGCTTACTATTAGGCGAACAATCGCTGTCATGAATTAAACACCTACGACTTACACTACAGTAGACATGAAGTCATAAACAATGGTATTCTTGAATTACTGCTACATCATGCGAGCCATTTTCATGCACCTCCTCCTAAAATAATGGACAGACTGCAACCAAACTTGGTATACATACTGCCTTCTATTAGGCAAACAACCGCTGTCATGAATTCAACACGTACGACTTACGCTACAGGAGACATGAAGACATAAACAATGATATTCATTAATTACTGCTAGCTCATGCGAGCCATTTACCTGCACCTCCTCCTAAAATAATGGACCGACTGTATCTAAACTTGGTACACATAGTTCTTACTATCAGGTGAATAACCGCTGTCATGATTTAAACACCAACGACTGACGCTACAGGAGACATGAAGTCATAAACCATGATATTCTTGATTTATTGCTACAACATGTGAGCCAATTTTCTGCACCTCCTCCTAAAATAATGGACCGACTGCAACAAAACTTGGTACACATACTACTTACTATTACGCGAACAACCGCTGTCATGACTTAAACACCTACGACTTACGCTACAGGAGACATGAAATTATAAACAATGATATTCTTGAATTACTGCTACATCATGCGAGCCATTTTCCTGCACCTCCTGCTAAAATAATGGACCAACTGCAACCAAACTTGGTACGCATACTGCTTATTATTAGGCGAACAAATGCTGTCATGAATTAAGCACCTACGATTTACACTACAGGAGGCATTAAGTCATAAACAATGAAATTCTTGAATAAATGCTACATCATGCTAGCCACTCTGCTGCACCTCCTCCTAAAATAATGGACCGACTGCAACCACACTATGAACACATACTGCTTACTATTAGGCGAACAACCGCTGTCATGAATTAAACACCTACGACTTACGCTACAGGAGACATGAAGTCATAAACTATGATAATCTTGAATTACTGCTAAATCTTGCGAGCTTTTGTTCTGCACCTCCTCCTAAAATATTGCACCGACTGCAACGAAACATGGTACACATACTGTTTACTATTATGCGAACAACACCTGTCATGACTTAAACACCTACGACTTACGCTACAGGAGAAATGATGTCATAAACAATGATATTCTCGATTTGCAGCTACATCATGTGAGCCCTTTTCCTGCAACTCCTCCTAAAATGATGGCCGAATGCAACCAAACATTGTACACATACTGCTTTCTATTAGGCGAACAACCGCTGTAATGAATTCAACACCTACGACTTACGCTACATGAGACATTAAGTCATAAACAATGGTATGTTTGAATTACTGCTACATCATGCGAGCCGTTTTCATGCACCTCCTCCTAAAATAATAGACAGACTGCAACCAAACTTGGTACACGTACTGCTTACTATGAGGCGAACAACCGCTGTCATGAATTAAACACCTACGACTTACGCTACAGAAGACATGAAGTCATAAACAATGATAATCTTGAATAACTGCTATTACATGTTAGCCATTATCCTGCAACTACTCCTAAAATAATGGACCGACTGCAACCAAACGTTGTACACATACTGCTTTCTATTAGGCGAACAACCGCTGTCACAAATTCAACACCTACGACTTACGCTACATGAGACATGAAGTCATAAATAATGATATTCTTCAATTACTGCTCGCTCATGCGAGCCATTTTCCTGCACCTCCTGCTAAAAAAAAGGACCGACTGCAACCAAAATTGGTACACATACTGCTTACTATTAGGCGAACAGCCGCTGTCTTGAATTAAACACCTACGAGTTACGCTACAGGAGACATGAACTCATAAACAATGATATTCTTCATTTACTGCTACATCATATGAGCCATTATCCTGCACCTCCTCCTAACATATTGGACCGACTGCAACCAAAGTTGGTACACATACTGATTACTATGAGGCGAACAACCGCTGTCATGAATTAAACACCTACGACTTACGCGACAGGAGACATGATGTCATAAACAATGATATTCTTGATTTACAGCTACATCATTTGAGACATTTTCCTGCACCTCCTCTTATAATAATGGACCGACAGCAACCAAACTTGGTACACATACTGCTTACTATTAGGCGTACAATCGCTGTCATGAAACACCTACGACTTACGCTACAGTAGACATGAAGTCATAAACAATGATATTCTTGAATAACTGCAACATCATAAGAGCCATTTTCATGCATCTCCTCCTAAAATAATTGACCGACTGCAACCAAACTTGGTGCACATACTGCTTACTATCAGGTGAACAACCGATGTCATGAATTAAACTCTTACGACTTACGCTACAGAAGACATGAAGTCATAAACAATGATATTCTTGAATTACTGCTACATCATGTGAGCCATTTTTGTGCACCTCATCCTAAAATAATGGACCGACTGCAACCAAACTTGGCACACATACTGCTTACTATTAGGCGAACATTCGCTGTCATGAACTAACACCTACGACTTAATCTACAGTAGACATGAAGTCATAAAAAATGATATTCTTGATTTATTGCTACATTATGTGTGGCTTTTTCCTGCACCTCCTCCTAAAAAAATGAACCGACTGCAACCAAACTTGGTATACATACTGTTTACTATCAGGCGAACAACCGCTGTCATGAATTCAACACCTACGACTTACGCTACATGAGACATGAAGTCATAAATAATGATATTCTTTAATTACTGCTCGCTCATGCGAGCCATTTTCCTGCACCTCGTCCTAAAATAATGGTCCGTCTGCAACCAAACTTTGTACACATACTGCTTACTATGAGGCGAACAACCGCTTTCATGAATTCAATACCTACGACTTACGCTACAGGAGACATGAAGTAATAAACAATGATATTCTTGAATTATTGCAACATCATGCGAGCCTTTTCCTGCACCTCCTCCAAAAATAATGGACCGCCTGCAACGACACTTGGTACACATACTGCTTACTATTAGGCGAACAACCGCAGTCATGAATTCAACACCTACGACTAACGCTACAGGAGACATGAACTCATAAACAATTATATTCTTCAATTACTGCTCGCTCATACAAGCGCTTTTCCTGCACCTCCTCTCAAAATAATGGACCAACTGCAACCAACCTTGGTACACATACTGCTTACTATTAGGCGAACAACCGCTGTCATGATTTAAACACCTACGACTTACGTTACAGGAGACATGAAGTCACAAACAATGATATTCTTGAATTACTGCTACATTATCGAGCCATTTTCCTACACCTCCTCCTAAAATAATGGACCGACTGCATCCAAACTTGATGCACACACTGCTTACTATTAGGCGAACAACCGCTGTTATGAATTAAACACCTACGACTTACACTACAGTAGACATGAAGTCATAAACAATGGTATTCTTGAATTACTGCTACATCATGCGAGGCATTTTCATGCACCTCCTCCTAAAATAATGGACAGACTGCAACCAATCTTGGTACACATACTGCCTTCTATTAGGCGAACAACCGCTGTCATGAATTCAACACGTACGACTTACGCTACAGGAGACATGAAGACATAAACAATGATATTCATTAATTACTGCTAGTTCATGCGAGCCATTTACCTGCACCTCCTCCTAAAATAATGGACCGACTGTAACTAAACTTGGTACACATAGTTCTTATTACCACGTGAATAACCGTTGTCATGATTTAAACACCAACGACTGACGCTACAGGAGACATGAAGTCATAAACAATGATATTCTTGATTTACTGCTACAACATGTGAGCCATTTTTCTACACCTCCTCCTAAAATATTGCACCGACTGCAACGAAACATGGTACACATACTGTTTACTATTAGGCGAACAACACCTGTCATGACTTAAACACCTACGACTTACGCTACAGGAGACATGATGTCATAAACAATGATATTCTCGATTTGCAGCTACATCATGTGAGCCCTTTTCCTGCAACTCCTCCTAAAATGATGGCCGAATGCAACCAAACATTGTACACATACTGCTTTCTATTAGGCGAACAACCGCTGTAATGAATTCAACACCTACGACTTACGCTACATGAGACATGAACTCATAAATAATGGTATGTTTGAATTACTGCTACATCATGCGAGCCGTTTTCATGCACCTCCTCCTAAAATAATAGACAGACTGCAACCAAACTTGGTACACATACTGCTTACTATGAGGAGAACAACCGCTGTCATGAATTAAACACCTACGACTTACGATACAGAAGTCATGAAGTCATAAACAATGATAATCTTGAATAACTGCTATATCATGTTAGCCATTATCCTGCAACTCCTCCTAAAATAATTTACCGACTGCAACCAAACGTTGTACACATACTGCTTTCTATTAGGCGAACAACCGCTGTCACGAATTCAACACCTACGACTTACGCTACATGAGACATGAAGTCATAAATAATGATATTCTTCAATTACTGCTCGCTCATGCGAGCCATTTTCCTGCACCTCCTCCTAAAATAATGGTCCGACTGCCACCAAACTTGGTACACATACTGCTTACTATTAGGCGAACAACCGCTGTCATGAATTCATCACCTACGACTTACGCTACAGGAGACATGAAGTCATAAACAATGATATTCTTGAATTATTGCAACATCATGCGAGCCATTTTCCTGCACCTCCTCCAAAAATAATGGACCGACTGCAATGACACTTGGTACACATACTGCTTACTATTAGGCGAACAACCGCTGTCAAGAATTAAACACCTACGCCTACGCTACAGGAGACATGAAATCATAAACAATGATATTCTTGAATAACTGCTACATCATTTGGGCCAATTTCCTGCACCTCCTTCTAAAATAATGGACCGACTGCAACCAAACTTGGTACACATACTGCTTACTATTAGGCGAACAATCGCTGTCTTGAATTAAAAACCTACTTCTTACGCTACAGGAGACATGAAGTAATAAACAATGATATTCTTGAATTACTGCTACATCAATCGAGATATTTTCCTGCACCTTCTCCTAAAATAATGGACCGACTGCAGCCAAAATTGGTACACATACTGCTTACTATTAGGCGAACAGCCGCTGTCTTGAATTAAACACCTACGAGTTACGCTACAGGAGACATGATCTCATAAACAATTATATTCTTCATTTACTGCTACATCATATGAGCCATTATCCTGCACCTCCTCCTAAAATATTGGACCTACTGCAACCAAAGTTGGTACACATACTGATTACTATGAGGCGAACAACTGCTGTCATGAATTAAACACCAACGACTTACGCGACAGGAGTCATGATGTCATAAACAATGATATTCTTGATTTACAGCTACATCATTTGAGACATTTTCCTGCACCTCCTCTTATAATAATGGACCGACTGCAACCAAACTTGGCACACATACTGCTAAATATTAGGCGAACATTCGCTGTCATGAATTAAACACCTACGACTTAATCTACAGTAGACATGAAGTCATAAAAAATGATATTCTTGATTTATTGCTACATTATGTGAGGCTTTTTCCTGCACCTCCTCCTAAAATAATGAACAGACTGCAACGACACTTGGTACACATACTGCTTACTATCAGGCGAACAACCGCTGTCATGAATTCAACACCTACGACTTACGCTACATGAGACATGAAGTCATAAATAATGATATTCTTTAATTACTGCTCGCTCATGCGAGCCATTTTCATGCACCTCGTCCTAAAATAATGGTCCGTCTGCAACCAAACTTGGTACACATACTGCTTACTATGAGGCGAACAACCGTTTTTATGAATTCAACACCTACGACTTACGCTACAGGAGACATGAAGTAATAAACAATGATATTCTTGAATTATTGCAACATCATGCAAGCCTTTTCCTGCACCTCCTCCAAAAATAATGGACCGCCTGCAACGACACTTGGTACACATACTGCTTACTATTAGGCGAACAACCGCTGTCAAGAATTAAACACCTACACCTACGCTACAGTAGACATTAAGTCATAAACAATTGTATTCTCTAATTACTGCTTCATCATGCGAGCCATTTTCATGAACCTCCTCCTATAATAATGGACCGACTGCAACCAAACTTTGTACACATGCTGCTTACTATCAGGAGTACCACCGCTTTCAAGAATTAAACACCTACGACTTACGCTACAGAAGAAATGAAGTCATAAACAATGATATTCTTGAATTATTGCAACATCATGCGAGCCTTTTCCTGCACCTCCTCCTAAAATAATGGACCGCCTGCAACGACACTTGGTACACATACTGCTTACTATTAGGTGAACAACCGCAGTCATGAATTCAACACCTACGACTAACGCTACAGGAGACATGAACTCATAAACAATTATATTCTTCAATTACTGCTCGCTCATACAAGCGCTTTTCCTGCACCTCCTCTCAAAATAATGGACCAACTGCAACCAACCTTGGTACACATACTGCTTACTATTAGGCGAACAACCGCTGTCATGATTTAAACTCCTACGACTTACGCTACAGGAGACATGAAGTCACAAACAATGATATTCTTGAATTACTGCTACATTATCGAGCCATTTTCCTACACCTCCTCCTAAAATAATGGACCGACTGCATCCAAACTTGATGCACACACTGCTTACTATTAGGCGAACAACCGCTGTTATGAATTAAACACCTACGACTTACACTACAGTAGACATGAAGTCATAAACAATGGTATTCTTGAATTACTGCTACATCATGCGAGGCATTTTCATGCACCTCCTCCTAAAATAATGGGCAGACTGCAACCAATCTTGGTACACATACTGCCTTCTATTAGGCGAACAACCGCTGTCATGAATTCAACATGTACGACTTACGCTACAGGAGACATGAAGACATAAACAATGATATTCATTAATTACTGCTAGTTCATGCGAGCCATTTACCTGCACCTCCTCCTAAAATAATGAACCGACTGTAACTAAACTTGGTACACATAGTTCTTATTACCACGTGAATAACCGTTGTCATGATTTAAACACCAACGACTGACGCTACAGGAGACATGAAGTCATAAACAATGATATTCTTGATTTACTGCTACAACATGTGAGCCATTTTTCTACACCTCCTCCTAAAATAATAGACCAACTGCAACCAAACTTGGTACACATACTGCTTACTATCAGGCGAACAACCGTTGTCATGAATTAAACACCTAGGACTTACGCTACAGAAGACATGAAGTCATAAACAATGATATTCTTGAATTACTGCTAGCTCATGCGAGACATTTTCCTGCACCTCCTCCTAAAATATTGGACCGACTGCAATCAAACTTGTTACATATAGTGCTTACAATTAGGCGAACAACCGCTGTCATGAATTAAACACCTACGATTTACGCTACAGGAGACATGATGTCATAAACAATGATATTCTTGAATTACTGCTACATCATGCGAGCCATTTTCCTGCACCTCCTACTAAAATAATGGACCGACTGCAACCAAACTTGCTATACATGATGCTTACTATTATGTGAACAACCGCAGTCATGACTTCAACACCTACGACTAACGCTACAGGAGACATGAAATCATAAACAATTATAGTCTTCAATTACTGCTCGCTCATACAAGCGCTTTTCCTGCACCTCCTCCTAAAAAAATGGACCAACTGCATCCAACCTTGGTACACATACTGCTTAATATTAGGCGAACAACCGGTGTCATGAATTAAACTCCTACGACTTAAGCTACAGGAGATATGAAGTCATAAATATGATATTCATGAATAACTGCTACATCATGTGAGCAATTTTCCTGCACCTCCTCCTAAAATAATGGACCGACTGCAACCACACTATGTACACATACTGCTTACTATTAAGCGAACAACCGCTGTCATCAATTAAACACCTACGACTTACGCTACATGAGACATGAAGTCATAAATTATGATACTCTTCAATTACTGATAAATCTTGCGAGCTTTTGTTCTGCACCTCCTCCTAAAATATTGCACCGACTGCAACGAAACATGGTACACATACTGTTTACTATTAGGCGAACAACACCTGTCATGACATAAACACCTACGACTTACGCTACAGGAGACATGAAGTCATAAACAATGATATTCTCGATTTGCAGCTACATCATGTGAGCCCTTTTCCTGCAACTCCTCCTAAAATAATGGCCGACTGCAACCAAACTTGGTACACATACTGCTTACTATGAGGCGAACAACTGCTGTCATGAATTAAACACCTACGACTTACGCTACAGAAGACATGAAGTCATAAACAATGATAATCTTGAATAACTGCTATATCATGTTAGCCATTATCCTGCAACTCCTCCTAAAATAATTGACCGACTGCAACCAAACTTTGTACACATACTGCTTTCTATTAGGCGAACAACTGCTGTCATGAATTCAACACCTACGACTTACGCTACAGGAGACATGAAGACATAAACAATGATATTCATTAATTACTGCTAGCTCATGCGAGCAATTTACCTGCACCTCCTCCTAAAATAATGGACCGACTGTAACTAAACTTGGTACACATAGTTCTTACTATCAGGTGAATAACCGCTGTCATGAATTAAACACGAACGACTGACGCTACAGGAGACATGAAGGCATAAAAAAATGATATTCTTGATTTACAGCTACATCATGTGAGCCATTTTTCTGCACCTCCTCCTAATATAATAGACCGACTGCAACCAAACTTGGTACACATACTGCTTACTATTAGGAGAACAACCGCTGTCATCAATTAAACACCTACGACTTACGCTACAGGAGACATGTACTCATAAACAATAATGTTCTTGAATTACTGCTACATCTTGTGAGCCATTATCCTGTCCCTTCTCCTAAACTAATGGACCGACTGCAACAAAACTTGGCACACATACTGCTTACTATTACGCGAACCACCGCTGTCATGACTTAAACACCTACGACTTACGCTACAGGAGACATGAAATTATAAACAATGATATTCTTGAATTACTGCTACATCATGCGAGTCATTTTCCTGCACCTCCTGCTAAAATAATGGACCGACCGCAACCAAACTTGGTACACATACTGCTTCCAATTAGGCGAACAACCGCAGTCATGAATTAAACACCTACGACTTACGCTACAGGAGACATGAAGTCATAAACAATGATATTCTTGATTTACAGCTACATCATGTCAGCCATTTTCCTGCACCTCCTCCTAAAATAATGGCCGACTGCAACCAAACTTGGTTCAAATAATGCTTACTATTAGGCGAACAACCGATGTCATGAATCAAACACCTACGACTTACCCTACAGTAGACAAGAAGTCATAAACAATGGTACGTTTATATTACTGCTACATCATGCGAGCGATTTTCATGCACCTCCTCCTAAAATAATATACAGACTGCAACCAAACTTGGTACACATACTGCTTACTATGAGGCGAAAAACCGCTGTCATGGATTAAACACCTACGACTTACGCTACAGAAGACATGAAGTCATAAACAATGATAATCTTGAATAACTGCTATATCATGTGAGCAATTATCCTGCAACTCCTCCTAAAATAATTGACCGACTGCAACCAAACTTTGTACACATACTGCTTTCTATTAGGCGAACACCCGCTGTCATGAATTCAACACCTACGACTTACGCTACATGAGATATGAAGTCATAAATAAAGATATTCTTCAATTACTGCTCGCTCATGCGAGCCATTTTCCTGCACCTCCTCCTGAAATAATGGTCTGACTGCAACCAAACTTGGTACACATACTGCTTACTATCAGGCAAACAACCGCTGTCATGAATTAAACACCTACGACTTACGGTACAGAAGACATGAAGTCATATACAATGATATTCTTGAATAACTGCTACATCATGTCAGCCATTTTCCTGCACCTCCTCCTAAAATAATGGACCGACTGCAACCAAACATGGTATACATACTGGTTACTATCAGGCGAACAACCGCTGTCATGAATTCAACACCCATTTCTTACGCTACAGGAGACATGAATTCATAAACAATGATATTCTTGAATAACTGCTACGTCAAGTGGGCCAATTTCCTGCATCTCCTCCTAAAATAACGGACCGACTGCAACCAAACTTGGTACACATACTGCTTACTATTAGGCCAACAACCGCTGTTCTGAATTAAACACCTACTTCTTACGTTACAGGAGACATGAATTCATAAACAATGATATTCTTGAATTACTGCTACAACATTCGAGATATTTTCCTGCACCTTCTCTTAAAATAATGGACCGACTGCAACCAAACTTGGTACACATACTGCTAACTATTAGGCGAACAACTGCTGCCATGAATTAAACACCTACAACTTACGCGACAGGAGACATGAAGTCATAAACTATGATATCCTTGATTTACTGCTACATGATGTGAGAAATTTTCCTGCACCTCCTCCTATAATAATGGACCGACAGCAACCAAACTTGGTACACATACTGCTTACCATTAGGCGTATAACCGCTGTCATGAATGAAACACCTACGACTTACGCTACAGAAGACATGAAATCATAAACAATGATATTATTGAATTACTGCTACTTTATGTGAGCCATTTTCCTGCACCTCCTCCTAAAATAAATGACCGACTGCAACCAAACTTTGTATACATACTGCCTTCTATTATTCGAACAACCGCTGTCATGAATTAAACACCTGCACTTACGCTACAGGAGAATTGAAGTCATTAACATTGATATTCTTGAATTACTGCTACATAATGTGAGCCATTTTCCTGCACCTCCTCCTAAAATAATGGACCGACTGTAACTAAACTTGGTACACATAGTTCTTACTATCAGGTGAATAACCGCTGTCATGAATTAAACACGAACGACTGACGCTACAGGAGACATGAAGGCATAAAAAAATGATATTCTTGATTTACTGCTACATCATGTGAGCCATTTTTCTGCACCTCCTCCTAATATAGTACACCGACTGCAACCAAACTTGGTACACATACTGCTTACTATTAGGAGAACAAACGCTGTCACGACTTAAACACCTACGACTTACGCCACAGAAGACATGAAGTCATAAACAATGATATTCTTGAAGTACTGCTTCATAATGTGAGCCATTTTCCTGCACCACCTCCTAAAATAAACGACCGACTGCAATCAACCTTGGTACACATACTGCTTACTATTAGGTGAACAACCGCTGTCATGAATTAAACACCTACGACTTACGCTACAGGAGACATGAAGTCATAAACAATGATATTCTAAAATTACTGCTACATAATTCGAGCCATTTTCCTGTACCTTCTCCTAAAATAATGGACCAACTGCAACCACACTTGGTACCCATACTGCTTACTATAAGGCGACCAAACCGCTGTCATGAATTAAACACCTAGTACTCACGCTACAGGGGGCATGAAGTCATAAACAATGATATCCTTGAATTACTGCTACATCATGCGAGCCATTTTCCTGCACCTCCTCCTAAAATAAAGGACCCACTGCCATCAACTTTGGTACACATACTGCTTACTATTAGGCGAACAACCGCTGTCATGAATTAAACACCTACGACTTACGCTACAGGAGACTTGAAGTCATAAACAATAATATCCTTGAATTACTGCTACATAATTCGAGCCATTTTCCTGCTCCTTCTCCTAAAATAATGGACCGACTGCAACCACACTTGGTACACATACTGCTTACTATTAGGCGAACAACCGCTGTCATGAATTAAACACCTACGACGTACGCTACAGGAGACATGAAGTCATAAACAATGATATTCTTGAATTACTGCTACATCATTCGAGCAATTTTCCTTCACCTTCTCCTAAAATAATGGACCGACTGCAACCAAACTAGGTACACATACCGCTATCTTGAATTCAACACCTACGACTTACGCTACAGGAGACATGAAGTCATAAACAATTATATTCCTGATTAACTGCTACATCATGTGAGCCATTTTTCTGCACCTCCTCCTAAAATAATAGACCGACTGCACCAAACTTGGTACATATACTGCTTACTATCAGGCGAACAACCGCTGTCATGAATTAAACACCTACGACTTACGCTACGGGAGATATGAAGTCTTAAACAATGATATTCTTGAATAACTGCTACATCATGTGAGCAATTTTCCTGCACCTTCTTCTAAAATAATGGACCGACTGCAACCAAACTTGGTACACATACTGCTTACTATTGGGCGAACAACCGCTGCCGTGAATTAAACCCCTACCACTTACATGACTGGAGACGTGAAGTCATAAACAATGATATTCTTGATTTACTGCTACATCATGTGAGACTTTTTCCTGCACCTCCTCCTAAAATAAAGCACCCACTGCCATCAACTTTGGTACACATACTGCTTACTATTAGGCGAACAACCGCTGTCATGAATTAAACACCTACGACTTACGCTACAGGAGACTTGAAGTCATAAACAATAATATCCTTGAATTACTGCTACATAATTCGAGCCATTTTCCTGCTCCTTCTCCTAAAATAATGGACCGACTGCAACCACACTTTGTACACATTATGCTTACTATTAGGCGAACAACCGCTGTCATGAATTAAACACCTACGACGTACGCTACAGGAGACATGAAGTCATAAACAAAGATATTCTTGAATTACTGCTACATCATTCGAGCAATTTTCCTTCACCTTCTCCTAAAATAATGGACCGACTGCAACCAAACTTGGTACACATACTGCTTACTATTAGGCGAACAACCGCTGCCATGAATTAAACACCTACCACTTACGCGACAGGAGACATGAAGTCATAAACAATGATATTCTTGATTTACTGCTACATCATGTGAGACATTTTCCTGCACCTCCTCCTAAAATAATTGACCGACTGCAACCAAACTTGGTACACATACTGCTTACCATCAGGCGAACAACCGCTGTCATGAATTAAACTCCTACGACTTACGCTACAGACGCTACAGCGTAATGATAGGCCTTGTCTTAATACGGCTGTCAGCCGTGTTAACATGGGGCTTGAGAAGGCTCTGATGACGGAGGGCATGGATCACATTGCAGTGGTGCCAGTTGAAACTATCCAAAGGTCGGATTTTACTAAGCACGGTCTGCACCTCAATAGATATGGGAAGGGGAGTTTGGCAAAGCTCATAGGAGACAGTGTAGTAGGGGGTGGTGGTTTCACTCATGGAAAAATTCCTGTAGTAGTTGGTGTTAGGGCTGCACCTTTTTTAGACTGAAGACAGCTGATAGATATTCCTGCTTAAAGGAAGTCCCTCTAAGATATGAACCACCTTTGACAAAGTCTAAGAATATAAGTAATAAGGGAATTACTGTTTTTCATCAAAATATACAGGGTATCAGAGATAAAGTTAATGAAATGCTTATTGATACTGATTCTGACATTATTGGAATTTCAGAGCACTTTTTAAGTGGTGTGACAATTAAGAGACTTCCTTTGCCTGGATACAGGTTAGCTGCCTTCTACTCTAGGAGTTCTTTGCAGTGTGGGGGAGTGGCCATGTATGTAAAAAAGATTTTTCATCGGAGTTAATCGATTTTTCTAAACACTGCACAGAACAGATATTTGAATGTTGTGCAGGAGTTGTTAATGTTAATGGAACTAAACTAGTAATAGTTGTTATTTATAGATCCCCTGACTCAGATTTTAAAATGTTTCTGCCCAAGCTGGAATTGGTTCTGGGTTCACTGTATAGGAAGTATAAAAATGTAATTGTGTGTGGAGATTTCAACATTAATTGAGTAGGTGATAGCTCAAGGAAAAGTCAGCTGTTAGATCTATTTAATTCCTATAACATGATGCAAACAGTATTTTTTCCAACGAGAGTGCAAGGAAATAGCAGTTCTACCATTGACAATATTTTTGTTCATTCTTCATTATTAGAGGGGCACTCTGTCAGCAGAATAGCAAATGGCCTATCAGACCACGATGCCCAACTTTTAATTCTAAAAAGTATTTGTTCTCAAACAAATGTTAAACATAAATATCAACTACTCAGAAAAGTTAATCCAGTTGCAATTGAGACCTTTTTAAGCCTAATTAAGGAACAAGAATGGCAGGATGTTTATAGTGCTTATAATGCAGATGATAAATATTTTGCTTTTCTGAACACATTTATTATGCTGTTTGAAAGTTGCTTTCCACTAGAACGCTCAAAACAGGGTACTTTCAGTAACAGACAGCCAGGGTGGATGACAAAGGGGATAAGAGTATCATGTAGAACTAAGCGGGAGTTGTATCAAAATGTTAGAAGCAGTCAGAATGAAGATGCAGAAGCTCATTACAAACAGTACTGTAAGGTTCTGAAAAAAGTCATTAAGAATGCAAAAAGTATGTGGTATGCATAAAGAATAGCAAACTCTCGGGATAAAATTAAAACTATCTGGTCAATCGTGAAGGAAGTGTCTGGTCAGGAGCAGCAGGTAGAAGATATAACGTCAGTGCGTAGTAGGAATGTTTCTGTTACTGACACGTTAGATATATGTGCAATATTCAATAATCACTTTCTGAATATAGTAGAGGAACTAAACAAAACTCTAGTTTCTACAGGTAATCATATAACGTTTTTAGAAAATGCGTTTCCGAGGCTGTTGCCTGAAATGATCCTTCATGATACCTCCATAGGTGAGATTGAGTCAATAATTAAATCACTAAAGACTAAGGACTCTTGTGGATATGATGGGGTATCTAGCAGAATTCTAAAGTACTGTTCTCCATATGTTAGCCCAGTACTAAGCCATATTTGTAATTTTTCCTTTCGGAATGGTCAGTTTCCTAACAGATTAAAGTACTCAGTAGTGAAACCGCTTTATAAAAAAGGTGAAAGGGATAATGTAGACAACTATAGACCTATTTCTATGCCATCGGTTTTTTCCAAAGTTATTGAAAAGGCTGTATATTCAAGATTAATTGATCATTTCAGTTCACATAATTTCCTGTCAAACGTACAGTTTGGTTTTAGAAGTGGTTTAACGACCGAAAACGCTATATTTTCGTTTCTCTGTGAGGCACTTGATGGGTTAAATAAGAGGCTACGGACATTAGGCGTCTTCTTTGATTTAACAAAAGCGTTTGATTGTGTTGATCACAAAATATTGTTGCAGAAGTTGGAACATTATGGAATACGGGGAGTAGCCCACAACTGGTCCACCTCTTACTTTAATAATAGACAATAGAAGGTAATTCTCCGCAATGTAGAAAATGGCTATGACGTGCAATCCCAATGGGGCACAATTAAGTATGGGGTGCCCCAGGGGTCTGTTTTGGGACCATTGCTATTTCTTATTTATATAAATGATATGCCTTCGAGTATAACAGCTGATTGTAAAATATTTTTGTTTGCTGATGATACCAGCTTGGTAGTGAAGGATGTTGCTCGTAATATTGACACAGTATCAAATAATGCAGTTCAAGAGATAAGTTCATGGCTAATAGAAAACAAGTTGATGTTAAATCACAGTAAAACTCAGTTTTTACAATTTCTAACACATAATTTGATGAAATCTGACATTATGATTACACATATTGGGCATGTGATAAGTGAGAGTGAACAGTTGAAATTTCTAGGTGTTCATATAGACAGTAAGCTGTCATGGAAAGCCCATGTTCAGGATCTTGTTCCAAAACTAAATTCCGCTATATTTAC
This sequence comes from Locusta migratoria, assembly GCA_026315105.1. NCBI lineage: Eukaryota > Metazoa > Arthropoda > Insecta > Orthoptera > Acrididae > Locusta > Locusta migratoria. The sequence continues at coordinate 799,630,590 of CM048755.1, read as the reverse complement.
CATTACAACAATATCTGAGATAAGTGATTTTTCAACACGAAAAGTAGTCTATTTCGCTTACTTTCACTCACTTATGACGTACGGCATTGTTTTTTGGAGTAACTCGCCTGATGCAAAAATGATATTTCTGGCTCAAAAACGGGCGGTTCGAGCAATATCTGGTGTAAGTTAGCGAACGGCATGTCGACCCCTTTTCAGTAGTCTGGGAACTTTGACTCTGGCGTCACAATACGTTTTTTCTTTAATGTCTTTTGTTTTTAATAATATCAGCTTATTCCCACGAGTTAGTAGCTTTCACTCGGTGAATACTAGACAGATGTCTAATCTACATTTGCACCACACCACCTTAACACTTGTGCAGAAAGGAGTGCAGTATTCTGCGGCATCCATTTTCAATAAGCTGCCACAAGAACTTAAGAATCTTAGCACTAATCCACATGCTTTCAAATCTAAATTGAAGAGTTACCTCGTGGCTCACTCCTTTTATTCTGTCGAGGAACTCCTAGAAAAGTTAAACAATTAAGCTAATTTATTTTTTCTTTATTGATTCCTTTCACTTTGTCTTAAGATTGTCGTGTGCAAAGGATTACTTAAAATTTTCCTATTACCATTATTGTGTAACAATTAATGTATTGACTTGTTCCATGACCATGGAGTCTTACTCCTGAAGTGGGTCCTATGGAACAGAAAAAACAAATAAAAATAATAAAGACATGAAGTCATAAGCAATGATATTCTTGAATTACTGCTACATCATATGAGCCATTTTCCTGCACCTCCTCCTAAAATAATGGACTGACTGCAACCAAACTTGGTACACATACTGCTTACTATTAGGCGAACAAACGCTGTCATGAATTAAAAACCAACGACATACGCTACAGGACACATGAAGTCATAAACTATGATACTCTTGAATTACTGCCAAATCATGCGAGCATTTGTCATGCACCTCCTCCTGAAGTAATGCACCGACTGCAACCAAACTTGGTACACATACTGCTTACTGTTAGGCGAACAACCGCTGTCATGAATTAAACACCTACGACTTACGCTACAGGAGACATGAGGCCATAAACAATAATATTCTTGAATAACTGATACAACATGTGAGCCATTTTCCTGCACCTCCTCCTAAAATAATAAACCGACTGCAACCAAACTTGGAACACATACAGCTTACTATTAGGCATACAACCGCTGTCATGAATTCAACACCTACGACTTACGCTACAATAGACATGAAGTCATAAATAATGGTATTCTTGAATTACTGCTACATCATGCGAGCCATTATCATGCACCTCCTCCTAAAATAATGGACAGACTGCAACCAAACTTGGTACACATACTGCTTACTATTAGTCGAACAACGGCTGTCAAGATTTAAACACCTACGACTTACGCTACAGTAGAAATGAAGTCATAAACAATTGTATTCTTGAATTACTGCTTCATCAAGCAAGCCATTTTCATGCACCTCCTCCTAAAATAATGGACCGACTGCAACCAAACTTAGTACACATACTGCTTACTATTAGGCGAACAACCGCTGTCATGAATTAATTACCTACGACTTACGCTACAGGAGACATGATGTCATAAACATGATATTCTTGAATTACTGCTACATTATTCGAGCCATTTTCCTACACCTCCTCCTAAAATAATGGACTGACTGCAACCACACTAGGTACACATACTGCTTACTATTAGGCGAACAACCGCTGTCATGAATTAAACACCTAGGATTTACGCTACAGGAGACATGAAGTCATAAACAATGATATCCTTGCATTACTGCAAAATCATGCGAGCAATTTTCCTGCACCTTCTCCTAAAATAATGGACCGACTGCAACCAAACTTGATACAATTAGTGCTTACTATTTGGCGAACAACCGCTGTCATGACTTAAACACCTACGACTTACGCTACAGGAGACAAGAAGTCATAAACAATGATATTCTTGAATTACTGCTACATCATGTGAGCCATATTCCTGCACCACCTCCAAAGTAAAGGACCGACTGCAATCAACCTTGGTACACATACTGCTTACTATTAGGCGAACAACCGCTGTCATGACTTAAACACCTACGACTTACGCTACAGGTGACATGAAGTCATAAACAATGGTATTCCTGATTTACTGCTACATTATGTGAGCCATTATCCTGCACATCCTCGTAAAATAATTGACCGACTGCAACCAAACTTGGTACACATACTGCTTACTATTAGGCGAGCAACTGGTGTCATGAATACAACACCTACGACTTACGCTACAGGAGACATGAAGTCATAAACAATGATATTCTTCAATTGCTGCTGGCTCATGCGAGCCATTTTCCTGCACCTCCTCCTAAAATAATGGACTGTCTGCAACCTACCTTGGTACACATACTGCTTACTAACAGGCGAACAATCGCTCTCAAGGATTAAACACCTACGACTTACGCTACAGAAGACATGCCGTCATAAACAATGATATTCTTGAATAACTGCTACATCATGCGAGTCATTTTCCTGCACCTCCTCCTAGAATAATGGACCGACTGTCACCAAACTTGGTACACATACTGCTTACTATTAGGCGAACATCCGCTGTCAAGGATAAAAAACCTACGACTTACGCTACAGTACACATGAAGTCATAAAGAACTGTATTCTTGAATTACTGCTACATCATGCGAGCCATTTTCATGCACCTCCTCCTAAAATAATGCACACACTGCAACCAAACTTGGTACACATACTGCTTACTATCAGGCGAACACTGCTGTCATGAATTAAACACCTACGACTTACGCTACAGAAGACATGAAGTCATATACAATGATATTCTTGAATAACTGCTACATTATGTGAGCCATTTTCCTGCACCTCCTCCTAAAATAATGGACTGACTGCAACCAACCTTGGTACACATACTGCATACTATTAGGCGAACAACCGCTGTCATGAATTTAACACCTACGACTTACGCTACAGGAGACATGTAGTCATAAATAATGATATTCATGAATCACTGCTACATTATTCGCGCCATTTTACTACACCTCCGCCTAAAATAATGGACCGACTGCAACCAAACTTGGTGCACATACTGCTTACTATTAGGTGAACAACTGCTGTCATTACTTAAACACCTACGATTCACGCTACAGGAGACTAGAAGTCATAAACATTGATAATCTTGAATTACTGCTACACCATATGAGCCATTTTCCTGCACCTCACCCTAAAATAATGGACTGACTGCAACCAAACATGGTACACATACTGCTTACTATTAGTCGAACAACCGCTCTCTTGAATTAAACACCTACGACTTACGCTACAGAAGACATGAAGTCATAAACAATGATATTCTTGAATAACTGCTACACCATGTGAGCCAGTTTCCTGCACCTCCTCCTAAAATAATCGACCGACTGCAACCAAACTTTGTATACATACTACTTACTAATAGGCGAACAACCGCTGTCATGAATTCAACACCTACGACTTACGCTACAGGAGACATGAAATCATAAACAATGATATTTTTCAATTACAGCTCGCTCAAGCAAGACATCTTCCTGCACCTCCTCCTGAAATAATGGACCGACTGCAACCAACCTTGGTACACATACTGCTTACTATTAGGCAAACAACCGATGTCATGAATTAAACACCTACGACGTACGCTACAGGAGACATGAAGTCATAAACAATGATATTCTTGAATTACTGCTACAATATTCGAGCCATTTTCCTACACCTCCTCCTAAAATAATGGACCTACTGCAACCAAACTGGGTGCACATACTGCTTACTATTAGGCGAACAACCGCTGTCATGAATTAAACACCTACGAATTACGCTCCAGTAGACATGAACTCATAAACAAAGGTATTCTTGAATTACTGCTACATCATGCGAGCCATTTTCCTGCACCTCCTCCTAAAATAATGGAACGACTGCAACCAAACTTGGAACACATACTGCTTACTATCAGGCGAACAACCGCTGTCATGAATTAAACACCTACGACTTACGCTACAGAAGACATGAAGTCATAAACAATGATATTCTTTAAAAACTGCTTAATCATTTGAGCCATTTTCCTGCACCTCCTCCTAAAATAATGGACCGACTGCAACTAAACTTGGTACACATACTGCTTACTATCAGGCGTACAACTGCTGTCATGACTTAAACACTTACGACTTACGCTACAGGAGACTAGAAGTCATAAACATTGATATTCTTGAATTACTGCTACATCTTGCGAGCCATTTTCATGCACCTCCTCCTAAAATAATGGACAGACTGCAACCAAACTTGGTACACATACTGCTTACCATCAGGCGAACAACCGCTGTCATGAATTAAACACCTACAACTTACGCTACAGAAGACATGAAGTCATGAACAATGATATTCTTAAATAAGTGCTACACCATGTGAGCCATTTTCCTGCACCTCCTCCTAAAATAATGGACCGACTGCAACCAAACTTGGTATACATACTGCTTACTATTAGCCGAACAACCGTTGTCATGAATTCAACACCTACGACCTACGCTACAGGAGACATGAAGTCATAAACAATGATATTCTTCAATTACTGCTCGCTCATGCGAGCCATTTTCCTGCACCTCCTCCTAAAATAATGGACCGACTGCAACCAACCTTGGTACACATACTGCATACTATTAGGCGAACAACCGCTGTCATGAATTAAACACCTACGACTTACGCTAAAGGAGACATGAAGTCATAATTAATAATATTCTTCAATTACTGCTAGATCATGCGAGCAATTTTCCTGCACCTCCTCCTAAAATAATGGACTGACTGCAACCAAACTTGGTACACAAGTGCTTAGTATCAGCCGAACAACCGCTGTCATGAATTAAACACCTACGACTAACGCTACGGTAGACATGATGTCATAAACAACTGTATTTTTGAAATACTGCTTCATCATGCGAGCCATTTTCATGCACCTCCTCCTAAAATAATGGACCGACTGCAACCAAACTTTGTACACATACTGCTTACTATTAGGCGAACAACCGCTGTCATGAATTCAACACATACGAGTTACGCTACAGGAGACATGTAGTCATAAACAATGATATTATTCAATTTCTGCTCGCTCAAGCGAGACATTTTCCTGCACCTCCTCCTAAAACAATGGACCGACTGCAACCAACCTTGGTACACATACTGCTTACTATTAGGCCAACAACCGCTGACATGAAGTAAACACCTACGACTTACGCTACAGGAGACATGAAGTTAAAAACAATGATATTCTAGATTTACTGCTACATAATGTGACCCATTTTCCTGCACCTCCTCCTAAAATATTAGACCGAATGCAACCAAACTTGGTGCACATACTACTTACTATTAGTCGAACAACCGCTGTCATGAATTAAACACCTACGAATTACGCTACAGTAGACATGAAGTCATAAACAATGGTATTCTTGAATTACTGCTACATCATGCGAGCCTTTTTCATGCACCTCCTACTAAAATAAAGGACCGACTGCAACCAATCTTGGTACACATACTGCTTACTACCAGGCGAACAACCGCTGTCATGAATTAAATACCTACGACTTACACTACAGAAGACATGAAGTCATAAACAATGATATTCTTTAATAACTGCTACATCATGTGAGCCACTTTCCTGCACCTCCTCCTAAAATAATGGACTAACTGCAACCAAACTTGGTACATATACTGCTTACTATTAGGAGAACAACCGCTGTCATGAATTAAACACCTAGGACGTACGCTACAGGAGGCATGAAGTCATTGACAATGATATCCTTGAATTACTGCTACATAATGCGAGCCATTTTCCTGCACCTCCTCCTAAAATAATCGACCGACTGCAACCAAACTTGTTACACATACTGCATACTATTAGTCGAACAACCGCTGTCAGGAATAAACACCTACGACTTACGCTACAGGAGTCTAGAAGTCATAAACACTGATATTCTTGAATTACTGCTACATCATGTGAGCCATTTTCCTGCACCTCCTCCTAAAATAATGGACTGACTGCAACCAAACATGGTACACATACTGCTTACTATTAGTCGACCAACCGCTGTCTTGAATTAAACACATAGGACTTACGCTACTGGGGCCATGAAGTATAAACTATGATATTCTAGAATTACTGCGACATCATGCGAGCCATTTTCATGCACCTCCTCCTAAAATAATGGACCGACTGCAACCAAACTTGGTATACATACTGCTTACTATTAGGCGAACAACCGCTGTCATGAATTCAACACCTACGACATACGCTACAGCAGACATGAAGTCATAAACAATGATATTCTTCAATTACTGCCCGCTCATGCGAGCCATTTTCCTGCACCTCCTCCTAAAATAATGGACCAACTGCAACCAAACTTGGTACACAACAGCTTACTATCAGCTGAACAACCGCTGTCATGAATTAAACACCTACGACTTACGCTACAGGAGACAAGATGTCATAAACAATTGTATTCTTGAATTACTGTTTCATCATGCCAGCCATTTTCACGCACTTCCTCCTAAAATAATGGACCGACTACAACCAAACATTGTACACATACTGCTTACTATCAGGCGTACAAACGCTGTCATGAATTAAAGACCTACGTCTTATGCTACAGAAGACATGAAGTCATATACAATGATATTCTTGAATAACTGCTTCATCATGTGAGCAATTTTCCTGCACCTCCTCCTAAAATAATGGACCGTCTGCAAACAAACTTGGTGCACATACTGTTTATTATTAGGCGAACAACCGCTGTCATGAATTAAACACCTACGACTTACGCTACAGGAGAAATGAAGTCAAAAGCAATGATATTCTTGAATAATTGCTACATCATGTGAGCCATTTTCCTGCACCACCTCCTAAAATAATAGACCGACTGCAACCACACTTGGTACACATACTTCTTACTATTAGGCGCACAACCGCTGCCATGAATTAAACACCTACGACTTACGCTACAGGAGACATGAAGTCATAAATAAAGATATTCTTGAATTACTGCTACATTGTTCGAGCCATTTTCCTACACTTCCTCCTAAAATAATGGACCGACTGCAAACAAACTGGCTGCACATACAGCTTACTAATAGGCAAACAACCGCTGTCATGAATTAAACACCTACTACTTACGCTACAGTATACATGAAGTCATAAACAATGGTATTCTTGAATTACTGCTACATCATGCGAGACATTTTCATGCACCTCCTCCTAAAATAATATACCGACTGCAACCAAACTTTGTACACATACTGCTTACTATTAGGCGAACAACCGCTGTCATGAATTCAACTCCTACGACTTACGCTACAGGAGACATGAAGTCATAAACAATAATATTCTTCAATTACTGCTAGCACATGCGAGCCATTTTCCAACACCTCCTCCTAAAATAATGGACCGACTGCAACCAAACTTGGTACATATACTGCTTACTATTAGGAGAACAACCGCTGTCATGAATTAAACACCTACGACTTACGCTACAGGAGACATGAAGTCATAAACAATAATATTCTTCAATTACTGCTAGCACATGCGAGCCATTTTCCAACACCTCCTCCTAAAATAATGGACCGACTGCAACCAAACTTCGTCCACATTCTGCTTACTATTAGGAGAACAACCGCTGTCATTAATTAAACACCTACGACTTACGCTACAGGAGACATGAAGTCATAAACAATGATATTCTTGAATTACTGCTACATCATGCGAGCTATTTTCCTGCACCTCCTCCTAAAATAATGGATCGACGGCAACCTTACTTGGTACACATACTGCTTACTATTAGGCGAACAACCGCTGTCATGAATTAAACACCTAGGACTTACGCTACAGGAGGCATGAAGTCATTAACAATGATATCCTTGAATTACTGCTACATAATGCGAGCCATTTTCCTGCACCTCCTCCTAAAATAATCGACCGACTGCAACCAAACTTGTTACACATACTGCATACTATTAGTCGAACAACCGCTGTCAGGAATAAACACCTACGACTTACGCTACAGGAGTCTAGAAGTCATAAACACTGATATTCTTGAATTACTGCTACATCATGTGAGCCATTTTCCTGCACCTCCTCCTAAAATAATGGACTGACTGCAACCAAACATGGTACACATACTGCTTACTATTAGTCGACCAACCGCTGTCTTGAATTAAACACATAGGACTTACGCTACTGGGGCCATGAAGTATAAACTATGATATTCTAGAATTACTGCGACATCATGCGAGCCATTTTCATGCACCTCCTCCTCAAATAATGGACAGACTGCAACCAAACTTGGTACACATACTGCTTTCTATCAGGTGAACAACCGCTGTCTTGAATTAAACACTTACGACTTACGCTACAGAAGACATGAAGTCATAAACAATGATATTCTTGAATAAAAGCTACATCATTTGAGTCATTTTCCTACTCCTACTCCCAAAATAATGGACCGACTGCAACCAAACTTGGTACACAAACTGCTTACTTTGCTATAAAGCGTACAACTGCTGTCATGAATTCAACACGTACGACTTACGCTACGGGAGACATGAAGTAATAAACAATGATATTCAATAATTACTGCTAGCTCGTGCGAGACATTTTCCTGCACCTCCTCCTAAAATAATGGACTGACTGCAACCAAGCATGGTACACATACTGCTTACTATTAGTCGAACAACCGCTGTCTTGAATTAAACACCTATGACTTACTCTACAGGAGTCATGAGGTATAAACTATGATATTCTTGAATTACTGCTACATCATGCGAGCCATTTTCATTGACCTCCTCCTAAAATGATGGACAGACTGCAACCAAACTAGGTACACATACTGCTTACTATCAGGCGAAAAAACGCTGTCTTGAATTAAACACCTACGACTTACGCTACAGATGACATGAAGTCATAAACAATGATATTCTTCAATTACTGCCCGCTCATGCGAGCCATTTTCCTGCACCTCCTCCTAAAATAATGGACCAACTGCAACCAAACTTGGTACACAACAGCTTACTATCAGCTGAACAACCGCTGTCATGAATTAAACACCTACGACTTACGCTACAGGAGACAAGATGTCATAAACAATTGTATTCTTGAATTACTGTTTCATCATGCCAGCCATTTTCACGCACTTCCTCCTAAAATAATGGACCGACTACAACCAAACATTGTACACATACTGCTTACTATCAGGCGTACAAACGCTGTCATGAATTAAAGACCTACGTCTTATGCTACAGAAGACATGAAGTCATATACAATGATATTCTTGAATAACTGCTACATCATGTGAGCAATTTTCCTGCACCTCCTCCTAAAATAATGGACCGTCTGCAAACAAACTTGGTGCACATACTGTTTATTATTAGGCGAACAACCTCTGTCATGAATTAAGCACCTACGACTTACGCTACAGGAGACATGTAGTCATAAACAATGATATTCTTCAATTACTGCTACAACTTGCGAGCTATTTTCATGCAACTCCTCCTAAAATAATGGACAGACTGCAACCTAACTTGGTACACGTACTGCTTACTATCAGGCGAACAACCGCTGTCATGAATTAAACACCTACGACTTACGCTACAGGAGAAATGAAGTCAAAAGCAATGATATTCTTGAATAATTGCTACATCATGTGAGCCATTTTCCTGCACCTCCTCCTAAAATAATAGACCGACTGCAACCACACTTGGTACACATACTTCTTACTATTAGGCGCACAACCGCTGCCATGAATTAAACACCTACGACTTACGCTACAGGAGACATGAAGTCATAAATAAAGATATTCTTGAATTACTGCTACATTGTTCGAGTCATTTTCCTACACCTCCTCCTAAAATAATGGACCGACTGCAACCAAACTGGCTGCACATACAGCTTACTAATAGGCAAACAACCGCTGTCATGAATTAAACACCTACTACTTACGCTACAGTATACATGAAGTCATAAACAATGGTATTCTTGAATTACTGCTACATCATGCGAGACATTTTCATGCACCTCCTCCTAAAATAATATACCGACTGCAACCAAACTTTGTACACATACTGCTTACTATTAGGCGAACAACCGCTGTCATGAATTCAACACCTACGACTTACGCTACAGGAGACATGAAGTCATAAACAATAATATTCTTCAATTACTGCTAGCACATGCGAGCCATTTTCCAACACCTCCTCCTAAAATAATGGACCGACTGCAACCAAACTTGGTACATATACTGCTTACTATTAGGAGAACAACCGCTGTCAAGATTTAAACACCTACGACTTACGCTACAGGAGACATGAAGTCATAAACAATAATATTCTTCAATTACTGCTAGCACATGCGAGCCATTTTCCAACACCTCCTCCTAAAATAATGGACCGACTGCAACCAAACTTCGTCCACATTCTGCTTACTATTAGGAGAACAACCGCTGTCATTAATTAAACACCTACGACTTACGCTACAGGAGACATGAAGTCATAAACAATGATATTCTTGAATTACTGCTACATCATGCGAGCTATTTTCCTGCACCTCCTCCTAAAATAATGGATCGACGGCAACCTTACTTGGTACACATACTGCTTACTATTAGGCGAACAACCGCTGTCATGAATTAAACACCTAGGACTTACGCTACAGGAGGCATGAAGTCATTAACAATGATATCCTTGAATTACTGCTACATAATGCGAGCCATTTTCCTGCACCTCCTCCTAAAATAATCGACCGACTGCAACCAAACTTGTTACACATACTGCATACTATTAGTCGAACAACCGCTGTCAGGAATAAACACCTACGACTTACGCTACAGGAGTCTAGAAGTCATAAACACTGATATTCTTGAATTACTGCTACATCATGTGAGCCATTTTCCTGCACCTCCTCCTAAAATAATGGACTGACTGCAACCAAACATGGTACACATACTGCTTACTATTAGTCGAACAACCGCTGTCTTGGATTAAACACTTAGGACTTACGCTACTGGGGCAATGAAGTATAAACTATGATATTCTAGAATTACTGCGACATCATGCGAGCCATTTTCATGCACCTCCTAAAATAATGGACAGACTGCAACCAAACTTGGTACACATACTGCTTACTATCAGGCGAACAACCGCTGTCATGAATTAAACACCTACGACTTACGCTACTGAAGACATGAAGTCATAAACAATGATATTCTTTAAAAACTGCTTAACCATTTGAGCCATTTTCCTGCACCTCCTCCTAAAATAATGGACCGACTGCAACTAAACTTGGTACACATACTGCTTACTATTAGGCGAACAACCGCTGTCATCAATTAAACACCTAGGACTTACGCTACAGGAGGCATGAAGTCATTAACAAAGAAATCCTTGAATTACTACTACACCATGCGAGCCATTATCCAGCACCTCCTCCTAAAATAATGGACCGACTGCAACTAAACTTGGTACACATACTGCTTACTATCAGGCGTACAACTGCTGTCATGACTTAAACACCTACGACTTACGCTACAGAAGACATGAAGTCATGAACAATGATATTCTTGAATAAGTGCTACACCATGTGAGCCATTTTCCTGCACCTCCTCCTAAAATAATGGACCGACTGCAACCAAACTTGGTATACATACTGCTTACTATTAGGCGAACAACCGTTGTCATGAATTCAACACCTACGACTTACGCTGCAGGAGACATGAAGTCATAAACAATGATATTCTTCAATTACTGCTCGCTCATGCGAGCCATTTTCCTGCACCTCCTCCTAAAATAATGGACCGACTGCAACCAAACTTGGTATACATACTGCTTACTATTAGGCGAACAACCGTTGTCATGAATTAAACACCTACGACTTAAGCTACAGGAGACATGAAGTCATAATTAATAATATTCTTCAATTACTGCTAGATCATGCGAGCCATTTTCCTGCACCTCCTCCTAAAATAATGGACTGACTGCAACCAAACTTGGTACACAAGTGCTTAGTATCAGCCGAACAACCGCTGTCATGAATTAAACACCTACGACTTACGCTACGGGAGACATGATGTCATAAACAACTGTATTTTTGAAATACTGTTTCATCATGCGAGCCATTTTCATGCACCTCCTCCTAAAATAATGGACCGACTGCAACCAAACTTTGTACACATACTGCTTACTATTAGGCGAACAACCGCTGTAATGAATTCAACACATACGAGTTACGCTACAGGAGACATGTAGTCATAAACAATGATATTATTCAATTACTGCTCGCTCAAGCGAGCCATTATCCTGCACCTCCTCCTAAAACAATGGACCGACTGCAACCAACCTTGATACACATACTGCTTACTATTAGGCCAACAACCGCTGTCATGAAGTAAACACCTACGACTTACGCTACAGGAGACATGAAGTTATAAACAATGATATTCTTGATTTACTGCTACATCATGCGAGCCATTTTCATGCACCCCCTCCTAAAATAATGGACCGACTGCAACCAAACTTGGTACACATACTGCTTACTATCAGGCGAACAACTGCTGTCATGAATTAAACACCTACGACTTGTGCTACAGAAGACATGAAGTCATAAACAATGATATTCTTTAATAACTGCTACAACATGTGAGCCATTTTCCTGCACCTCCTCCTAAAATAATGGGCCGACTGCAACCAAACTTTGTACACATACTGCTTAGTATTAGGAGAACAACCGCTGTCATGAATTAAACACCTACGACTTACGCTACAGGAGACGTGAAGTCATAAACAATGATAATCTTGAATTACTGCTACATCATGCGAGCTATTTTCCTGCACATCCTCCTAAAATAATGGACCGAGTGCAACCAAACTTGGTACACAACTGCTTACTATCAGCTGAACAACCGCTGTCATGAATTAAACACCTATGACTTACGCTACAGGAGACATGAAGTCATATAAAATGATATTCTTGAATTACTGCTACATTGTTCGAGCCATTTTCCTACACCTCCTCCTAAAATAATGGACCGACTGCAACCAAACTGGGTGCACATACAGCCTACTAATAGGCAAACAACCGCTGTCATGAATTAAACACCTACTACTTACGCTACAGTATACATTAAGTCATAAACAATGGTATTCTAGAAATACTGCTACATCATGCGAGACATTTTCATGCACCTCCTCCTAAAATAATGTACCGACTGCAACCAAACTTTGTACACATACTGCTTACTATTAGGCGAACAACCGCTGTCATGAAGTAAACACCTACGACTTACGCTACAGGAGACATGAAGTTAAAAACAATGATATTCTAGATTTACTGCTACATAATGTGACCCATTTTCCTGCACCTCCTCCTAAAATATTAGACCGAATGCAACCAAACTTGGTGCACATACTACTTACTATTAGTCGAACAACCGCTGTCATGAATTAAACACCTACGAATTACGCTACAGTAGACATGAAGTCATAAACAATGGTATTCTTGAATTACTGCTACATCATGCGAACCATTTTCATGCACCTCCTACTAAAATAAAGGACCGACTGCAACCAATCTTGGTACACATACTGCTTACTATCAGGCGAACAACCGCTGTCATGAATTAAATACCTACGACTTACACTACAGAAGACATGAAGTCATAAACAATGATATTCTTTAATAACTGCTACATCATGTTAGCCACTTTCCTGCACCTCCTCCTAAAATAATGGACTGACTGCAACCAAACTTGGTACATATACTGCTTACTATTAGGAGAACAACCGCTGTCATGAATTAAACACCTACGACGTACGCTACAGGAGACATGAAGTCATAAACAATAATATTCTTCAATTACTGCTAGCACATGCGAGCCATTTTCCTGCACCTCCTCCTAAAATAGTGGACCAACTGCAACCAAACTTCGTCCACATTCTGCTTACTATTAGGAGAACAACCGCTGTCATTAATTCAACACCTACGACTTACGCTACAGGAGACATGAAGTCATAAACAATGATAATCTTGAATTACTGCTACATCATGCGAGCTATTTTCCTGCACCTCCTCCTAAAATAATGGATCGACGGCAACCTTACTTGGTACACATACTGCCTACTATTAGGCGAACAACCGCTGTCATGAATTAAACACCTAGGACTTACGCTACAGGAGGCATGAAGTCATTAACAATGATATCCTTGAATTACTGCTACATAATGCGAGCCATTTTCCTGCACCTCCTCCTAAAATAATCGACCGACTGCAACCAAACTTGTTACACATACTGCATACTATTAGTCGAACAACCGCTGTCAGGAATAAACACCTACGACTTACGCTACATGAGACATGAAGTCATACACAATGATATTCTTGAATTACTGCTACATCATGTGAGCAATTTTTCTGCACCTAATCCTAACGTAATGGACTGACTGCAACCAAACATGGTGGACATACTGTTTACTATTAGTCGAACAACTGCTGTCTTGAATTAAACACCTACGACTTACGCTACAGTAGACATGAAGTCATAAACAGTGGTATTCTAGAATTACTGCTACATCATGCGAGCCATTATCATGCACCTCCTCCTAAAATAATGGACAGACAGAAAGCAAACTTGGTACACATACTGCTTACTATCAGCGAACAACCGCTGTCATAAATTAAACACCTACGACTTACGCTACAGAAGCCATGAAGTCATAAACAATGATATTCTTGAATAACTGCTACATCATGTGGGCCATTTTCCTGCACCTCCTCCTAAAATAATGGACAGACTGCAACCAAACTTGGTACACATACTGCTTACTATTAGGCAAACAACCGCAGTCATGAATTCAACACCCACGACTTACGTTACACGAAACATGAAGTCATAAACAATAATTTTTTCAATTACTGCTCGCTGATGCGAGCCATTTTCATGCACCTCCTCTTAAAAGAATGGACCGACTGCAATCAAACTTGGTACACATACTGCTTGCTATCAGTCGAACAACCGCTGTCATGAATTAAACACCTACGACTTACGCTACAGAAGACATGAAGTCATAAACGATGATATTCTTGAATAACTGCTACATCATGTGTGCAATTTTCCTGCACCTAATCCTAAAATAATGGACTGACTGCAACCAAACGTGGTAGACATACTGCTTACTATTAGCCGAACAACAGCTGTCATGAATTAAAAACCTACGACTTACGCTACAGGAGACATGAAGTCATAAACAATGATACTCTTGATTTACTGCTACATCTTGTCAGCCATTTTCCTGCACCTCCTCCTAAATTAATGGACCGACTGCAACCAAACTTTGTACACATACTGCTTACTATTAGGCTAACAACTGCTGTAATGAATTAAACACCTACGACTTACGCTACAGGAGACATGAAGTCATAAACAATGATATTCTTGAATAACTTCTACATGATGCAAGACATTTTCCTCCAACTCCTCCTAAAATAAGCCACCGACATCAACCAATCTTTGTACACAAACTGCTTAATATTAGGCGAACAACCGCTGTCATGAATTAAACACCTACGACTTACGCTACAGAACACATGAAGTCATAAACAATGATATTCTTGAATAACTGCTACATCATGTGAGCCATTTTCCTGCACCTCCTCCTAAAATAATGGACCGACTGCAACCAAACTTGGTATACATACTGCTTACTATTAGGCGAACAACCGCTCTCACGGATTCGACGACCTACGACTTACGCTACAGGAGACATGAAGCCATACACAATGATATTCTTGAATTACTGCTACATCATGTGAGCAACTTTCCTGCACCTAATCCTAAAATAATGGACTGACTGCAACCAAACATGGTAGACATACTGCTTACTATTAGTCGAACAACCGCTGTCATGAATTAAAAACCTACGACTTACGCTACAGGAGACGTGAAGTCATAAACAATGATTATCTTGATTTACTGCTACATCATGTCAGTTATTTTCCTGCACGTCCTCCTAAAATAATGGACTGACTGGGACCTAACTTGGTTCACATACTGCTTACTATTAGGCGAACAACCGCTGTCATGAATTAAACACCTACGACTTACGCTACAGTAGACATGAAGTCATAAACAGTGGTATTCTTGAATTACTGCTACACCATGCGAACCATTTTCATACACCTCCTCCTAAAATAATGGACAGACTGCAAGCAAACTAGGTACACATACTGCTTACTATCAGGCGAACAACCGCTGTCTTAAATTAAACACCTACGACATACACTACAGAAGCCATGAAGTCATAAACAATGATATTCTTGAATAACTGCTACAACATGTGGGCCATTTTCCTGCACCTCCTCCTAAAATAACGGACTGACTGAAACCAATCTTGGTACACATACTGCTTACTATTAGGCGAACAACCGCTGTCATGAATTCAACACCTACGACTTACGCTACAGGAGACATGAAGTCATAAACAATGATATTCTTCAATTACTGCTCGCTCATGCGAGCCATTTTCCTGCACCTCCTCCTAAAATAATGGACCAACTGCGACCAAGCTTGGTACTCATACTGCCTACTATTAGGCGAACAACCACTGTCATGAGTTAAAAACCTACGACTCACGCTACAGGAGACATGAAGTCATAAACAATGATATTCTTGAATCACTGCTACATCATGCGAGACATTTTCATGCTCCTCCTCCTAAAATAATGGACTGCCTGCAACCAAACTTGGTACACATACTGCTTTCTATCAGGCGAACAACCGCTGTCATGAATTAAACACCTACGACTTACGCTACAGAAGAATTAAGTCATAAACAATATTCTTGAATAACTGCTATATCATGTGGGCCATTTTCCTGCACCTCCTCCTAAAGTAACGGACCGACTGCAACCAAACTTGGTTCACATACTGCTTACTATTAGGCGAACAACCGCTGTTAAGGATTAAACACCTACGACTTACGCTACAGGAGACATGAAGTCACAAACATTGAAATTCTTGATTTACTGCTACATAATGTGAGCCATTTTCCTGCACCTCCTCCTAAAATAATGGAGCAACTGCAACCATACTTGGTATATATACTGCTTACTATTAGGTGAACAACCGCTGTCATGAATTCAACACCAATGACTTACGCTACAGGAGACTTGAAGTCATAAACAATGATATTCTTCAACTACTGCTAGCTCATGCGAGCCATTTTCTTGCACCTCCTCCTAAAGTAATGGACCGACTGCAACCAAGCTTGGTACTCATACTGCCTACTATTAGGCGAACAACCGCTGTCATGAGTTAAAAACCTACGACTCACGCTACAGGAGACATGAAGTCATAAACAATGATATTCTTGAATTACTGCTACATCATGTGAGCCATTTTCCTGCACCTCCTCCTAAAATAATGGACCGACTACAACCAAACTTGGTATACATACTGCTTACTATTAGGCAAACAACCGCTGTCACAGATTCGACAACCTACGACTTACGCTACAGGAGACATGAAGTCATACACAATGATATTCTTGAATTACTGCTACATCATGTGAGCAACTTTCCTGCACCTAATCCTAAAATAATGGACAGACTGCAACCAAACATGGTAGACATACTGCTTACTATTAGTCGAAAAACCGCTGTCATGAATTAAAAACCTATGACTTACGCCACAGGAGACATGAAGTCATAAACAATGATATTCTTGATTTACTGCTACATCATTTCAGCCATTTTCCTGCACGTCCTTCTAAAATAATGGACCGATTGCGACCTAACTTGGTTCACATACTGCTTACTATTAGGCGAACAACCGCTGTCATGAATTAAACACCTACGTCTTACGCTACAGTAGACATGAAGTCATAAACAGTGGTATTCTTGAATTACTGCTACATCATGCGAACCATTTTCATACACCTCCTCCTAAAATAATGGACAGACTGCAAGTAAACTTGGTACACATACTGCTTACTATCAGGCGAACAACCGCTGTTAAGGATTAAACACCTACGACTTACGCTACAGGAGACATGAAGTCACAAACATTGATATTCTTGATTTACTGCTACATCATGTGAGCCATTTTCCTGCACCTCCTCCTAAAATAATGGACCAACTGCAACCATACTTGGTATATATACTGCTTACTATTAGGCGAACAACCGCTGTCATGAATTCAACACCAATGACTTACGCTACAGGAGACTTGAAGTCATAAACAATGATATTCTTCAACTACTGCTAGCTCATGCGAGCCATTTTCCTGCACCTCCTCCTAAAGTAATGGACCGACTGCAACCAAGCTTGGTACTCATACTGCCTACTATTAGGCGAACAACCGCTGTCATGAGTTAAAAACCTACCACTCACGCTACTGGAGACATGAAGTCATAAACAATGATATTATTGAATTACTGCTACATCATGTGAGCCATTTTCCTGCACCTCCTCCTAAAATAATGGACCGACTACAACCAGCCTTGGTACACATACTGCTTACTATTTGTCTAACATATGCTCTCTTGAATTAAACACCTACGACCTATGCTACAGGAGACATGAAGTCATAAACAATGATATTCTTGATATACTGCTACATCATGTCAGCCATTTTCCTGCACGTCCACCTAAAATAATGGACCGACTGCGACCTAACTTGGTTCTTATACTGCATACTATTAGGCGAACAACCGCTGTCATGAATTAAACACCTACGACTTACGCTACAGTAGACATGAAGTCATAAACAGTGGTATTCTTGAATTACTGCTACATCATGCGAACCATTTTCATACACCTCCTCCTAAAATAATGGACAGACTGCAAGCAAACTTGGTACACATACTGCTTACTATCAGGCGAACAACCGCTGTCATAAATTAAACACCTACGACATACTCTACAGAAGCCATGAAGTCATAAACAATGATATTCTTGAATAACTGCTACATCATGTTGGCCATTTTCCTGCACCTCCTCCTAAAATAACGGACTGACTGAAACCAAACTTGGTACACATACTGCTTACTATTAGGCGAACAACCGCTGTCATGAATTCAACACCTACGACTTACGCTACAGGAGACATGAATTCATAAACAATGATATTCTTCAATTACTGCTCGCTCATGCGAGCCATTTTCCTGCACCTCCTCCAAAAATAATGGACCGACTGCGACCAAACTTGGTACACATACTGCTTACTATGAGGCGAACAACCGCTGTCATGAATTAAACACCTACGACTTACGCTACAGAAGACATGAAGTCATAAACAATGACATTCTCGAATAACTGCTACATCATATGAGCAATTTTCCTGCACCTCCTCCTAAAAAAATCGACCGACTGCAACCAAACTTGGTATACATACTGCTTACTATTAGGCGAACAACCGCTGTCATGAATGCAACACCTACGACTTTCGCTACAGGAGACATGAAGTCATAAACAATGATATTATTCAATTACAGCTAGCTCATGCGAGCCATTTTCCTGCACCTCCTCGTAAAAAATTGGACCGACTGCAACCAACCTTGTTACACATACTGCTTACTATTAAGTGAACAACCGCTGTCATGAATTAAACACCTACGACTTACGCTACAGGACATATGAAGTCATAAACAATGATATTCTTGAATTACTGCTACATTATTCGAGTAATTTTCCTAAACCTCCACCTTAAATAATGGACCGACTGCAACCAAACTAAGTGCACAAACAGCTTACTATTAGGCGAACAACCGCTGTCAAGAATTAAACACCTACGACTTACGCTACAGTAGACATGAAGTTATAAACAAAGGTATTCTTGAATCACTGCTACATCATGCGAGACATTTTCATGTTCCTCCTCCTAAAATAATGGACTGCCTGCAACCAAACTTGGTACACATACTGCTTACTATCAGGCAAACAACCGCTGTCATGAATTAAACACCTACGACTTACGCTACAGAAGACATTAAGTCATAAACAATATTCTTGAATAACTGCTATATCATGTGGGCCATTTTCCTGCACCTCCTCCTAAAGTAACGGACCGACTGCAACCAAACTTGGTTCACATACTGCTTACTATTAGGCGAACAACCGCTGTTAAGGATTAAACACCTACGACTTACGCTACTGGAGACATGAAGTCACAAACATTGATATTCTTGATTTACTGCTACATCATGTGAGCCATTTTCCTGCACCTCCTCCTAAAATAATGGACCGACTGCAACCATACTTGGTATATATACTGCTTACTATTAGGCGAACAACCGCTGTCATGAATTCAACACCAATGACTTACGCTACAGGAGACTTGAAGTCATAAACAATGATATTCTTCAACTACTGCTAGCTCATGCGAGCCATTTTCCTGCACCTCCTCCTAAAGTAATGGACCGACTGCAACCAAGCTTGGTACTCATACTGCCTACTATTAGGCGAACAACCGCTGTCATGAGTTAATCACCTACGACTCACGCTACAGGAGACATGAAGTCATAAACAATGATATTCTTGAATTACTGCTACATCATGTGAGCAATTTTCCTGCACCTCCTCCTAAAATAATGGACCGACTACAACCAACCTTGGTACACATACTGCTTACTATTAGCCGAACAACAGCTGTCATGAATTAAAAACCTACGACTTACGCTACAGGAGACATGAAGTCATAAACAATGATACTCTTGATTTACTGCTACATCTTGTCAGCCATTTTCCTGCACCTCCTCCTAAATTAATGGACCGACTGCAACCAAACTTTGTACACATACTGCTTACTATTAGGCTAACAACTGCTGTAATGAATTAAACACCTACGACTTACGCTACAGGAGACATGAAGTCTCAAACAATGATATTCTTGAATAACTTCTACATGATGCAAGACATTTTCCTCCAACTCCTCCTAAAATAAGCCACCGACATCAACCAATCTTTGTACACAAATTGCTTAATATTAGGCGAACAACCGCTGTCATGAATTAAACACCTACGACTTACGCTACAGAACACATGAAGTCATAAACAATGATATTCTTGAATAACTGCTACATCATGTGATCCATTTTCCTGCACCTCCTCCTAAAATAATGGACCGACTGCAACCAAACTTGGTATACATACTGCTTACTATTAGGCGAACAACCGCTGTCACGGATTCGACAACCTACGACTTACGCTACAGGAGACATGAAGTCATACACAATGATATTCTTGAATTACTGCTACATCATGTGAGCAACTTTCCTGCACCTAATCCTAAAATAATGGACTGACTGCAACCAAACATGGTAGACATACTGCTTACTATTAGTCGAACAACCGCTGTCATGAATTAAAAACCTACGACATACGCTACAGGAGACGTGAAGTCATAAACAATGATATTCTTGATTTACTGCTACATCATGTCAGCCATTTTCCTGCAAGTCCTCCTAAAATAATGGACTGACTGGGACCTAACGTGGTTCACATACTGCTTACTATTAGGCGAACAACCGCTGTCATGAATTAAACAGCTACGACTTACGCTACAGTAGACATGAAGTCATAAACAGTGGTATTCTTGAATTACTGCTACACCATGCGAACCATTTTCATACACCTCCTCCTAAAATAATGGACAGACTGCAAGCAAACTTGGTACACATACTGCTTACTATCAGGCGAACAACCGCTGTCTTAAATTAAACACCTACGACATACACTACAGAAGCCATGAAGTCATAAACAATGATATTCTTGAATAACTGCTACAACATGTGGGCCATTTTCCTGCACCTCCTCCTAAAATAACGGACTGACTGAAACCAATCTTGGTACACATACTGCTTACTATTAGGCGAACAACCGCTGTCATGAATTCAACACCTACGACTTACGCTACAGGAGACATGAAGTCATAAACAATGATATTCTTCAATTACTGCTCGCTCATGCGAGCCATTTCCCTGCACCTCCTCCTAAAATAATGGACTTACTGCAACCAAACGTGGTAGACATACTGCTTACTATTAGCCGAACAACAGCTGTCATGAATTAAAAACCTACGACTTACGCTACAGGAGACATGAAGTCATAAACAATGATACTCTTGATTTACTGCTACATCTTGTCAGCCATTTTCCTGCACCTCCTCCTAAATTAATGGACCGACTGCAACCAAACTTTGTACACATACTGCTTACTATTAGGCTAACAACTGCTGTAATGAATTAAACACCTACGACTTACGCTACAGGAGACATGAAGTCATAAACAATGATATTCCTCAATTACTGCCCGCTCATGCGAGTCATTTTACTGTACCTCCTCCTAAAATAATGGACTGACTGCAACCAAACTTGGTACACATACTGCTTACTATCAGGCGAACAACCGCTGTCATGAATTAAACACCTACGACTTACGCTACAGAACACATGAAGTCATAAACAATGATATTCTTGAATAACTGCTACATCATGCGAGCCATTTTCCCGCACCTCCTCCTAAAGTAATGGACTGACTGCAACCAAGCTTGGTACTCATACTGCCTACTATTAGGCGAACAACCGCTGTCATGAGTTAAAAACCTACCACTCACGCTACAGGAGACATGAAGTCATAAACAATGATATTCTTCAATTACTGCTACATCATGTGAGCCATTTTCCTGCACCTCCTCCTAAAATAATGGACCGACTACAACCAGCCTTGGTACACATACTGCTTACTATTTGTCTAACATATGCTCTCTTGAATTAAACACCTACGACGTATGCTACAGGAGACATGAAGTCATAAACAATGATATTCTTGATATACTGCTACATCATGTCAGCCATTTTCCTGCACGTCCACCTAAAATAATGGACCGACTGCGACCTAACTTGGTTCACATACTGCTTACTATTAGGCGAACAACCGCTGTCATGAATTAAACACCTACGACTTACGCTACAGTAGACATGAAGTCATAAACAGTGGTATTCTTGAATTACTGCTACATCATGCGAAACATTTTCATACACCTCCTCCTAAAATAATGGACAGACTGCAAGCAAACGTGGTACACATACTGCTTACTATCAGGCGAACAACCGCTGTCATAAATTAAACACCTACGACATACACTACAGAAGCCATGAAGTCATAAACAATGATATTCTTGAATAACTGCTACATCATGTTGGCCATTTTCCTGCATCTCCTCCTAAAATAACGGACTGACTGAAACCAAACTTGGTACACATACTGCTTACTATTAGGCGAACAACCGCTGTCATGAATTCAACACCTACGACTTACGCTACAGGAGACATGAAGACATAAACAATGATATTCTTCAATTACTGCTCGCTCATGCGAGCCATTTTCCTGCACCTCCTCCTAAAATAATGGACCGACTGCAACCAAACTTGGTACACATACTGCTTACTATGAGGCGAACAACCGCTGTCATGAATTAAACACCTACGACTTACGCTACAGAAGACATGAAGTCATAAACAATGACATTCTCGAATAACTGCTACATCATGTGAGCAATTTTCCTGCACCTCCTCCTAAAAAATTCGACCGACTGCAACCAAACTTGGTATACATACTGCTTACTATTAGGCGAACAACCGCTGTCATGAATGCAACACCTACGACTTTCGCTACAGGAGACATGAAGTCATAAACAATGATATTATTCAATTACAGCTCGCTCATGCGAGCCATTTTCCTGCACCTCCTCGTAAAAAATTGGACCGACTGCAACCAACCTTGTTACACATACTGCTTACTATTAAGTGAACAACCGCTGTCATGAATTAAACACCTACGACTTACGCTACAGGACACATAAAGTCATAAACAATGATATTCTTGAATTACTGCTACATTATTCGAGCAATTTTCCTAAACCTCCACCTTAAATAATGGACCGACTGCAACCAAACTAAGTGCACAAACAGCTTACTATTAGGCGAACAACCGCTGTCAAGAATTAAACACCTACGACTTACGCTACAGTAGACATGAAGTTATATACAAAGGTATTCTTGAATCACTGCTACATCATGCGAGACATTTTCATGCTCCTCCTCCTAAAATAATGGACTGCCTGCAACCAAACTTGGTACACATACTGCTTTCTATCAGGCGAACAACCGCTGTCATGAATTAAACACTTACGACTTACGCTACAGAAGAATTAAGTCATAAACAATATTCTTGAATAACTGCTATATCATGTGGGCCATTTTCCTGCACCTCCTCCTAAAATAATGGACCGACTACAACCAACCTTGGTACACATACTGCTTACTATTTGGCTAACAGATGCTCTCTTGAATTAAACTCCTACGACTTACGCTACAGGAGGCATGAAGTCATAAACAATGATATTCCTCAATTACTGCCCGCTCATGCGAGTCATTTTACTGTACCTCCTCCTAAAATAATGGACCGACTGAACCAAACTTGGTACACATACTGCTTACTATCAGGCGAACAACCGCTGTCATGAATTCAACACCTACGACTTACGCTACAGAACACATGAAGTCATAAACAATGACAATCTTGAATAACTGCTACATCATGTGAGCCATTTTCCTGCACCTCCTCCTAAAATAATGGACCGACTGCAACCAAACTTGGTATACATACTGCTTACTATTAGGCAAACAACCGCTGTCACGGATTCGACAACCTACGACTTACGCTACAGGAGACATGAAGTCATACACAATGATATTCTTGAATTACTGCTACATCATGTGAGCAACTTTCCTGCACCTAATCCTAAAATAATGGACTGACTGCAACCAAACATGGTAGACATACTGCTTACTATTAGTCGAAAAACCGCTGTCATGAATTAAAAACCTACGACTTACGCTACAGGAGACGTGAAGTCATAAACAATGATATTCTTGATTTACTGCTACATCATTTCAGCCATTTTCCTGCACGTCCTTCTAAAATAATGGACCGATTGCGACCTAACTTGGTTCACATACTGCTTACTATTAGGCGAACAACCGCTGTCATGAATTAAACACCTACGTCTTACGCTACAGTAGACATGAAGTCATAAACAGTGGTATTCTTGAATTACTGCTACATCATGCGAACCATTTTCATACACCTCCTCCTAAAATAATGGACAGACTGCAAGCAAACTTGGTACACATACTGCTTACTATCAGGCGAACAACCGCTGTTAAGGATTAAACACCTACGACTTACGCTACAGGAGACATGAAGTCACAAACATTGATATTCTTGATTTACTGCTACATCATGTGAGCCATTTTCCTGCACCTCCTCCTAAAATAATGGACCGACTACAACCAGCCTTGGTACACATACTGCTTACTATTTGTCTAACATATGCTCTCTTGAATTAAACACCTACGACCTATGCTACAGGAGACATGAAGTCATAAACAATGATATTCTTGATATACTGCTACATCATGTCAGCCATTTTCCTGCACGTCCACCTAAAATAATGGACCGACTGCGACCTAACTTGGTTCTTATACTGCTTACTATTAGGCGAACAACCGCTGTCATGAATTAAACACCTACGACTTACGCTACAGTAGACATGAAGTCATAAACAGTGGTATTCTTGAATTACTGCTACATCATGCGAACCATTTTCATACACCTCCTCCTAAAATAATGGACAGACTGCAAGCAAACTTGGTACACATACTGCTTACTATCAGGCGAACAACCGCTGTCATAAATTAAACACCTACGACATACTCTACAGAAGCCATGAAGTCATAAACAATGATATTCTTGAATAACTGCTACATCATGTTGGCCATTTTCCTGCACCTCCTCCTAAAATAACGGACTGACTGAAACCAAACTTGGTACACATACTGCTTACTATTAGGCGAACAACCGCTGTCATGAATTCAACACCTACGACTTACGCTACAGGAGACATGAATTCATAAACAATGATATTCTTCAATTACTGCTTGCTCATGCGAGCCATTTTCCTGCACCTCCTCCAAAAATAATGGACCGACTGCGACCAAACTTGGTACACATACTGCTTACTATGAGGCGAACAACCGCTGTCATGAATTAAACACCTACGACTTACGCTACAGAAGACATGAAGTCATAAACAATGACATTCTCGAATAACTGCTACATCATATGAGCAATTTTCCTGCACCTCCTCCTAAAAAAATCGACCGACTGCAACCAAACTTGGTATACATACTGCTTACTATTAGGCGAACAACCGCTGTCATGAATGCAACACCTACGACTTTCGCTACAGGAGACATGAAGTCATAAACAATGATATTATTCAATTACAGCTAGCTCATGCGAGCCATTTTCCTGCACCTCCTCGTAAAAAATTGGACCGACTGCAACCAACCTTGTTACACATACTGCTTACTATTAAGTGAACAACCGCTGTCATGAATTAAACACCTACGACTTACGCTACAGGACACATGAAGTCATAAACAATGATATTCTTGAATTACTGCTACATTATTCGAGTAATTTTCCTAAACCTCCACCTTAAATAATGGACCGACTGCAACCAAACTAAGTGCACAAACAGCTTACTATTAGGCGAACAACCGCTGTCAAGAATTAAACACCTACGACTTACGCTACAGTAGACATGAAGTTATAAACAAAGGTATTCTTGAATCACTGCTACATCATGCGAGATATTTTCATGTTCCTCCTCCTAAAATAATGGACTGCCTGCAACCAAACTTGGTTCACATACTGCTTACTATCAGGCAAACAACCGCTGTCATGATTTAAACACCTACGACTTACGCTACAGAAGACATTAAGTCATAAACAATATTCTTGAATAACTGCTATATCATGTGGGCCATTTTCCTGCACCTCCTCATAAAGTAACGGACCGACTGCAACCAAACTTGGTTCACATACTGCTTACTATTAGGCGAACAACCGCTGTTAAGGATTAAACACCTACGACTTACGCTACTGGAGACATGAAGTCACAAACATTGATATTCGTGATTTACTGCTACATCATGTGAGCCATTTTCCTGCACCTCCTCCTAAAATAATGGACCGACTGCAACCATACTTGGTATATATACTGCTTACTATTAGGCGAACAACCGCTGTCATGAATTCAACACCAATGACTTACGCTACAGGAGACTTGAAGTCATAAACAATGATATTCTTCAACTACTGCTAGCTCATGCGAGCCATTTTCCTGCACCTCCTCCTAAAGTAATGGACCGACTGCAACCAAGCTTGGTACTCATACTGCCTACTATTAGGCGAACAACCGCTGTCATGAGTTAATCACCTACGACTCACGCTACAGGAGACATGAAGTCATAAACAATGATATTCTTGAATTACTGCTACATCATGTGAGCAATTTTCCTGCACCTCCTCCTAAAATAATGGACCGACTACAACCAACCTTGGTACACATACTGCTTACTATTTGGCTAACATATGCTCTCTTGATTAAACACCTACGACTTACGCTATAGGAGACATGAAGTCATAAACAATGACCTTCTTGATTTACTGCTACATTATGTGAGCCATTTCCCTGCACCTCCTCCTAAAATAATGGACCGATTGCAATCACACTTAATGCACATACTGCTTACGATTAGGCAAACAACCGCTGTCAAGAATTAAACACCTACGACTTACGCTACAGTAGACATGAAGTCATAAACAATAATAATCTTGAATAACTGCTACATCATGTGGGCCATTTTCCTGCACCTCCTCCTAAAATAACGGACTGACTGAAACCAAACTTGGTACACATACTGCTTACTATTAGGCGAACAACCGCTGTCATGTATTAAACACCTACGACTTACGCTACAGGAGACATGAAGTCATAAACAATGTTGTTCTTGAATTACTGCTCCATTATTCGAGCCATTTTCCTGCACCTTCTTCTAAAATAATGGTCCGACTGCAACCACACTTGGTACACATACTGCATAATATTAAGCGAAACATCGCTCTCATGAATGAAACACCTACGACTTACTCTATAGGAGACATGAAGTCATAAACAATGATATTCTTAAATTACTGCAACATCATGTGAGCAATTTTCCTGCACCTAATCCTAAAATAATGGACTGACTGCAACCAAACATAGTACACATACCGCTTACTATTAGTCGAACAACCGCTGTCATGAATTAAACACCTACGACTTACGCTACTGGAGACATGAAGTCATAAACAATGATATTCTTGATTTACTGCTATATCATGGCAGCCATTTTCCTGCACCTCCTCCTAAAATAATGGACCGACTGCAACCAACCTTGGTTCACATAATTCTTACTATTAGGCGAACCAATGCTGTCATGAATTAAACACCTACGACTTACGCTACAGTAGACATGAAGTCATAAACAATGATATTCAATTACAGCTCGCTCATGCGAGCAATTTTCCTGCACCTCCTCATAAAAAATTGGACCGACTGCAACCAACCTTGTTACACATACTGCTTACTATTAAGTGAACAACCGCTGTCATGAATTAAACACCTACGACTTACGCTACAGGACACATGAAGTCATAAACATTGATATTCTTGAATTACTGCTACATTATTCCAGCAATTTTCTTAAACCTCCACCTTAAATAATGGACCGACTGCAACCAAACATGGTGCACTAACTACTTACTATTAGGCGAACAACCGCTGTCAAGAATTAAACACCTACGACTTACGCTACAGTAGACATGAAGTTATAAACAAAGGTATTCTTGAATCACTGCTACATCATGCGAGACATTTTCATGCTCCTCCTCCTAAAATAATGGACCGACTGCAACCAAACTTGGTACACATACTGCTTACTATTAGGCGAACAACCGCTGTTAAGGATTAAACACCTACGACTTACGCTACAGGAGACATGAAGTCACAAACATTGATATTCTTGATTTACTGCTACATCATGTGAGCCATTTTCCTGCACCTCCTCCTAAAATAGTGGACCGACTGCAACCATACTTGGTATATATACTGCTTACTATTAGGCGAACAACCGCAGTCATGAATTCAACACCAATGACTTACGCTACAGGAGACTTGAAGCCATAAACAATGATATTCTTCAACTACTTACTAGCTCATGCGAGCAATTTTCCTGCACCTCCTCCTAAAGTAATGGACCGACTACAACCGAGCTTGGTACTCATACTGCCTACTATTAGGCGAACAACCGCTGTCATGAGTTAAACGCCTACGACTCACGCTACAGGAGACATGAAGTCATAAACAATGATATTCTTTAATTACTGCTACATCATGTGAGCCATTTTCCTGCACCTCCTCCTAAAATAATGGACCGACTACAACCAACCTTGATACACATACTGCTTACTATTTGGCTAACATATGCTCTCTTGAATTAAACACCTACGACTTACGCTATAGGAGACATGAAGTCATAAACAATGACATTCTTAATTTACTGCTACATTATGTGAGCCATTTCCCTGCACCTCCTCCTAAAATAATGAACCGACTGCAATCACACTTAATGCACATACTGCTTACGATTAGGCAAACAACCGCTGTCAAGAATTAAACACCTACGACTTACGCTACAGTAGACATGAAGTAATAAACAAAGGTATTCTTGAATCACTGCTACATCATGCAAGACATTTTCATCCACCTCCTCCTAAAATAATGGACCGACTGCAACCAAACTTGGTACACATACTGCTTACTATCAGGCGAACAACCGTTGTCATGAATTAAACACCTACGACTTACGCTACAGGAGACATGAAGTCAGAAACAATGATATTCTTGATTTACTGCAACATCATGTGAGCCATTTTCCTGCACCTCCTCCTAAAATAATGGACCGACTGCAACCAAACTTGGTATATATACTGCTTACTATTACGTGAACAACCGCTGTCATGAATTCAACACCTACAATTTACGCTACCCGAGACATTTTGTTATAAACGATGATATTCCTCAACTACTGCTAGCTCATTCGAGCCATTTTCCTGCACCTCCTCCTAAAGTAATGGACCAACTGCAACCAAGCTTGGTACTCATACTGCCTACTATTAGGCGAACAACCGCTGTCATGAGTTAAACACCTACGATTTATGCTACAGGAGACATGAAGTCATAAACAATGATATTCTTGAATTACTGATACATCATGTGAGCCATTTTCCTGCACCTCCTCCTAAAATAATTTACCGACTACAACCAACCTTGGCTAACATTCGCTCTCATGAATTAAACACCTACGACCTTCGCTATAGGAGACATGAAGTCATAAACAATGACCTTCTTGATTTACTGCTACATTATGTGAGCCATTTTCCTGCACCTCCTCCTAAAATAATGGACCGACTGCAATCACACTTAATGCACATACTGCTTACGATTAGGCAAACAACCGCTGTCAAGAATTAAACACCTACGACTTACGCTACAGTAGACATGAAGTCATAAACAAAGGTATTCTTGAATCACTGCTTCATCATGCATGACATTTTCATGCACCTCCACCTAAAATAATGGACCGACTGCAACCAAACTTGGTACACATACTGCTTACTATCAGGCGAACAACCGCTGTCATGACTTAAACACCTACGACTTACGCTACAGAAGACATGAAGTCATAAACAATAATATTCTTGAATAACTGCTACATCATGTGGGCCATTTTCCTGCACCTCCTCCTAAAATAACGGACTGACTGAAACCAAACTTGGCACACATACTGCATACTATTAGGCGAACAATCGCTGTCATGAATTCATCACCTACGACTTACGCTACAGGAGACATGAAGTCATACACAATGATAATCTTGAATTACTGCTACAACATGCGAGCCATTTTCCTGCACCCCCTCCTAAAATAACGGACCGACTGCAACCAAGCTTGGTACACATACTGCTTACTATTAGGCGAACAACCGCTGTTATGAATTAAACACCTACGACTTACGCTACAGGAGACATGAAGTCACAAACATTGATATTCTTGATTTACTGCTACATCATGTGAGCCATTTTCCTGCACCTCCTCCTAAAATAATGGACCGACTGCAACCATACTTGGTATATATACTGCTTACTATTAGGCGAACAACCGCAGTCATGAATTCAACACCAATGACTTACGCTACAGGAGACTTGAAGCCATAAACAATGATATTCTTCAACTACTTACTAGCTCATGCGAGCAATTTTCCTGCACCTCCTTCTAAAGTAATGGACCGACTGCAACCGAGCTTGGTACTCATACTGCCTACTATTAGGCGAACAACCGCTGTCATGAGTTAAACGCCTACGACTCACGCTACAGGAGACATGAAGTCATAAACGATGATATTCTTGAATTACTGCTACATCATGTGAGCCATTTTCCTGCACCTCCTCCTAAAATAATGGACCGACTACAACCAACCTTGATACACATACTGCTTACTATTTGGCTAACATATGCTCTCTTGAATTAAACACCTACGACTTACGCTATAGGAGACATGAAGTCATAAACAATGATATTCTTTATTTACTGCTACATTATGTGAGCCATTTCCCTGTACCTCCTCCTAAAATAATGAACCGACTGCATTCACACTTAATGCACATACTGCTTACGATTAGGCAAACAACCGCTGTCAAGAATTAAACACCTACGACTTACGCTACAGTAGACATGAGGTCATAAACAAAGGTATTCTTGAATCACTGCTTCATCATGCATGACATTTTCATGCACCTCCTCCTAAAATAATGGACCGACTGCAACCAAACTTGGTATATATACTGCTTGCTATTACGTGAACAACCGCTGTCATGAATTCAACACCTACAACTTACGCTACCCGAGACATGAAGTTATAAACGATGATATTCCTCAACTACTGCTAGCTCATTCGAGCCATTTTCCTGCACCTCCTCCTAAAGTAATGGACTAACTGCAACCAAGCTTGGTACTCATACTGCCTACTATTAGGCGAACAACCGCTGTCATGAGTTAAACACCTACGACTTATGCTACAGGAGACATGAAGTCATAAACAATGATATTCTTGAATTACTGCTACATCATGTGAGCCATTTTCCTGCACCTCCTCCTAAAATAATTTACCGACCACAACCAACCTTGGCTAACATTCGCTCTCATGAATTAAACACCTACGACCTTCGCTATAGGAGACATGAAGTCATAAACAATGATGTTCTTGAATTACTGCTCCATTATTCGAGCCATTTTCCTGCACCTTCTTCTAAAATAATGGTCCGACTGCAACCACACTTGGTACTCATACTGCTTAATATTAAGCGAAACATCGCTCTCATGAATGAAACACCTACGACTTACGCTATAGGAGACATGAAGTCATAAACAATGATATTCTTAAATTACTGCAACATCATGTGAGCAATTTTCCTGCACCTAATCCTAAAATAATGGACTAACTGCAACCAAACATGGTACACATACCGCTTACTATTAGTCGAACAACCGCTGTCATGAATTAAACACCTACACTTACGCTACAGGAGATATGAAGTCATAAACAATGATGTTCTTGATTTACTTTTACATCATGGCAGCCATTTTCCTGCACCTCATTCTAAAATAATGGACCGACTGCAACCAACCTTGGTTCACATAATTCTTACTATTAGGCGAACCAATGCTGTCATGAATTAAACACCTACGACTTACGCTACAGTAGACATGTAGTCATAAACAATGATATTCTTGATTTACTGCTACATCATGTCAGCTATTTTCCTGCACCTCCTCCTAAAATAATGGACCGACTGCAGCCTAACTTGGTTCACGTACTGCTTACTATCAGGCGAACAACCGATGTCATAAATTAAACACCTACGACTTACGCTACAGAAGCCATGAAGTCATAAACAAAGGTATTCTCGAATTACTGCTACACCATGCGAGCAATTCTCATGCACCTCCTCCTATAATAATGGACAGACTGCAACCAAACTTGTTACACATTCTGCTTACTATTAGGCGAAGAAACGCTGTCATGAATTCTACACCTACGACTTACGCTACAGAAGACATGAAGTCATAAACAATGATTTTCTCGAACAACTGCTACATCATGTGAGCCATTTTCCTGTACCTCCTCCTAAAATAATGTACCGATTGCAACCAAACTTGGTACACATACTGCTTACTATTAGGCGAACAACCGCTGTCGTGAATTCAACACCTACGACTTACGCTACAGGAGACAAAAGTCATAAACTATGATATTCCTCAATTACTGCCCGCTCATGCGACTTATTTTCCTGTACCTCCTCCTAAAATAATGGACCGACTGCAACCAACCTTGGTTCACATAATTCTTACTATTAGGCGAACCAATGCTGTCATGAATTAAACACCTACGACTTACGCTACAGTAGACATGTAGTCATAAACAATGATATTCTTGATTTACTGCTACATCATGTCAGCTATTTTCCTGCACCTCCTCCTAAAATAATGGACCGACTGCAGCCTAACTTGGTTCACGTACTGCTTACTATCAGGCGAACAACCGATGTCATAAATTAAACACCTACGACTGACGCTACAGGAGACATGAAGTCATAAACAATGGTATTCTTGAATAACTGCTACATCATGTCAGCCATTTTCCTGCACCTCCTCCTAATATAATGGACCGACTGCAACCAAACTTGGTATACATACTGCTTACTATTAGGCGATAAACCGCTGTCATGATTTCAACACCTACGACTTACGCTAGAGGAGACATGAAGTCATAAACAATGATATTCTTTAATTACTGCTACATCATGTGAACCATTTTCCTGCACCTCCTCCTAAAATAATGGACCGACTACAACCAAACTTGGTATACATACTGCTTACTATTAGTCGAACAACCGCTGTTATGAATTAAAAACCTACGACTGACGCTACAGGAGACATGAAGTCATAAACAATGATATTCTTGATTTACTGCTACAACATGTCAGCCATTTTCCTGCACCTCCTCCTAAAATAATGGACCGACTGCAACCTAACATGGTTCACATACTGCTTACTATTAGGCGAAAAACCGCTGTCATGGATTAAACACCTACGACTTACGCTACAGAGGACATGAAGTCATAAACAATGATATTCTTGAATAACTGCTACATCATATCAGCCATTTTCCTGCACCTCCTCCTAATATAATGGACCGACTGCAACCAAACTTGGTATACATACTGCTTACTATTAGGCGATTATCCGCTGACATGATTTCAACACCTACGACTTACGCTACAGGAGACATGAAATCATAAACAATGATATTCTTTAATTACTGCTAGCTCATGCGAGCCATTTTCCTTCACCTCCTCCTAATATAATGGACCCACTGCAACCAAACTTGGTATACATACTGCTTACTATTAGGCGAACAACCGCTGTCATGAATGCAACACCTACGACTTTCGCTACAGGAGACATGAAGTCATAAACAATGATATTTTTTAATTACAGCTCGCTCATGCGAGCTATTTTCCTGCACCT
Source organism: Locusta migratoria (assembly GCA_026315105.1). Lineage (NCBI taxonomy): Eukaryota > Metazoa > Arthropoda > Insecta > Orthoptera > Acrididae > Locusta > Locusta migratoria. Next base: position 799,595,921 of record CM048755.1, on the reverse strand, counting down.
CCTCGTAAAAAATTGGACCGACTGCAACCAACCTTGTTACACATACTGCTTACTATTAAGCGAACAACCGCTGATATGAATTAAACTCCTACGACTTACGCTAGAGGAGACATGATTTCAAAAACAATGAAATACTTCAATTACTGCTACATTATTCGAGCCATTTTCCTAAACCTCCTCCTTAAATAATGGACCGACTGCAACCAAACTTGGTGCACAAACTGCTTAATATTAGGCGAACAACCGCTGTCATAAATTAAACACCTACGACTTACGCTACAGTGGACATGAAGTTATAAACAAAGGTATTCTTGAATCACTGCTACATCATGCGAGACATTTTCATGCACCTCCTCCTAAACTAACGGACCGACTGCTACCAGACCTGGTACATATACTGCTTACTATTAGGCGAACAACCGCTGTCATGAATTCAACACCTATGGCTTACGCTACAGGAGACATGAAGTCATAAAAAATGATATTCTTGAATTATTGCTACATCATGCTAGCCATTTTCCTGCACATCCTCCAAAAATAATGGACCGACTGCAATCACACTTGGTACACATACTGATTACTATTAGGCGAAAAACCGCTGTTAAGGATTAAACACCTAAGACTTACGCTACAGTAGACATGAAGTCATAAATAATTGTATTCTTGAATTACTGCTACATTATGCGAGCCATTTTCATGCACCTCCTCCTAAAATAAAGGACAGACTGCAACGAAACGTGGTACACATACTGCTTACTATCAGGCGAACAACCGCTGTCATGAATTAAACATCTACGACTTACGCTACGGAAGACATGAAGTCATAAACAATGATATTCTTGAATAACTGCTACATCATGTGGGCCATTTTCCTGCACCTCCGCCTACAATAACGGACTGACTGCAACCAAGCTTGGTACACATACTGCTTACTATTAGGCGAACAATCGCTGTCATGAATTCATCACCTACGACTTACGCTACAGTAGACATGAAGTCATAAATAATGATATTCTTCAATTACTGCTACATCATGTGAGCAATTTTCCTGCACCTAATCCTAAAATAATGGACTGACTGCAACCAAACATGGTACACATACCGCTTACTATTAGTCGAACAACCGCTGTCATGAATTAAACACCTACGACTGACGCTACAGGAGACATGAAGTCATAAACAATGATATTCTTGATTTACTGCTACATCATGTCAGCCATTTTCCTGCACCTCCTCCTAAAATAATGGACCGACTGCAACCTAACTTGGTTCACATACTGCTTACTATTAGGCGAAAAACCGCTGTCATAAATTAAACACCTACGACTTACGCTACAGAAGCCATGAAGTCATGAACAATGGTATTCTCGAATTACTGCTACACCATGTGAGCAATTTTCATGCACCTCCTCCTACAATAATGGACAGACTGCAACCAAACTCGGTACACATACTGCTTACTATCAGGCGAACAACCGTTGTCATAAATTAAACTCCTACGACTTACACTACAGAAGCCATGATGTCATAAACAATGATATTCTTGAATAACTGCTACATCATGTGAGCCATTTTCCTGCACCTTCTCCTAAAATAATGGACCAACTGCAACCAAACTTGGTACACATACTGCTTACTATCAGGCGAACAACCGATGTCATGAATAAAACACCTACGAATTACGCTACAGAAGACATGATGTCATAAACAATGATATTCTTGAATAACTGCTACATAATGTGAGCCATTTTCCTGTACCTCCTCCTAAAATAATGGACCGACTGCAACCAAACTTGGAACACATGCTGCTTACTATTAGGCGAACAACCGCTGTCATGAATTCAACACCTACGACTTACACCACAGGAGACATGAAGTCATTAACAATGATATTCTTCAATTACTGTTAGCTCATGCGAGACATTTTCCTGCACCTCCTCCTAAAATACTGGACCGACTGCAACCAAACTTGGTACACATACTGCTTACTATCAGCCGAACAACCGCTGTCACGAATTCAACACCTACGACTTTCGCTGCAGGAGACATGAAGTCATAAACAATGATATTCTTCAATTACTGCTCGCTCATGCGAGCCATTTTACTGCACCTCCTCCTAAAATAATGGACCGACTGCAACCAAACTTGGTACACATACTGTTTACTACAGGCGAACAACCGCTGTCATGAATTAAACACTCACGACTTACGCTACAGAAGACATGAAGTCATAAACAATGACATTCTCGAATAAGTGCTAAATCATGTGAGCAATTTTCCTGCACCTCCTCCTAAAAAAATTGAACTGACTGCAACCAAACTTGGTATACATACTGTAGGCGAACAACCGCTGTCTTGAATGCAACACCTACGACTTTCACTACAGGAGACATGAATACATAAAAAATGATATTCTTGAATTACTGCTACATTATTCGATCCATTTTCCTAAACCTCCTCCTTAAATAATGGACCGACTGCAACCAAACTTGGTGCACAAACTGCTTACTATTAGGCGAACAACCGCTGTCATGAATTAAACACCTACGACTTAAGCTACAAGATACATGAAGTCATAAACAACGATATTCTTCAATTACTGCTCGGTCATGCGAGCCATTTTCCTGCACCTCCTCCTAAAATAATTGACCGACTGCAACCAAACTTGGTACACATACTGCTTACTATCAGGCGAACAACCTGCTGTCATGAATGAAACACCTACGACTTACGCTACAGAAGACATGAAGTCATAAACAATGATATTCTTGTATAACTGCTCCATCATGTGAGCCATTTTCCTGCACCTCCTCCTAATATAATGGACCCACTGCAACCAAACTTGGTATACATACTGCTTACTATTAGGCAATCAACCGCTGTCATGAATTCAACACCTACGACTTACACTACAGGAGACATGAAGTCATTAACAATGATATTCTTCAATTACTGTTAGCTCATGCGAGCCATTTTCCTGCACCTCCTCCTAACGTAATGGACCGACTGCAACCAAGCTAGGTACTCATACTGCCTACTATTAGGCGAACAACCGCTGTCATGAGTTAAACACCTAAGACTTACGCTACAGGAGACATGAAGTCATAAACAAAGACATTATTGATTTACTGCTACATCATGTGAGCCATTTTCCTGCACCTCCTCCTAAAATAATGGACTGACTGCAACCAAGCTTGGTACACATACTGCTTACTACTAGGCGAACAACCGCTGTCATGAATTCAACTCTTACGACTTATGCTACAGGAGACATGAAGCCATAAACAATGATATTCTTGAATTACTGCTACATCATGTGAGCAATTTTCCTGCACCTAATCCTAAAATAATGGACTGACTGCCACCAAACATGGTACACATACTGCTTACTATTAGTCGAACAACCGCAGTCTTGAATTAAACACCTACGACTTATGCTACAGGAGACATGATGTCGTAATCAATGATATTCTTGATTTACTGCTACATCATGTCAGCCATTTACCTGCACCTCCTCCTAAAATAATGGACCGACTGCAACCAAACTTATTACACATGCTGCTTACTATTAGGCTAACATTCGCAGTCATGAATTAAACACCTACGACTTACGTTACAGGAGACATGATGTCATAAACAATGATATTCTTGATTTATTGCTACATTAAGTGAGCCATTTTTCTGCACCTCCTCATAAAATAATGGACCGACTGCAACCAAACTTAATGCACATACTGCTTACGATTAGGCAAACAACTGCTGACAAGATTTAATCACCTACGACTTACGCTACAGTAGACATGAAGTCATAGACAAAGGTATTCTTGAATCAATGCTACAACATGCGAGACATTTTCATGCACCTCCTCCTAAAATAATGGACCGACTGCAACCAAACTTGATACACATACTGCTTACTATCTGGCGAACAACCGCTCTCATGAATTAAACACCTACGACTTACGCTACAGAGGACATGAAGTCATAAACAAAGATATTCTTGAATAACTGCTACACCGTGTGTGCCATTTTCATGCACCTCCTCCTAAAAGAATGGACCGACTGCAACCAAACTTGGTATACATACTGCTTACTATTAGGCGATCAACCGCTGTCATGATTTCAACACTTATGACTTACGCTACAGGAGAAATGATGTCATAAACAATGATACTCTTCATTTACTGCTCGCTCATGCGAGCCATTTTCCTGCACCTCCTCCTAAAATAATGGACCGACTGCAACCAAACTTGGTACACATACTGCTTACTATCAGGCGAACAACCGCTGTCATGAATTAAACACCTACGACTTACGCTACAGAATACATGAAGCCATAAACAATGATATTCGTTAATAACTGCTACATCATTTGAGCCATTTTCCTGCACCTCCTCCTAAAATACTGGACCGACTGCACCAAACTTGGTATACATACTGCTTACTATTAGTTGAACAACCGCTGTCATGAATTCAACACCTACGACTTACGCTACAGGAGACATGAAGTCATAAAAAATGATATTCTTGAATTATTGCTACATCATGTGAGCCATTTTCCTGCACCTCCTCCAAAAATAATGGACCGACTGCAATCACACTTGATACACAAACTGATTACTAATAGGCGAACAACCGCTGTTAAGGATTAAACACCTAAGACTTACGCTACAGTAGACATGAAGTCATAAACAATTGTATTCTTGAATTACTGCTACATTATGCGAGCCATTTTCATGCACCTCCTCCTAAAATAAAGTACCGACTACAACCAACCTTGGTACACATACTGCTTACTATTAGGCTAACATTCGCTCTCTTGAATTAAACACCTACGACTTACACTATAGGAGACATGAAGTCATAAACAAAGACATTATTGATTTACTGCTACATTATGTGAGCCATTCTCCTGCACCTCCTCCTAAAATAATGGACCGACTGCAGTCACACTAAATGCACATACTGCTTACGATTAGGCAAACAACCGCTGTCAAGAATTAAACACCTACGATTTACGCTACAGTAGACATGAAGTCATAAACAAAGGTATTCTTGAATCACTGCTACATAATGCAAGATATTTTCATGCACCTCCTCCTAAAATAATGGACCGACTGCAACCAAACTTGGTACACATACTGCTTACTATCAGGCGAACAACCGGTGTCATGAATTAAACACCTACGACTTACGCTACAGGAGACATGAAGTCATAAACAATGATATTCTTGACATACTGCAACATCATGTGAGCCATTTTCCTGCACCTCCTCCTAAAATAATGGACCGACTGCAACAAAACTTGGTATATATACTGCATACTATTACGTGAACAACTGCTGTCATGAATTCAACACCTATGACTTACGCTACAGGAGACATGAAGTCATAAACAATGATATTCTTCAACTACTGCTAGCTCATGCGAGCCATTTTCCTGCACCTCCTCCTAACGTAATGGACCGACTGCAACCAAGCTAGGTACTCATACTGCCTACTATTAGGCGAACAACCGCTGTCATGAGTTAAACACCTAAGACTTAAGCTACAGGAGACATGAAGTCATAAACAAAGACAATATTGATTTACTGCTACATCATGTGAGCCATTTTCCTGCAAATCCTCCTAAAATAATGGACTGACAGCAACCAAATTTGGTACACATACTGCTTACTATTAGGCGAACAATCGCTCTCATGAGTTAACACCTACGAATTACGCTATAGGAGACATGAAGTCATAAACAATGATATTCTTCAATTACAGCTACATCATGTGAGCAATTTTCCTGCACCTAATCCTAAAATAATGGACTGACTGCAACCAAACATGGTACACATACCGCCTACTATTAGCCGAACAACTGCTGTCATAAATTAAACACCCACGACTGACGCTACAGGAGACATGAAGTCATAAACAATGATATTCTTGATTTACTGCTACATCATGGCAGCCATTTTCCTGCACCTCCTCCTAAAATAATGGACCGACTGCAACCAACCTTGGTACACATACTTCTTACAATTAGGCGAACAACCGCTGTCATGAATTAAACACCTACGACTTACGCTACAGTAGACAGGTTATCATAAACAATGGTATTCATTAATTACTGCTACATCATGCGAGCCATTTTCCTGCACCTCCTCCTAAAATAATGGACCGACTGCAACCAATCATGGGACACATATTGCTTACTATCAGGGGAACGACCGCTGTTATGAATTAAACACCTACGACGTACGCTACAGAAGACATGAAGTCATATACAATGATATTCTTGAATAACTGCTACATCATGTGAGTGATATTCCTGCACCTCCTCCTAAAATAATGGACCGACTACAACCAATCTTGGTGTACATACTGCTTATTATTAGGCGAACAACCACTGTCATGAATTGAACACCTACGACTTACGCTACAGGAGACATGAAGTCATAAACAATGATATTCTTGAATTATTGCTCAATCATGCGAGCCATTTTCCTGCACCTCCTCCTAAGATAATGGACCGACTGCAACCAAACTTGGCACACATACTGCTTACTATCAGGCGAACAACCGCTGTCATGAATTAAACACCTACGACTTACGTTACAGAAGACATGAAGTCATAAACAATGACATTCTTGAATAACTGCTACATCATGTGAGCCATTTTCATGCACCTCCTCCTAAAATAATGGACCGACTGCAACCTACCTTGTTACACATACTGCTTACTATTAAGCGAAAAACCGCTGTCATGAATTAAACACCTACGACTTACGCTACAGGAGACATGAAGTCATAAACAATAACTGCTACATCAAGTAAGCCATTTTCCTGCACCTCCTCCTAAAGTAATGGACCGACTCAACCAACCTTGGTACACATACTGCTTACTATTAGGCGAACAACCGCTGTCATGAATTCAACACCTACGACTTACGCTACAGGAGACAAGAAGTCATAAACAATGATATTCTTCAATTACTGCTAGCTCATGCGAGCAATATTCCTGCACCTCCTCCAAAAATAATGGACCGCCTGCAATCACACTTGGTACACATACTGCTTACTATTAGGTGAAGAACCGCTGTTAAGTATTAAACACCTACGACTTACGATACAGTAGACATGAAGTCATAAACAATTGTATTTTTGAATTATTGCTACATCATGCGAGCCATTTTCATGCATCTCCTCCTAAATTAATGGACCGACTGCATTGAAACTTGGTACACATACTGCTTACTATCAGGCAAACAACTGCTGTCATGAATTCAACACCTACGACCTACGCTACAGAAGACATGAAGTCATAAACAATGATATTCTTCAATTACTGCTCGCTCATGTGAGCTATTTTCCTGCTTCTCCTCCTAAGATAATGGACCGACTGCAACCAAACTTGGTATACATACTGCTTACTATTAGTCGATCAACCACTGTCATGAATTCAACACCTACGACATACTTACAGGAGACATGATGTCATAAACAATGATATTCTTCAATTAATGCTCGCTCATGCGAGCCATTTTCCTGCACCTCTTCCTAAAATAATGGACCGACTGCAACCAACCTTGTTACACATACTGCTTACTATTAAGCGAACAACCGCTGTCATGAATTAAACACCTACGACTTACACTACAGGAGACATGAATTCATAAACAATGATATTCTTGAATTACTGCTACATTATTCGACCCATTTTCCTACACCTCCTCCTAAAATAATCGACCGACTGCAACTAAACTTGGTGCACATACTGCTTACTATTAGGCGAACAACCGCTGTCATGAATTCAACACCTACGCCTTATGCTACAGTAGACATGAAGTCATAGACAATGGTATTCTTGAAATAATGCTCGCCCATGCGAGCCATTTTCATGCACCTCCTCCTAAAATAATGGGCAGACTGCAACCAAACTTGGTACACATACTGCTTACTATTTGGCGAACAACTCCTTTCATGAATTCAACCCCTACGACTTATACTACAGGGGACATGAAATCATAAACAATGATACTCTTGGATAACTGCTGCATCGTATAAGCCATTTTCCTGCCCCCCCTCCTAAAATAATGGACCGACTCAACCAAACTTGGTGCACTTACTGCTTACTATTAGGGGAACAACCACTGTCATGAATTCAACACCTACGACTTACGCTACAGGAGACATGAAGTCATAAACAATGATATTGTTCAATTACTGCTAGCTCATGCGAGCAATTTTCCTGCACCTCCTAAAAAATAACGGACCGACTGCAATCACACTTGGTACACATACTGCTTACTATTAGGTGAAGAACCGCTGTAAAGGATTAAACACCTACGAATTACGCTACAGTAGACATGAAGTCATAAACAATTGTATTCTTGAATTACTGCTACATCATGCGAGCCAGTTTCATGCACCTCCTCCTAAATAAATGGACCGACTGCAACGAAACTTGGTACACATACTGGCTACTATCAGGCGAACAACCGCTGTCATGAATTAAACACCTACGACTTACGCTACAGAAGGCATGAAGTCATAAACAATGACATTCCTGAATAACTGCTACAACATGTGACCCATTTTCCTGCTTCTCCTGCTAAAATATTGGACCGACTGCAACCAAACTTGGTATACATACTGCTTACTATTAAGCGAACAACCGCTGTCGTGAATTAAACACCTACGACTTACACTACAGGAGACATGAATTCATAAACAATGATATTCTTGAATTACTGCTACATTATTCGACCCATTTTCCTACACCTCCTCCTAAAATAATCGACCGACTGCAACTAAACTTGGTGCACATACTGCTTACTATTAGGCGAACAACCACTGTCATGAATTCAACACATACGACTTACGCTACAGGAGACATGAAGTCATAAACAATGATATTCTTCAATTACTGCTAGCTCATGCGAGCCATTTTCATGCACCTCCTCCTAAAATAATGGACCGACTGCAACCAATCTTGGTACACGTATTGCTTACTATCAGGCGAACGACCGCTGTTATGATTTAAACACCTACAACTTACGCTACAGAAGACATGAAGTCATAAACAATGATATTCTTCAATTACTGCTACATCATGTGAGCAATTTTCCTGCACCTAATCCTAAAATAATGGACTGACTGCAACCAAACATGGTACACATACCGCTTACTATTAGTCGAACAACCGCTGTCTTGAATTAAACACCCACGACTGACGCTACAGGAGACATGAAGTCATAAACAATGATATTCTTGATTTACTGCTACATAATGGCAGCCATTTTCCTGCACCTCCTCCTAAAATAATGGACCGACTGCAACCAACCTTGGTTCACATACTTCTTACTATTAGACGAACAACCGCTGTCATGAATTAAACACCTACTACTTACGCTACAGTAGACATGATATCATAAACAATGGTATTCTTTAATTACTGCTACATCATGCGAGCCATTTTCCTGCACCTCCTCCTAAAATAATGGACCGACTGCAACCAATCTTGGGACACATATTGCTTACTATCAGGCGAACGACCGCTGTTATGAATTAAACACCTACGACTTACGCTACAGAAGACATGAAGTCATATACAATGATATTCTTGAATAACTGCTACATCATGTGAGTGATATTCCTGCACCTCCTAATAAAATAATGGACCAACTGCAACCAAACTTGGTACACATACTGTTTACTATTAGGCGATCAACCACTGTCATGAATTCAACACCTACGACATACTTACAGGAGACATGATGTCATAAACAATGATATTCTTCAATTAATGCTCGCTCATGCGAGCTATTTTCCTGCACCTCTTCCTAAAATAATGGACCGACTGCAACCAACCTTGTTACACATACTGCTTACTATTAAGCGAACAACCGCTGTCGTGAATTAAACACCTACGACTTACACTACAGGAGACATGAATTCATAAACAATGATATTCTTGAATTACTGCTACATTATTCGACCCATTTTCCTACACCTCCTCCTAAAATAATCGACCGACTGCAACTAAACTTGGTGCACATACTGCTTACTATTAGGCGAACAACCACTGTCATGAATTCAACACCTACGCCTTACGCTACAGTAGACATGAAGTCATAGACAATGGTATTCTTGAAATAATGCTCGCCCATGCGAGCCATTTTCATGCACCTCCTCCTAAAATAATGGACAGACTGCAACCAGACTTGGTACACATACCGCTTACTATTTGCGAACAACTCCTATCATGAATTCAACCCCTACCACTTACACTACTGGAGACATGAAATCATAAACAATGATACTCTTGAATAACTGCTGCATCGTATGAGCCATTTTCCTGCACCCCCTCGTAAAATAATGGACCGACTCAACCAAACTTGGTGCACTTACTGCTTACTATTAGGGGAACAACCACTGTCATGAATTCAACACCTACGACTTACGCTACAGGAGACATGAAGTCATAAACAATGATATTCTTCAATTACTGCTAGCTCATGCGAGCCATTTTCATGCACCTCCTCCTAAAATAATGGACCGACTGCAACCACACTTGGTACTCATACAGCTTACTATCAGGCGAACAACCGCTGTCATGAATTAAACACCTACGACTTACGCTACAGGAGACATGAAGTCATAAACAATGATATTCTTCAATTACTGCTAGCTCATGCGAGCCATTTTCATGCACCTCCTCCTAAAATAATGGACCGACTGCAACCAAACTTGGTACTCATACAGCTTACTATCAGGCGAACAACCGCTGTCATGAATTAAACACCTACGACTTACGCTACAGGAGACATGAAGTCATAAACAATGATATTCTTGATTTACTGCTACATCATGGCAGCCATTTTCCTGCACCTCCTCCTAAAATAATGGACCGACTGCAACCAACCTTGGTTCACATACTTCTTACTATTAGGCGAACCAACGCTTTCATCAATTAAACACCTACGACTTACGCTACAGTAGAAATGAAGTCATAAACAATGGTTTTCTTTAATTACTGCTACATCATGCGAGCCATTTTCCTGCACCTCCTCCTAAAATAATGGACCCACTGCAACCAATCTTGGTACACGTATTGCTTACTATCAGGCGAACGACCGCTGTTATGATTTAAACACCTACAACTTACGCTACAGAACACATGAAGTCATAAACAATGATATTCTTCAATTACTGCTACATCATGTGAGCAATTTTCCTGCACCTCCTCCTAAAAAAATTGAACTGACTGCAACCAAACTTGGTATACATACTGTAGGCGAACAACCGCTGTCTTGAATGCAACACCTACGACTTTCACTACAGGAGACATGAATACATAAAAAATGATATTCTTGAATTACTGCTACAATATTCGAGCCATTTTCCTAAACCTCCTCCTTAAATAATGGACCGACTGCAACCAAACTTGGTGCACAAACTGCTTACTATTAGGCGAACAACCGCTGTCATGAATTAAACACCTACGACTTAAGCTACAAGACACATGAAGTCATAAACAACGATATTCTTCAATTACTGCTCGGTCATGCGAGCCATTTTCCTGCACCTCCTCCTAAAATAATTGACCGACTGCAACCAAACTTGGTACACATATTGCTTACTATCAGGCGAACAACCTGCTGTCATGAATGAAACACCTACGACTTACGCTACAGAAGACATGAAGTCATAAACAATGATATTCTTGTATAACTGCTCCACCATGTGACCCATTTTCCTGCACCTCCTCCTAATATAATGGACCCACTGCAACCAAACTTGGTATACATACTGCTTACTATTAGGCAATCAACCGCTGTCATGAATTCAACACCTACGACTTACACTACAGGAGACATGAAGTCATTAACAATGATATTCTTCAATTACTGTTAGCACATGCGAGACATTTTCCTGCACCTCCTCCTAAAATACTGGACCGACTGCAACCAAACTTGGTACACATACTGCTTACTATCAGCCGAACAACCGCTGTCACGAATTCAACACCTACGACTTTCGCTGCAGGAGACATGAAGTCATAAACAATGATATTCTTAAATTACTGCCCGCTCATGCGAGCCATTTTCCTGCACCTCCTCCTAAAATAATGGACTGACTGCAACCAAACTTGGTACACATTCTGCTTACTATCAGGCGAACAACCGCTGTCATGAATGAAACACCTACGACTTACGCTACAGAAGACATGAAGTCATAAACGATGACATTCTCGAATAACTGCTAAAGCATGTGAGCAATTTTCTTGCACCTCCTCCTAAAAAAATGGACCGACTGCAACCAAACTTGGTATACATACTGCTTACTATTAGGCGAACAACCGCTGTCATGAATGCAACACCTACGATTTTCGCTACAGGAGACATGAATTCAGAAACAATGATATTCTTGAATTACTGCTACATTATTCGAGACATTTTCCTAAACCTCCTCCTTAAATAATGGACTGACTGCCACCAAACTTGGTGCACAAACTGCTTACTATTAGGCGAACAACCGCTGTCATGAATTAAACACCTACGACTTACGCTACAGAGGACATTAAGTCATAAACAATGATATTCTTGAATTATTGCTACATCATGCGAGCCATTTTCCTGCACCTCCTCCAAAAATAATGGACCGACTGCAATCACATTTGGTACACATACTGATTACTATTAGGCGAACAACTGCTGTCATGAATTCAACACCTACGACTTACGCTACAGGTGACATAAAGTCATAAACAATGATATTCCTCAATTACTGCCCGCACATGCGAGTTATTTTCCTGTACCTCCTCCTAAAATAATGAACCGATTGCAACCAAACTTGGTACACATACTGCTTACTATCAGGCGAACAACCGCTGACATGGATTCGACACCTACGACTTACGCTACAGGAGACGTGAAGTCATACACAATGACATTCTTGAATTACTGCTACATCATGTGAGCAATTTTCCTGCACCTAATCCTAAAATAATGGACTGACTGCAACCAAACATGGTAGTCATACTGCTTACTATTAGGCTAACAACCGCTGTCATGAATTCAACACCCACGACTTACGCTACAGTAGACATGAATTCATAAACAGTGGTATTCTTGAATTACTGCTACATCATGTGGGCCATTTTCATACACCTCCTCCTAAAATAATGGACAGAATGCAAGCAAACTTGGTACATATACTGCTTACTATCAGGCGAACAACCGTTGTCATAAATTAAACACCTACGACTTACACTACAGAAGCCATGAAGTCATAAACAATGATTTTCTTGAATAACTGCTACATAATGTGAGCCATTTTCCTGCACCTCCTCCTAAAATAATGGACCAACTGCAACCAAACTTGGTACACATACTGCTTACTATCAGCCGAACAACCGCTGTCACGAATTCAACACCTACGACTTTCGCTGCAGGAGACATGAAGTCATAAACAATGACATTCTTCAATTACTGCTCGCACATGCGAGCCATTTTCCTGCACCTCCTCCCAAAATAATGGACCGACTGCAACCAAACTTGGTACACATACTGCTTTCTGTCAGGCGAACAACCGCTGTCATGAATTAAACACCTACGACTTACGCTACAGAGGACATGAAGTCATAAACAACGACATTCCCGAATAACTGCTAAATCATGTGAGCAATTTTCCTGCACCTCCTCTTAAAAAAATGGACCAACTGCAACCAAACTTGGTATACATACTGCTTACTATTAGGCGAACAACTGCTGTCATGAATGCAACACCTACGACTTTCGCTACAGGAGACATGAAGTCATAAACAATGATATTTTTCAATTACAGCTCGCTCATGCGAGCTATTTTCCTGCACCTCCTCGTAAAGAATTGGACCGAGTGCAACAAACCTTGTTACACATACTGCTTACTATTAAGCGAACAACCGCTGTCATGAATTAAACACCTACGACTTACGCTACAGGAGACATGAATTCATAAACCTTGATATTCTTGAATTACTGCTACATTATTCGAGCCATTTTCCTAAACCTCCTCCTTAAATAATGGACCGACTGCAACCAAACTTGGTGCACAAACTGCTTAATATTAGGCGAACAACCACTGTCATAAATTAAACACCTACGACTTACGCTACAGTAGACATGAAGTTATAAACAAAGGTAATCTTGAATCACTGCTACATCATGCGAGACATTTTCATGCACCTCCTCCTAAAATAATGGACCGCCTGCAACCAAACTTGGTACACATACTGCTTACTATCAGGCGAACAACCGCTGTCATGAGTTAAACACCTACGACTTACGCTACAGAAGACATTAAGTCATAAACAATGATATTCTTGAATAACTGCTATATCATGCGGGCCATGTTCCTGCACCTCTTCCTAAAGTAACGGACCGACTGCAACCAAACTTGGTACACATACTGCTTACTATTAGGCGAACAACCATTGTCATGAATTCAACACCTACGACTTACGCTACAGGAGACATGAAGTCATAAAAAATGATATTCTTGAATTATTGCTACATCATGCGAGCCATTTTCCTGCACCTCCTCCAAAAATTATGGACCGACTGCAATCACACTTGGTACACATACTGATTACTATTAGGCGAACAACCGCTGTTAAGGATTAAACACCTAAGACTTACGCTACAGTAGACATGAAGTCATAAACAATTGTATTCTTGAATTACTGCTACATTATGCGAGCCATTTTCATGCACCTCCTCCTAAAATAAAGCACCGACTGCAACGAAACTTGGTACACATACTGCTTACTATCAGGCGAACAACCGCTGTCATGAATTAAACCCCTACGACTTACGCTACAGAAGACATGATGTCATAAATAATGATATTCTTCAATAACTGGTACATCATGTGAGCCATTTTCCTGCACCTCCTCATAATATAATGGACCGACCGCAACCAAACTTGGTATACATACTGCTTACTATTAGGCAATCAACCGCTGTCATGAATTCAACACCTACGACGTACGCTACAGAAGACATTATGTCATAAACAATGATATTCTTGAAGAACTGCTATATCATGTGGGCCATTTTCCTGCACCTCCTCCTAAAGTAACGGACCGACTGCAACCAAACTTGGTTCACATACTGCTTACTATGAGGCGAACAACCGCTGTCATGAATTCAACACCTACGACTTACGCTACAGGAGACATGAAGTCATAAAAAATGATATTCTTGAATTATTACTACATCATGCAAGCCATTTTCCTGCACCTCCTCCAAAAATGATGGACCGACTGCAATCACACTTGGTACATACTGATTACTATTAGGCGAACAAACGCTGTTAAGGATTAAACACCTAAGACTTACGCTACAGTAGACATGAAGTCATAAACAATGGTATTCTTGAATTACTGCTACATTATGCGAGCCATTTTCATGCACTTCCGCCTAAAATAAAGGACCGACTGCAACGAAACGTGGTACACATACTGCTTACTATCAGGCGACCAACCGCTGTCATGAATTAAACATCTACGACTTACGCTACAGAAGACATGAAGTCATAAACACTGAAATTCATGAATTACTGCTACATCATGCGAGCTATTTTCATGCACCTCCTCCTAAAATAATGGACAGACTGCAACCAATCTTGGTATACATACTGCTTACTATGAGGCGAACAACTGCTGTCATGAATTAAACACCTACGACTTACGCTACAGGCGACATGAAGTCATAAACAAAGATATTCTTCAATTACTGCTCGCTCATGCGAGCCATTTTCCTGCACCTCCTCCTAAAATAATGGACCGACTGCAACCAAACTTGGTACACATACTGCTTACTATTAGGCGAACAACCGCTGTCATGAATTCAACACCTACGACTTACGCTACAGGCGACATGAAGTCATAAACAATGATATTCTTTAATTACTGCTCGCTCATGCGAGCCATTTTCCTGCACCTCCTCCTAAAATAATGGACCAACTGCAACCAAACTTGGTACACATACTGCTTACTATGAGGCGAACAACTGCTGTCATGAATTAAACACCTACGACTTATGCTACAGAAGACATGAAGTCATAAATAATGATATTCTTGAATAACTGCTACATCATGTGAGCCATTTTCCTGCACCTCCTCCTAAAATAATGGACCGACTGCAACCAAACTTGGTACACATACTGCTTACTATCAGGCGAACAACCTGCTGTCATGATTTAAACACATACGACTTACGCTACAGTAGACATGAAGTCATAAACAATGATATTCTTGAATAACTGCTCCATCATGTGAGTCATTTTCCTGCACCTCCTCCTAATATAATGGACCGACTGCAACCAATCTTGGTATACATACTGCTTACTATTAGGCGATCAACTGCTGTCATGAATTCAACACCTACGACTTATGCTACAGGAGACATGAAGTCATTAACAATGATATTCTTCAATTACTGTTCGCTCATGCGAGACATTTTCCTGCACCTCCTCCTAAAATACTGGACCGACTGCAACGAAACTTGGTACACATACTGCTAACTATCAGGCGAACAACCTGCTGTCACGAATTCAACACCTACGACTTTCGCTGCAGGAGACATGAAGTCATAAACAAAGATACTCTTCAATTACTGCTAGCTCATGCGAGCCATTTTCCTGCACCTCCTCCTAAAATAATGGACGACTGCAACCAAACTTGGTACACATACTGCTTAGTAACAGGCGAAAAACCGCTGTCATGAATTAAACACCTACGACTTACGCTACAGAAGACATGAATTCATAAACAATGACATTCTCGAATAACTGCTACATCATGAGAGCAATTTTCCTGCACCTCCTCCTAAAAAAATGGACCGACTGCAACCAAACTTGGTATAAATACTGCTTCCTATTAGGCGAACAACCGCTGTCATGAATTAAACACCTACGACTTACGCTACAGGAGACATGAAGTCATAAACAATGATATTCTTGACATACTGCAACATCATGTGAGCCATTTTCCTGCACCTCCTCCTAAAATAATGGACCGACTGCAACAAAACTTGGTATATATACTGCATACTATTACGTGAACAACCGCTGTCATGAATTCAACACCTATGACTTACGCTACAGGAGACATGAAGTCATAAACAATGATATTCTTCAACTACTGCTAGCTCATGCGAGCCATTTTCCTGCACCTCCTCCTAACGTAATGGACCGACTGCAACCAAGCTAGGTACTCATACTGCCTACTATTAGGCGAACAACCGCTGTCATGAGTTAAACACCTAAGACTTACGCTACAGGAGACATGAAGTCATAAACAAAGACATTATTGATTTACTGCTACATCATGTGAGCAATTTTCCTGCACCTAATCCTAAAATAATGGACTGACTGCCACCAAACATGGTACACATACTGCTTACTATTAGTCGAACAACCGCAGTCTTGAATTAAACACCTACGACTTATGCTACAGGAGACATGATGTCGTAATCAATGATATTCTTGATTTACTGCTACATCATGTCAGCCATTTACCTGCACCTCCTCCTAAAATAATGGACCGACTGCAACCAAACTTATTACACATGCTGCTTACTATTAGGCTAACATTCGCAGTCATGAATTAAACACCTACGACTTACGTTACAGGAGACATGATGTCATAAACAATGATATTCTTGATTTATTGCTACATTAAGTGAGCCATTTTCCTGCACCTCCTCATAAAATAATGGACCGACTGCAACCAAACTTAATGCACATACTGCTTACGATTAGGCAAACAACTGCTGACAAGATTTAATCACCTACGACTTACGCTACAGTAGACATGAAGTCATAAACAAAGGTATTCTTGAATCAATGCTACAACATGCGAGACATTTTCATGCACCTCCTCCTAAAATAATGGACCGACTGCAACCAAACTTGATACACATACTGCTTACTATCTGGCGAACAACCGCTCTCATGAATTAAACACCTACGACTTACGCTACAGAGGACATGAAGTCATAAACAAAGATATTCTTGAATAACTGCTACACCGTGTGTGCCATTTTCATGCACCTCCTCCTAAAAGAATGGACCGACTGCAACCAAACTTGGTATACATACTGCTTACTATAAGGCGATCAACCGCTGTCATGATTTCAACACTTATGACTTACGCTACAGGAGAAATGATGTCATAAACAATGATACTCTTCATTTACTGCTCGCTCATGCGAGCCATTTTCCTGCACCTCCTCCTAAAATAATGGACCGACTGCAACCAAACTTGGTACACATACTGCTTACTATCAGGCGAACAACCGCTGTCATGAATTAAACACCTACGACTTACGCTACAGAATACATGAAGCCATAAACAATGATATTCTTTAATAACTGCTACATCATTTGAGCCATTTTCCTGCACCTCCTCCTAAAATACTGGACCGACTGCACCAAACTTGGTATACATACTGCTTACTATTAGTTGAACAACCGCTGTCATGAATTCAACACCTATGACTTACGCTACAGGAGACATGAAGTCATAAAAAATGATATTCTTGAATTATTGCTACATCATGTGAGCCATTTTCCTGCACCTCCTCCAAAAATAATGGACCGACTGCAATCACACTTGGTACACAAACTGATTACTAATAGGCGAACAACCGCTGTTAAGGATTAAACACCTAAGACTTACGCTACAGTAGACATGAAGTCATAAACAATTGTATTCTTGAATTACTGCTACATTATGCGAGCCATTTTCATGCACCTCCTCCTAAAATAAAGTACCGACTACAACCAACCTTGGTACACATACTGCTTACTATTAGGCTAACATTCGCTCTCTTGAATTAAACACCTACGACTTACACTATAGGAGACATGAAGTCATAAACAAAGACATTATTGATTTACTGCTACATTATGTGAGCCATTTTCCTGCACCTCCTCCTAAAATAATGGACCGACTGCAGTCACACTAAATGCACATACTGCTTACGATTAGGCAAACAACCGCTGTCAAGAATTAAACACCTACGATTTACGCTACAGTAGACATGAAGTCATAAACAATGGTATTCTTGAATTACTGCTACATTATGCGAGCCAGTTTCATGCACTTCCGCCTAAAATAAAGGACCGACTGCAACGAAACGTGGTACACATACTGCTTACTATCAGGCGACCAACCGCTGTCATGAATTAAACATCTACGACTTACGCTACAGAAGACATGAAGTCATAAACACTGAAATTCATGAATTACTGCTACATCATGCGAGCTATTTTCATGCACCTCCTCCTAAAATAATGGACAGACTGCAACCAATCTTGGTATACATACTGCTTACTATGAGGCGAACAACTGCTGTCATGAATTAAACACCTACGACTTACGCTACAGGCGACATGAAGTCATAAACAAAGATATTCTTCAATTACTGCTCGCTCATGCGAGCCATTTTCCTGCACCTCCTCCTAAAATAATGGACCGACTGCAACCAAACTTGGTACACATACTGCTTACTATTAGGCGAACAACCGCTGTCATGAATTCAACACCTACGACTTACGCTACAGGCGACATGAAGTCATAAACAATGATATTCTTTAATTACTGCTCGCTCATGCGAGCCATTTTCCTGCACCTCCTCCTAAAATAATGGACCAACTGCAACCAAACTTGGTACACACACTGCTTACTATGAGGCGAACAACTGCTGTCATGAATTAAACACCTACGACTTATGCTACAGAAGACATGAAGTCATAAATAATGATATTCTTGAATAACTGCTACATCATGTGAGCCATTTTCCTGCACCTCCTCCTAAAATAATGGACCGACTGCAACCAAACTTGGTACACATACTGCTTACTATCAGACGAACAACCTGCTGTCATGAATTAAACACATACGACTTACGCTACAGTAGACATGAAGTCATAAACAATGATATTCTTGAATAACTGCTCCATCATGTGAGTCATTTTCCTGCACCTCCTCCTAATATAATGGACCGACTGCAACCAATCTTGGTATACATACTGCTTACTATTAGGCGATCAACTGCTGTCATGAATTCAACACCTACGACTTATGCTACAGGAGACATGAAGTCATTAACAATGATATTCTTCAATTACTGTTCGCTCATGCGAGACATTTTCCTGCACCTCCTCCTAAAATACTGGACCGACTGCAACCAAACTTGGTACACATACTGCTAACTATCAGGCGAACAACCTGCTGTCACGAATTCAACACCTACGACTTTCGCTGCAGGAGACATGAAGTCATAAACAAAGATACTCTTCAATTACTGCTAGCTCATGCGAGCCATTTTCCTGCACCTCCTCCTAAAATAATGGACGACTGCAACCAAACTTGGTACACATACTGCTTAGTAACAGGCGAAAAACCGCTGTCATGAATTAAACACCTACGACTTACGCTACAGAAGACATGAAGTCATAAACAATGACATTCTCGAATAACTGCTACATCATGAGAGCAATTTTCCTGCACCTCCTCCTAAAAAAATGGACCGACTGCAACCAAACTTGGTATAAATACTGCTTCCTATTAGGCGAACAACCGCTGTCATGAATTAAACACCTACGACTTACGCTACAGGAGACATGAAGTCATAAACAATGATATTCTTGACATACTGCAACATCATGTGAGCCATTTTCCTGCACCTCCTCCTAAAATAATGGACCGACTGCAACAAAACTTGGTATATATACTGCATACTATTACGTGAACAACCGCTGTCATGAATTCAACACCTATGACTTACGCTACAGGAGACATGAAGTCATAAACAATGATATTCTTCAACTACTGCTAGCTCAAGCGAGCCATTTTCCTGCACCTCCTCCTAACGTAATGGACCGACTGCAACCAAGCTAGGTACTCATACTGCCTACTATTAGGCGAACAACCGCTGTCATGAGTTAAACACCTAAGACTTACGCTACAGGAGACATGAAGTCATAAACAAAGACATTATTGATTTACTGCTACATCATGTGAGCAATTTTCCTGCACCTAATCCTAAAATAATGGACTGACTGCCACCAAACATGGTACACATACTGCTTACTATTAGTCGAACAACCGCAGTCTTGAATTAAACACCTACGACTTATGCTACAGGAGACATGATGTCGTAATCAATGATATTCTTGATTTACTGCTACATCATGTCAGCCATTTACCTGCACCTCCTCCTAAAATAATGGACCGACTGCAACCAAACTTATTACACATGTTGCTTACTATTAGGCTAACATTCGCAGTCATGAATTAAACACCTACGACTTACGTTACAGGAGACATGATGTCATAAACAATGATATTCTTGATTTATTGCTACATTAAGTGAGCCATTTTCCTGCACCTCCTCATAAAATAATGGACCGACTGCAACCAAACGTAATGCACATACTGCTTACGATTAGGCAAACAACTGCTGACAAGATTTAATCACCTACGACTTACGCTACAGTAGACATGAAGTCATAAACAAAGGTATTCTTGAATCAATGCTACAACATGCGAGACATTTTCATGCACCTCCTCCTAAAATAATGGACCGACTGCAACCAAACTTGATACACATACTGCTTACTATCTGGCGAACAACCGCTCTCATGAATTAAACACCTACGACTTACGCTACAGAGGACATGAAGTCATAAACAAAGATATTCTTGAATAACTGCTACACCGTGTGTGCCATTTTCATGCACCTCCTCCTAAAAGAATGGACCGACTGCAACCAAACTTGGTATACATACTGCTTACTATAAGGCGATCAACCGCTGTCATGATTTCAACACTTATGACTTACGCTACAGGAGAAATGATGTCATAAACAATGATACTCTTCATTTACTGCTCGCTCATGCGAGCCATTTTCCTGCACCTCCTCCTAAAATAATGGACCGACTGCAACCAAACTTGGTACACATACTGCTTACTATCAGGCGAACAACCGCTGTCATGAATTAAACACCTACGACTTACGCTACAGAATACATGAAGCCATAAACAATGATATTCTTTAATAACTGCTACATCATTTGAGCCATTTTCCTGCACCTCCTCCTAAAATACTGGACCGACTGCACCAAACTTGGTATACATACTGCTTACTATTAGTTGAACAACCGCTGTCATGAATTCAACACCTACGACTTACGCTACAGGAGACATGAAGTCATAAAAAATGATATTCTTGAATTATTGCTACATCATGTGAGCCATTTTCCTGCACCTCCTCCAAAAATAATGGACCGACTGCAATCACACTTGGTACACAAACTGATTACTAATAGGCGAACAACCGCTGTTAAGGATTAAACACCTAAGACTTACGCTACAGTAGACATGAAGTCATAAACAATTGTATTCTTGAATTACTGCTACATTATGCGAGCCATTTTCATGCACCTCCTCCTAAAATAAAGTACCGACTACAACCAACCTTGGTACACATACTGCTTACTATTAGGCTAACATTCGCTCTCTTGAATTAAACACCTACGACTTACACTATAGGAGACATGAAGTCATAAACAAAGACATTATTGATTTACTGCTACATTATGTGAGCCATTTTCCTGCACCTCCTCCTAAAATAATGGACCGACTGCAGTCACACTAAATGCACATACTGCTTACGATTAGGCAAACAACCGCTGTCAAGAATTAAACACCTACGATTTACGCTACAGTAGACATGAAGTCATAAACAAAGGTATTCTTGAATCACTGCTACATAATGCAAGACATTTTCATGCACCTCCTCCTAAAATAATGGACCGACTGCAACCAAACTTGGTACACATACTGCTTACTATCAGGCGAACAACCGCTGTCATGAATTAAACACCTACGACTTACGCTACAGGAGACATGAAGTCATAAACAATGATATTCTTGACATACTGCAACATCATGTGAGCCATTTTCCTGCACCTCCTCCTAAAATAATGGACCGACTGCAACAAAACTTGGTATATATACTGCATACTATTACGTGAACAACCACTGTCATGAATTCAACACCTATGACTTACGCTACAGGAGACATGAAGTCATAAACAATGATATTCTTCAACTACTGCTAGCTCATGCGAGCCATTTTCCTGCACCTCCTCCTAACGTAATGGACCGACTGCAACCAAGCTAGGTACTCATACTGCCTACTATTAGGCGAACAACCGCTGTCATGAGTTAAACACCTAAGACTTACGCTACAGGAGACAAGAAGTCATAAACAAAGACATTATTGATTTACTGCTACATCATGTGAGCCATTTTCCTGCACCTCCTCCTAAAATAATGGACCGACTACAACCAACCTTGGTACACATACTGCTTACTATTAGGCTAACATTTGCTCTCATGAATTAAACACCTACGACTTTCGCTATAGGAGACATGAAGTCATAAACAATGACATTCTTGATTTACAGCTACATTATGTGAGCCATTTTCCTGCACCTCCTCCTAAAATAATGGACTGACAGCAACCAAACTTGGTACACATACTGCTTACTATTAGGCGAACAACCGCTCTCATGAGTTAACACCTACGAATTACGCTATAGGAGACATGAAGTCATAAACAATGATATTCTTCAATTACTGCTACAACATGTGAGCAATTTTCCTGCACCAAAATCCTAAAATAATGGACTGACTGCAACCAAACATGGTACACATACCGCTTACTATTAGTCGAACAACCGCTGTCATGAAATAAACACCTACGACTTACGCTACAGGAGACATGAAGTCATAAACAATGATATTCTTGATTTACTGCTACATCATGGCAGCCATTTTCCTGCACCTCCTCCTAAAATAATGGACCGACTGCAACCAACCTTGGTTCACATACTTCTTACTATTAGGCGAACCAACGCTTTCATCAATTAAACACCTACGACTTACGCTACAGTAGAAATGAAGTCATAAACAATGGTATTCTTTAATTACTGCTACATCATGCGAGCCATTTTCCTGCACCTCCTCCTAAAATAATGGACCGACTGCAACCAATCTTGGTACACGTATTGCTTACTATCAGGCGAACGACCGCTGTTATGATTTAAACACCTACAACTTACGCTACAGAAGACATGAAGTCATAAACAATGATATTCTTCAATTACTGCTACATCATGTGAGCAATTTTCCTGCACCTAATCCTAAAATAATGGACTGACTGCAACCAAACATGGTACACATACCGCTTACTATTAGCCGAACAACTGCGGTCATAAATTAAACACCCACGACTGACGCTACAGGAGACATGAAGTCATAAACAATGATATTCTTGATTTACTGCTACATCATGGCAGCCGTTTTCCTGCACCTCCTCCTAAAATAATGGACCGACTGCAACCAACCTTGGTACACATACTTCTTACTATTAGGCGAACAACCGCTGTCATGAATTAAACACCTACGACTTACGCTACAGTAGACAGGTTATCATAAACAATGGTATTCATTAATTACTGCTACATCATGCGAGCCATTTTCCTGCACCTCCTCCTAAAATAATGGACCGACTGCAACCAATCTTGGGACACATATTGCTTACTATCAGGGGAACGACCGCTGTTATGAATTAAACACCTACGGCGTACGCTACAGAAGACATGAAGTCATATACAATGATATTCTTGAATAACTGCTACATCATGTGAGTGATATTCCTGCACCTCCTCCTAAAATAATGGACCGACTACAACCAATCTTGGTGTACATACTGCTTATTATTAGGCAAACAACCACTGTCATGAATTGAACACCTACGACTTACGCTACAGGAGACATGAAGTCATAAACAATGATATTCTTGAATTATTGCTAAATCATGCGAGGCATTTTCCTGCACCTCCTCCTAAAATAATGGACCGACTGCAACCAAACTTGGCACACATACTGCTTACTATCAGGCGAACAACCGCTGTCATGAATTAAACACCTACGACTTACGTTACAGAAGACAAGAAGTCATAAACAATGACATTCTTGAATAACTGCTACATCATGTGAGCCATTTTCATGCACCTCCTCCTAAAATAATGGACCGACTGCAACCTACCTTGTTACACATACTGCTTACTATTAAGCGAAAAACCGGTGTCATGAATTAAACACCTACGACTTACGCTACAGGAGACATGAAGTCATAAACAATAACTGCTACATCAAGTAAGCCATTTTCCTGCACCTCCTCCTAAAGTAATGGACCGACTCAACCAACCTTGGTACACATACTGCTTACTATTAGGCGAACAACCGCTGTCATGAATTCAACACCTACGACTTACGCTACAGGAGACATGAAGTCATAAACAATGATATTCTTCAATTACTGCTAGCTCTTGCGAGCAATATTCCTGCACCTCCTCCAAAAATAATGGACCGCCTGCAATCACACTTGGTACACATACTGCTTACTATTAGGTGAAGAACCGCTGTTAAGTATTAAACACCTACGACTTACGATACAGTAGACATGAAGTCATAAACAATTGTATTTTTGAATTATTGCTACATAATGCGAGCCATTTTCATGCACCTCCTCCTAAATTAATGGACCGACTGCATTGAAACTTGGTACACATACTGCTTACTATCAGGCAAACAACTGCTGTCATGAATTCAACACCTACGACTTACGCTACAGAAGACATGAAGTCATAAACAATGATATTCTTCAATTACTGCTCGCTCATGTGAGCTATTTTCCTGCTTCTCCTCCTAAGATAATGGACCGACTGCAACCAAACTTGGTATACATACTGCTTACTATTAGTCGATCAACCACTGTCATGAATTCAACACCTACGACATACTTACAGGAGACATGATGTCATAAACAATGATATTCTTCAATTAATGCTCGCTCATGCGAGCCATTTTCCTGCACCTCTTCCTAAAATAATGGACCGACTGCAACCAACCTTGTTACACATACTGCTTACTGTTAAGCGAACAACCGCTGTCATGAATTAAACACCTACGACTTACACTACAGGAGACATGAATTCATAAACAATGATATTCTTGAATTACTGCTACATTATTCGACCCATTTTCCTACACCTCCTCCTAAAATAATCGACCGACTGCAACTAAACTTGGTGCACATACTGCTTAATATTAGGCGAACAACCACTGTCATGAATTCAACACCTACGCCTTATGCTACAGTAGACATGAAGTCATAGACAATGGTATTCTTGAAATAATGCTCGCCCATGCGAGCCATTTTCATGCCCCTCCTCCTAAAATAATGGGCAGACTGCAACCAAACTTGGTACACATACTGCTTACTATTTGGCGAACAACTCCTTTCATGAATTCAACCCATACGACTTACACTACAGGGGACATGAAATCATAAACAATGATACTCTTGGATAACTGCTGCATCGTATAAGCCATTTTCCTGCCCCCCCTCCTAAAATAATGGACCGACTCAACCAAACTTGGTGCACTTACTGCTTACTATTAGGGGAACAACCACTGTCATGAATTCAACACCTACGACTTACGCTACAGGAGACATGAAGTCATAAACAATGATATTCTTCAATTACTGCTAGCTCATGCGAGCAATTTTCCTGCACCTCCTAAAAAATAATGGACCGACTGCAATCACACTTGGTACACATACTGCTTACTATTAGGTGAAGAACCGCTGTAAAGGATTAAATACCTACGAATTACGCTACAGTAGACATGAAGTCATAAACAATTGTATTCTTGAATTACTGCTACATCATGCGAGCCAGTTTCATGCACCTCCTCCTAAATAAATGGACCGACTGCAACGAAACTTGGTACACATACTGCCTACTATCAGGCGAACAACCGCTGTCATGAATTAAACACCTACGACTTACGCTACAGAAGGCATGAAGTCATAAACAATAACATTCCTGAATAACTGCTACAACATGTGACCCATTTTCCTGCTTCTCCTCCTAAAATATTGGACCGACTGCAACCAAACTTGGTTTACATACTGCTTACTATTAGGCGAACAACCACTGTCCTGAATTCAACACCTACGACTTACGCTACAGGAGACATGAAGTCATAAACAATGATATTCTTGAATTACTGCTCGCTCATGCGAGCCATTTTCATGAACCTCCTCGTAAAATAATGGACCGACTGCAACCAATCTTGGTACACGTATTGCTTACTATCAGGCGAACGACCGCTGTTATGATTTAAACACCTACAACTTACGCTACAGAAGACATGAAGTCATAAACAATGATATTCTTCAATTACTGCTACATCATGTGAGCAATTTTCCTGCACCTAATCCTAAAATAATGGACTGACTGCAACCAAACATGGTTCACATACCGCTTACTATTAGTCGAACAACCGCTGTCTTGAATTAAACACCCACGACTGACGCTACAGGAGACATGAAGTCATAAACAATGATATTCTTGATTTACTGCTACATAATGGCAGCCATTTTCCTGCACCTCCTCCTAAAATAATGGACCGACTGCAACCAACCTTGGTTCACATACTTCTTACTATTAGACGAACAACCGCTGTCATGAATTAAACACCTACTACTTACGCTACAGTAGACATGATATCATAAACAATGGTATTCTTTAATTACTGCTACATCATGCGAGCCATTTTCCTGCACCTCCTCCTAAAATAATGGACCGACTGCAACCAATCTTGGGACACATATTGCTTACTATCAGGCGAACGACCGCTGTTATGAATTAAACACCTACGACTTACGCTACAGAAGACATGAAGTCATATACAATGATATTCTTGAATAACTGCTACATCATGTGAGTGATATTCCTGCACCTCCTCCTAAAATAATGGACCAACTGCAACCAAACTTGGTACACATACTGTTTACTATTAGGCGATCAACCACTGTCATGAATTCAACACCTACGACATACTTACAGGAGACATGATGTCATAAACAATGATATTCTTCAATTAATGCTCGCCCATGCGAGCTATTTTCCTGCACCTCTTCCTAAAATAATGGACCGACTGCAACCAACCTTGTTACACATACTGCTTACTATTAAGCGAACAACCGCTGTCATGAATTAAACACCTACGACTTACACTACAGGAGACATGAATTCATAAACAATGATATTCTTGAATTACTGCTACATTATTCGACCCATTTTCCTACACCTCCTCCTAAAATAATCGACCGACTGCAACTAAACTTGGTGCACATACTGCTTACTATTAGGCGAACAACCACTGTCATGAATTCAACACCTACGCCTTACGCTACAGTAGACATGAAGTCATAGACAATGGTATTCTTGAAATAATGCTCGCCCATGCGAGCCATTTTCATGCACCTCCTCCTAAAATAATGGACAGACTGCAACCAGACTTGGTACACATACTGCTTACTATTTGGCGAACAACTCCTATCATGAATTCAACCCCTACGACTTACACTACTGGAGACATGAAATCATAAACAATGATACTCTTGAATAACTGCTGCATCGTATGTGCCATTTTCCTGCACCCCCTCCTAAAATAATGGACCGACTCAACCAAACTTGGTGCACTTACTGCTTACTATTAGGGGAACAACCACTGTCATGAATTCAACACCTACGACTTACGCTACAGGAGACATGAAGTCATAAACAATGATATTCTTCAATTACTGCTAGCTCATGCGAGCCATTTTCATGCACCTCCTCCTAAAATAATGGACCGACTGCAACCAAACTTGGTACTCATACAGCTTACTATCAGGCGAACAACCGCTGTCATGAATTAAACACCTACGACTTACGCTACAGGAGACATGAAGTCATAAACAATGATATTCTTCAATTACTGCTAGCTCATGCGAGCCATTTTCATGCACCTCCTCCTAAAATAATGGACCGACTGCAACCAAACTTGGTACTCATACAGCTTACTATCAGGCGAACAACCGCTGTCATGAATTAAACACCTACGACTTACGCTACAGGAGACATGAAGTCATAAACAATGATATTCTTGATTTACTGCTACATCATGGCAGCCATTTTCCTGCACCTCCTCCTAAAATAATGGACCGACTGCAACCAACCTTGGTTCACATACTTCTTACTATTAGGCGAACCAACGCTTTCATCAATTAAACACCTACGACTTACGCTACAGTAGAAATGAAGTCATAAACAATGGTTTTCTTTAATTACTGCTACAACATGCGAGCCATTTTCCTGCACCTCCTCCTAAAATAATGGACCGACTGCAACCAATCTTGGTACACGTATTGCTTACTATCAGGCGAACGACCGCTGTTATGATTTAAACACCTACAACTTACGCTACAGAAGACATGAAGTCATAAACAATGATATTCTTCAATTACTGCTACATCATGTGAGCAATTTTCCTGCACCTTATCCTAAAATAATGGACTGACTGCAACCAAACATGGTACACATACCGCTTACTATTAGTCGAACAACCGCTGTCTTGAATTAAACACCCACGACTGACGCTACAGGAGACATGAAGTCATAAACAATGATATTCTTGATTTACTGCTACATAATTGCAGCCATTTTCCTGCACCTCCTCCTAAAATAATGGACCGACTGCAACCAACCTTGGTTCACATACTTCTTACTATTAGACGAACAACCGCTGTCATGAATTAAACACCTACTACTTACGCTACAGTAGACATGATATCATAAACAATGGTATTCTTTAATTACTGCTACATCATGCGAGCCATTTTCCTGCACCTCCTCCTAAAATAATGGACCGACTGCAACCAATCTTGGGACACATATTGCTTACTATCAGGCGAACGACCGCTGTTATGAATTAAACATCTACGACTTACGCTACAGAAGACATGAAGTCATATACAATGATATTCTTGAATAACTGCTACATCATGTGAGTGATATTCCTGCACCTCCTCCTGAAATAATGGACCAACTGCAACCAAACTTGGTACACATACTGTTTACTATTAGGCGATCAACCACTGTCATGAATTCAACACCTACGACATACTTACAGGAGACATGATGTCATAAACAATGATATTCTTCAATTAATGCTCGCTCATGCGAGCTATTTTCCTGCAGCTCTTCCTAAAATAATGGACCGACTGCAACCAACCTTGTTACACATACTGCTTACTATTAAGCGAACAACCGCTGTCATGAATTAAACACCTACGACTTACACTACAGGAGACATGAATTCATAAACAATGATATTCTTGAATTACTGCTACATTATTCGACCCATTTTCCTACACCTCCTCCTAAAATAATCGACCGACTGCAACTAAACTTGGTGCACATACTGCTTACTATTAGGCGAACAACCACTGTCATGAATTCAACACCTACGCCTTACGCTACAGTAGACATGAAGTCATAGACAAAGGTATTCTTGAAATAATGCTCGCCCATGCGAGCCATTTTCATGCACCTCCTCCTAAAATAATGGACAGACTGCAACCAGACTTGGTACACATACTGCTTACTATTTAGCGAACAACTCCTATCATGAATTCAACCCCTACGACTTACACTACTGGAGACATGAAATCATAAACAATGATACTCTTGAATAACTGCTGCATCGTATGAGCCATTTTCCTGCACCCCCTCCTAAAATAATGGACCGACTCAACCAAACTTGGTGCACTTACTGCTTACTATTAGGGGAACAACCACTGTCATGAATTCAACACCTACGACTTACGCTACAGGAGACATGAAGTCATAAACAATGATATTCTTCAATTACTGCAAGCCCATGCGAGCAATTTTCCTGCACCTCCTCCAAAAATAATGGACCGACTGCAATCACACTTGGTACACATACTGCTTACTATTAGGTGAAGAACCGCTGTAAAGGATTAAACACCTACGACTTACGCTACAGTAGACATGAAGTCATAAACAATTGTATTCTTGAATTACTGCTACATCATGCGAGCCAGTTTCATGCACCTCCTCCTAAATAAATGGACCGACTGCAACGAAACTTGGTAGACATACTGCCTACTATCAGGCGAACAACCGCTGTCATGAATTAAACACCTACGACTTACGCTACAGAAGGCATGAAGTCATAAACAATGACATTCCTGAATAACTGCTACATCATGTGACCCATTTTCCTGCTTCTCCTCCTAAAATAATGGACCGACTGCAACCAAACTTGGTATACATACTGCTTACTATTAGGCGAACAACCACTGTCCTGAATTCAACACCTACGACTTACGCTACAGGAGACATGAAGTCATAAACAATGATATTCTTGAATTACTGCTCGCTCATGCGAGCCATTTTCATGCACCTCCTCCTAAAATAATGGACCGACTGCAACCAAACTTGGTACTCATACTGCTTACTATCAGGCGAACAACCGCTGTCATGAATTAAACACATACGACTTACGCTACAGGAGACATGATGTCATAAACAATGATGTTCTTGAATAACTGGTACATCATGTGAGCCATTTTCCTGTACCTCCTCCTAAAATAATGGACCGACTCAACCAAACTTGGTACACATACTGCTTAGTATTAGGCGATCAACCGCTGTCATGAATTCAACGCCTACGACTTACGCTACAGGAGACATGAAGTCATAACAATGGTATTCTTGAATTACTGCTACATCATGCGAGCCATTTTCATTCACCTCCTCCTAAATTAATGGACCGACTGCAACGAAACTTAGTACACATACTGCTTACTAGCAGGCGAACAACCACAGTCATGAATTAAACACTTACGACTTACGCTACAGTAGACATGAAGTCATAAACAATGACATACCTGAATAACTGCTACATTATGTGACCCATTTTCCTGCTTCTCCTCCTAAAATAATGGACCGACTGCAACCAAACTTGGTATACATACTGCTTACTATTAGGCGAACAACCGCTTTCATGAATTAATCACCTACAACTTACGCTACAGTAGACATGAAGTTATAAACAACGGTAATCTTGTAATAACGCTCGCTCATGCGAGGCATTTTCATCCACCTCCTCCTGAAATAATGCACAGACTGCAACCAAACTTGGTACACATACTGCTTACTATAAGGCGAACAACCACTTTCATGAATTCAACACCTACGACTTACGCTACAGGAGACATGAAGTCATAAACAATGATATTCTTCAATTACTGCTAGCTCATGCGAGCAATTTTCCTGCACCTCCTCCGAAAATAATGGACCGACTGCAACCAAACTTTGTGCACATACTGCTTACTATTAGGCGAACAACCGCTGTCATGAATTAAACACCTACGACTTACGCTACAGTAGACATGAAGTCATAAACAGGGGTATTCTTGAATTACTGCTCGCTCATGCGAGCCATTTTCATGCACCTCCTCCTAAATTAATGGACAGACTGCAACCAAACTTGGTACCCATATTGCTTACTATTAGGCAAACAACCACTTTCATGAATTCAACACCTACGACTTACGCTACAGGAGACATTAAGTCATAAACAATGATATTCTTCAATTACTGCTAGTTCATGCGAGCCATTATCATGCACCTCCTCCTAAAATAATGGACCAACTGCAACCCAACTGGTTACTCATACTGCTTACTATCAGGCGAACAACCGCTGTCATGAATTAAACACCTACGACTTACGCTACAGTAGACATGAAGTCATAAACAGGGGTATTCTTGAATCACTGCTCGCACATGCGAGCCATTTTCCTGCACCTCCTCCTAAAATAATGGACAGACTCAACCAAACTTGGTACACATACTGCTTACTATTAGGCGAACAACCGCTGTCATGAATTCAACACCTACGACTTACGCTACAGGAGACATGAAGTCATAAACATTGATATTCTTCAATTACTGCTCGCACATGCGAGCCATTTTCCTGCACCTCCTCCAAAAATAATGGATCGACTGCAACCAAACTTGATACACATACTGCTTACTATCAGGCCAACAACCGCTGTTATGAATTAAACACCTACGACTTACGCTACAGAAAACATGAAGTCATATACAATGATATTCTTGAATAACTGCTACATCATGTGAGCAATTTTCCTGCACCTCCTCCTAAAATAATGGACCGACTACAACCAAACTTGGTATACATACTGCTTACTATCAGGCGAACAACCGCTGTCATGAATTCAACACCTACGACTTACGCCACAGGAGACATGATGTCATAAACAATGATATTCTTGAATTACTGCTACATTATTCGACACATTTTCCTACACCTCCTCCTAAAATAAAGGACCGACTGCAACCAAACTTGGTGCACACACTGCTTACTATTAGGCGAACAACCGCTGTCATGAATTAAACACCTACGACTTACGCTACATAGACATGAAGTCATTAACAATGGTATTCTTGAAATAATGCTCGCACATGCGAGCAATTTTCATCCACCTCCTCCTAAAATAATGGACAGACTGCAACCAAACTTGGTACACATACTGCCTACTACTTGGCGAAAAACCACTTTCATGAATTCAACACCTACGACTTACGCTACAGGAGACATGAAGTCATATACAATGATATTCTTCAATTACTGCTAGCTCATTCGTGCAATTTTCCTGCACCTCCTCCAGAAATAATGGACCGACTGCAACCAAAACTTGGTGCACATACTGCTTACTATTAGGCGAACAACCGCTTTCATGAATTAAACACCTACAACTTACGCTACAGTAGACATGAAGTCATAAACAATGGTATTCTTGAATTACTGCTCGCTCATGCGAGCCATTTTCATGCACCTCCTCCTAAAATAATAGACAGACATGAAGTCATAAACAATGATATTCTTCAATTACTGCCAGCTCATGCGAGAAACTTTCCTGCACCTCCTCCTAAAATTATGGACAGACTGCAAGCAAACGTGGTACACATACTGCTTACTATCAGGCGAACAACCGCTGTCATGAATTAAACACCTACGACTTACGCTACAGTAGACATGAACTCATAAACAAAGGTATTCTCCAATCACTGCTACATCATGCAAGATATTTTCATGCACCTCCTCCTAAAATAACGAACCGACTGCAACCAAACTTGGTACACATACTGCTTACTATTAGGTGAAGAACCGCTGTCAAGGATTAAACAGCAACGACTTACGCTAGAGTAGACATGATATCATAAACAATAGTATTCTTGAATTACTGCTACATCATGCGAGCCATTGTCATGCACCTCCTCCTAAATTAATGGACCGACTGTAACGAAACTTGGTACACATATTGCTTACTATCAGGCGATCAACCGCTGTCTCAAATTATACACCTACGACTTACGCTACAGAAGACATGAGGTCATAAACAATGATATTCTTGAAAAACTGCTACAAAATGTGAGCCATTTTCCTGCACCTCCTCCTAAAGTAATGGACCGACTGCAACCATTCTTGGTACACATACTGCTTACTATTAGGCGAACAACCGCTGTCATGAATT
Source organism: Locusta migratoria (assembly GCA_026315105.1). Classification (NCBI taxonomy): domain Eukaryota; kingdom Metazoa; phylum Arthropoda; class Insecta; order Orthoptera; family Acrididae; genus Locusta; species Locusta migratoria. Next base: position 799,561,317 of record CM048755.1, on the reverse strand, counting down.
CAACACCTACGACTTACGCTACAGGAGACATGAAGTCATAAACAATTATATTCTTCACTTACTGCTCGCTCATGCGAGCCATTTTCCTGCACCTGCTCCTAAAATAATGGACCGACTGCAACCAACCTTTTACACATACTGCCTACTATTAAGCGAACAACCGCTGTCATGAATTAAACACCTACGACTTACGTTACAGTAGACATGAAGTCGTAAACAATGTTATTCTTGAATTACTTCTCGTTCATGCGAGCCATTTTCATGCACCTCCTATTAAAATAATGCACAGACTGCAACCAAACTTTGTACACATACTGCTTACTATTGGGCGAACAACCACTTTCATGAATTCAACACCTACGACTTACGCTACAGGAGACGTGAAGTCATAAACAATGATATTCTTGAATAACTGCTACATCATGTGAGCCATTTTCCTGCACCTCCTCCTAAAATAATGGACCGACTCAACAAAACTTGATACACATACTGCTTTCTATTAGGCGAACAACCGCTGTCATTAATTCAACACCTACGACTTACGCTACAGGAGACATGAAGTCATAAACAATGATATTCTTCAATTACTGCCAGCTCATGCGAGAAATTTTCCTGCACCTCCTCCTAAAATTATGGACAGACTGCAAGCAAACGTGGTACACATACTGCTTACTATCAGGCAAACAACCGCTGTCATGAATTAAACACCTACGACTTACGTTACAGTAGACATGATGTCATAAACAAATGTAGTCTTGAATTACTGCAACACCATGCGAGCCATTTTCATGCACCTCCTCCTAAAATAATGGACCGAATGCAACCAAACTTTTTACACATACTGCTTACTATTAGGCGAACAACCGCTGTCATTAATTCAACACCTACGACTTACGCTACAGGAGACAAGATGTCATAAACAATGATATTCTTCAATTACTGTTCGCTCATGGGGGCCTTTTCCTGCACCTCCTCCTAAAATAATGGACCGATTACAACCAAACTTGGTATACATACTGCTTACTATTAGGCGACTAACCGCTGTCATGAATTGAACACCTACGAGTTACACTACAGGAGACATGAGGTCATAAACAATGATATTCTTGAATTATTGCTACATCATGCGAACCATTTTCCTGCACCTCCTCCAAAAATAATGGACCGACTGCAATCACACTTGGTACACATACTGCTTACTATTAGGTGAAGAACCGTTGTCAAGGATTAAACACCTACGGCTTACGCTACAGTAGACATGATGTCATAAACAATTGTATTCTTGAATTACTGCTACATCATGCGAGCCATTTTCATGCACCTCCTCCTAAATTAATGGACCGACTTCAACGAATCTTGGTACACATACTGCTTACTATTAGGCGAACAACCACTTGCATGAATTCAACACCTACGACTTACGCCACAGGAGACATGAAGTCATAAACAATGATATTCTTCAATTACTGCTAGCTCATGCGAGCCGTTTTCATGAACCTCCTCCTAAAATAATGGACCGACTCAACCAAACTTGGTGCACATACTGCTTAGTATTAGGTGAACAACCGTTGTCATGAATTCGACACCTACGACTAACGCTACAGGAGACATGAAGTCATAAACAATGATATTCTTCAATTACTGCTAGCTCACGCGAGCAATTTTCCTGCACCTCCTCCTAAAATAATGGGCAGACTGCACGCAAACGTGGTACACATACTGCTTACTATCAGGCGAACAACCGCTGTCATGAATTAAACACCGACGACTTACGTTACAGTAAACATGAAGTCATAAACAAATGTATTCTTCAATTACTGCTACATCATGTGAGCCATTTTCATGCACCTCCTCCTAAAATAGTGCACCGACTGCAACCAAGCTTGGTACACATACTGCCTGCTATTAGGCGAACAACCACTGTCATGAATGAAACACCTACGACTTACGCTACAGGAGACATGAAGTCATCAACAATGTTATTCTTGATTTACTGCTACATTATGTGAGCCATTTTCCTGCACCTCCTCCTAAGATAATGGACCGAATGCAACCAAACTTTGTACACATACTGCTTACTATCAGGCTAACAACAGCTGTCAAGAATTAAACACCTAAGACTTACGCTACAGGAGACATGAAGTCATAAAAATGATATTCTTGAATTGCTGCTACATCATGTGAGCCATTTTCCTGCACCTCCTCCTAAAATAATGGACCAACTACAACCAACCTAGGTACACATACTGCTTACAATTAGGCTAACATTCGCTGTCATGAATTAAAAACCTACGACTTACGCTACAGGAGACATGAAGTCATAAACAATGATATTCTTGAATAACTGCTACATCATGTGAGCCATTATCCTGCACCTCCTCCTAAAATTATGGACCGACTCAACCAAACTTGGTACACATACTGCTGACTATTAGGCGAACAACCGCTGTCATGAATTAAACTCCTACAACTTACGCTACAGGAGACATGTGGTCATAAACAATGATATTCTTCAATTACAGCTAGCTCATGCGAGCAATTTTCCTGCACCTCCTCATAAAAAAATGGGTCGACTGCAACCAAATTTGGTACACATACTGCTTACTATTAGGTGAACAACCGCTGTCATGAATTAAACACCTACGACTTACGCTACAGGTGACATGATATCATGAACAATGTTATTCTTGAATTATTGCTACATCATGCGAGCCATTTTCCTGCACCTCCTCCTAAAATAATGGATCGACTGCAACCACACTTGGTACACATACTGCTTACTATTAGGCTAACATTCGCTGTCATGAATTAAAAACCTACGACTTACCCTACAGGAGACAAGAAGTAATAAACAATGATATTCTTGATTTACTGCTACATTATGTGTGCCATTTTCCTGCACCTCCTCCTAATATAATGGACCGAATGCAATCAAACTTGGTACACATACTGCTTACTATCAGGCGAACAACCGCAGTAATGAAATAAACACCTACGGCTTACGCTACAGGAGACATCAAGTCATAAACAATGATATTCTTGAATTACTGCTACAGCATTGGACCCATTTTCCTACACCTACTCCTAAAATAAAGGACCAACTGCTACCAAACGTGGTACACATACTTCTTACTATCAGGCGAACAACCGCTGTCATGAATTAAACACCTACCACTTACGCTACAAGAGACATGAAGTCATAAACAATGATATTCTTGAATAACTGCTACATCATGGGAGAAATTTCCCCATACCTTTTCCTAAAATAATGGACCGACTGCAACCAAACTTGGTACACATTCTGCTTACTATTGGGCGAACAACCACTGTCATGAATTCAACACACACGAATGACGCTACGGGAGACATGAAGTCATAAACAATGATACTCTTCAATTACTGCCACATCATGGGAGCAATTTCCCCATATCTCTTCCTTAAATAATGGACCGACTGCAACCAAACTTGGTACACGTACTGCTTACTATTAGGTGAACAACGGCTGTCATGAATTAAACACCTACGGCTTACGCTACAGGAGACAAGAAGTCATAAACAATGATATTCATCATTTACAGCTCGCTCATGCGAGACATTTTCCTGCACCTCCTCCTAGAATAATGGACCGACTGCAACCAAACTTGGTACACATACTGCTTATTATTAGGCGAACAACTGCTGTCATGAATTAAACACTTACGACTTACGCTACAGGAGACATGAAGGCATAAACAATGATATACTTGAATAACTGCTACATCATGCGAGCCATTTTCCTGCACCTCCTCCTAAAATAATGGACCGACTGCAACCAAACTTGGTACACATACTGCTTATTATTAGGCGAACAACCGCTGTAATGTATTAAACACCTACGGCTTACGCTACAGGAGACATGATGTCGTAAACAATGATACTCTTGAATAACTGCTACAGCATGGGAGCTATTTTCCTACACCCCCGCCTAAAATAATGGACCAACTGCTACCAAACGTGATACACATACTTCTTACTATCAGCCGAACAACCGCTGTCATCAATTCAACACCTACCACTTATGCTACAGGAGACAAGAAGTCATAAACAATGATACTCTTGAATTACTGCTACATCATGGGAGAAATTTCCCCATACCTTTTCCTAAAATAATGGACCGACTGCAACCAAACTTGGTACACATTCTGCTTACTATTGGGCGAACAACCACTGTCATGAATTCAACACACACAAATGACGCTACGGGAGACATGAAGTCATAAACAATGATACTCTTCAATTACTGCTACATCATGGGAGCAATTTCTCCATATCTCTTCCTAAAATAATAGACCACCTGCAAACAAACTTGGTACACAAACTGCTTACTATTAGGCGACCTACCGCTGTCATGAATTCAACACCTACGACTAACGCTACAGGAGACATGAAGTCATAAAAAATGACGCTCTTGAATTACTGCTACATCATGGGAGCAATTTCCCCATATCTTATCCTAATGTAATGGACCGACTGTAAGAAACCTTGGTACACATACTGATTACTATTAAGCGAACAACAGCTGTCATGAATTCAATACCTACGACTTACGCTACAGGAGACATGAAGTTATAAACAATGATATTCTTCAGTTACTGCTCGCTCATGCGAGCCATTTTCCTGCACCTCCTCCTAGAATATTGCATCGACTGCATCCAAACATGGTACACATGCTGCTATCTATTAAGCGAACAACCGCTTTCATGTCTTGAACACCTACGATTTACGCTACAGGAGACAAGAGGTCATAAACAATGTTATTCTTGAATTACTGCTACATCATGTGAGGCAATAACATGCACCTAATCCTAAAATAATGGACCGACTGCAACAAACGTTGGTACACATACTGCTTACTATTAGGCGAACAACCGCTGTCCTGTATTAAACACCTACCACTTACGCTACAGGAGACATGATGTCATAAAAAATTATATTCTTGAATTACTGCTACATCATGCGATCCATTTTCCTGCACCTCCTTCTAAAATAATGGACCGACTGCAACCAAACTTGGTAAACATACTGCTTTCTATTAGGCGAACAACTCCTGTCATGAATTAAACACCTACGACCTACGCTACAGAGGACATGAAGTCATAAACAATGATATTCTTGAATAACTGTTACATGATGCAATCCATTTTCCTGCACCTCCTCCTAATATAATGGACCGACTGCAACCAAACTTGGTACACACTGCTTACTATCAGGCGAACAACCGATGTCATGAATTAAACACCTACGGCTTACGCTACAGGAGACGTGAAGTCATAAACAATGATATTCTTCTATTACTGCTACAACATGGGAGCCATTTTCCTACACCTCCTCCTGAAATAATCGACCAAGTGCTACCAAACGTGGTACACATACTTCTAACTATCAGGCGAACAACCACTGTCATGAATTCAATACCTACGACTTACGCTTCAGGAGACATGAAGTCATAAACAATGATATTCTTGAGTTACTGCTCGCTCATGCGAGCCACTTTCCTGCACCTCCTCCTAGAATAATGGATCGACTGCAACCATACATGGTACACATACTGCTTTCTATTAGGCGAACAACTGCTGTCATGTCTTAAACACCTACGACTTACGCTACAGGATACAAGAAGTCATAAACTATGATATTATTGAATTACTGCTACATCTTGTGAGCCATTTTCATGCACCTCCTCCTAAAATAATGGACCGACTGCAACCAACGTTGGTACACATACTGCTTACTATTAGGCGAACAACCGCTGTCCTGTATTAAACACCTACCACTTACGCTACAGAAGACATGATGTCATAAACAATTATAATCACGAATTACATCATGCGAGCCATTTTCCTGCACCTCCTCCTAAAATAATGGACCGACTTCAACCAAACTTGGTACACAAACTGCATCCTATTAGGCGAACAACCGCTGTCATGAATTCAAAACCTACGACTTACTTTACATGAGACATGAAGTCATAAAAAATGATATTCTTGAATTACTGCTACATCATGGGAGCAATTTCCCCGTATCTCTTCCTAAAATAATGGACCGACTGCAACCAAACTTGGTACACATACTGCTTACTATTAGGCAAACAAACCGCTTTCATAAATTAAACACCTACGGCTTACGCTACAGGTGACATGAAGTCATAAACAAGGATATTCTTGAATTACTGCTACATCATGGGAGCAATTTAACCATATCTCTTCCTAACATAATGGACTGTCTGCAACCAAACTTGGTACACATACAGCTTACTATTAGGCGAACAACCGCTGTCGTGAATTAAACACCTACGGCTTACGCTACAGGAGACATGAAGTCATAAAAAATGATATTCTTGAAATACTGCTGCAGCATGGAAGCCATTTTCCTACACCTCCTCCTAAAAAAATGGACCAACTGCTACCAAACGTGGTACACATACTTATTACTATCAGGCGAACAACTGCTGTCATGAATTCAACACCTACAACTTACGCTACAGGAGACATGAAGTCATAAACAATGATATTCTTGAATTACTGCTACCTCATGTGAGCCATTTTCCTGCTCCTTAACCTAAAATAATGGACCGACTGCAACCAACGTTGGTACACATACTGCTAACTATTAGGCGAACAACCGCTGTCATGAATTAAACACCTACCACTTACGCTACAGGAGACATGAAGTCATAAACAATGATATTCTTGAATTACTGCTACATCATGGGAGAAATTTCCCCATATCTCTTCCTTAAATAATGGACCGACTGCAACCAAACTTGGTACACAAACTGCTTCCTATTAGGCGAACAACCGCTGTCATGAATTAAAATCATACGGCTTACGCTACCGGAGACATGAAGTCATAAAAAATGATATTCTTGAATTACTGCTACAACATGGGAGCAATTTCCCTGTATCTCTTCCTAAAATAATGGACCGACTGCAACCAAACTTGGTACACATACTGCTTACTATTAGGCGAACCACCGCTTTCATAAATTAAACACCTACGGCTTACGCTACAGGTGACATGAAGTCATAAACAAGGATATTCTTGAATTACTGCTACATCATGGGAGCAATTTAACCATATCTCTTCCTAAAATAATGGACAGACTGCAACCAAACTTGGTACACATACAGCTTACAATAAGGCGAACAACCGCTGTCATGAATTACACACATACGGCTTACGCTACAGGAGACATGAAGTCATAAAAAATGATAATCTTGAATTACTGCTGCAGCATGGGAGCCATATTCCTACACCTCCTCCTAAAATAATGGACCAACTGCTACCAAACGTGGTACACATACTTATTACTATCAGGCGAACAACTGCTGACATGAATTCAACACCTACGACTTACGCTACAGGAGACATGAAGTCATAAACAATGATATTCTTCAATTACTGCTCCCTCATGTGAGCCATTTTCCTGCACCTCCGCCTAGAATAATGGACCGACTCCAACCAAACTTGGTACACATACTGCTTACAATTAGGCGAACCACCGCTGTCATGTCTTAAACACCTACGACTTACGCTACAGGGACAAGAAGTCTTAAACAATGATATTCTTGAATTACTGCTACATCATGTGAGCCATTTTCCTGCTCCTCCTCCTAAAATAATGGACCGACTGCAACCAACGTTTGTACACATACTGCTTACTATTAGGCGAACAACCGCTGTCATGAATTAAACACCTACCACTTACGCTACAGGAGACAAGAAGTCATAAACAATGATATTCTTGATTTACTGCTACATCATGGGAGAAATTTCCCCATATCTTTTCCTAAACAAATGGACCGACTGCAACCAAACTTGGTACACATTCTGCTTACTATTGGGCGAACAACCGCAGTCATGAATTCAACACCTACCACTTACGCTACAGGAGACATGATGTCATAAACAATTATTTTCTTGAATTACTGCTACATCATGCGAGCCATTTTCCTGCACCTCCTCCTAAAATTAAAATAATGGACAGACTGCAACCAAACTTGGTGCACTTACTGCTTACTATTAGGCGACCAACCGGTGTCATGAATTCAACACCTATGACTAACGCTACAAGACACATGAAATCATAAACAATTATACTCTTGAATTACTGCTACAACATGGGAGATAGTTCCCCATATCTCATCCTAAAATAATGGACCGACTGCAACAAACCTTGGTACACATACTGCTTACTATTAGGCGAACAACCGCTGTCATGAATTAAACAACTAAGGGTTACGTTACAGGTGACATGAAGTCATAAACAAGGATTTTCTTGAATTACTGTTAAAGCATGGTAGCCGTTTTCCTACACCTCCTCCTAAAATAATGGACCGACTGCAATCAAACTTGGTACACATGCTGCTTACTATTAGGCGAACAATTGCTGTCATGAATTAAACACCTACGACTTACGCTACAGGAGACATGAAGTCATAAACAATGATATTCTTGAATAACTGCTACATCATGCGAGCCATTTTCCTGTACCCCCTCCTAAAATAATGGACCGGCTGCAACCAAACTTGGTACACAAACTGCTTACTATTAGGCGAACAACCGCTGTCATGAATTCAAAACCTACGACTTACTCTATAGGAGACATGAAGTCATAAACAACGATATTCTTGAATTACTGCTACATCATGGGAGCAATTTCCCCATATCTACTCCTAAAATAACGGACCGACTGCATCCAAACTTGGTACACATACTGCTTACTATTAGGCGAACAACCGCTGTCATGAAATAACCACCTAAAGCTTACGCTACAGGAGACATGATGTCATAAACAATGATTTTCTTGAATTGCTGCTATAGCATGGAAGCCATTTTGCTACACCTCCTCCTAAAATAATGGACCAACTGCTTCCAAACGTTGTACACATACTTCTTACTATCAGGCGAACAACAGATGTCATGAATTCAACACCTACGAGTTACGCTACAGGAGACATGATGTCATATACAATTATATTCTTGAATTACTGCTACATCATTCGAGCAATCTTCCTGCACCTCCTCCTAAAATAATGGATTGACTGCAACCAAACTTGGTACACATACTGCTTGCTATTAGGCGAACAACTGCTGTCTTGAATTAAACACTTACGATTTACGCTACAGGAGAAATGAAGTCATAAACAATGAAATACTTGAATAACTGCTACATCATGCGAGCCATTTTCCTGCACCTCCTCCTAAGATAATGGACCGACTGCAACCAAACTTGGTACACATACTGCTTACTATTAGGCGAACAACCGCTGTCATGAATTAAACATCTACGGCTTACGCTACAGGAGACATGAAGTCATAAAGAACGATATTCTTGAATAACTGCTACAGCATGGCAGCTATTTTCCTACACCTCCTCCTAAAATAATGAACCAACAGCTACCAAACGTGGTACACATACTTCTTACTATCAGCCGAACAACCACTGTCATGAATTCAACAGCTACGACTTATGCTACAGGAGACATGAAGTCATAAACAATGATACTCTTGAATTACTGCTACATCAGGGGAGCAGTTTCCCCATATCTCTTCCTAAAATAATAGACCAACTGCAAACAAACTTGGTACACAACTGCTTACTATTAGGCGACCAACCGCTGTCATGAATTCAACACCTACGACTAACGCTACAGGAGACATGAAGTCATAAACAATGATACTCTTGAGTTACTGCTACAACATGGGAGCAATTTCCCCATATCTCATCCTAAAGTAATGGACCGACTGTAAGAAACCTTGGTACACATACTGCTTACTATTAAGCGAACAACCGCTGTCCTGAATTCAACACCTACGGCTTACGCTACAGGACACATGAAGTCATAAACAATGATATTCTTGAATTACTGCTACATCAAGCGAGCCATTTTCCTGGACCTCCTCCTAGAATAATGGACCGACTTCAACCAAACTTGGTACACAAACTGCTTACTATTAGGCGAACAACCGCTGTCATGTCTTAAACACCTACGACTAACGCTACAGGAGACAAGAAGTCATAAACAATGATATTCTTGAGTTACTGCTACATCATGTGAGCTATCTTCCTGCTCCTCCTCCTAAAATAATGTACCGACTGCAACCAACGTTCGTACAAATACTGCTTACTATTAGGCGAACAACCGATGTCATGAATTAAACACCTACCACTTACGCTACAGGAGGCATGAAGTCACAAACAATGATATTCTTGAATAACTGCTACATCATACGAAACATTTTCCTGCACCTCCTCCTAAAATAATGGACAGACTGCAACCAAACGTGGTACACAAACTTCTTACTATTAGGCGACCAACCGCTGTCATGAATTCAACACCTACGACTAACGCTACAGGAGACATGAAGTCATAAACAGTGATACTCTTGAGTTACTGCTACATCATGTGAGCAATTTCCCCATATCTCTTCCTAAAATAATAGACCGACTGCAACCAAACTTGGTACACATACTGCTTTCTATTATTCGAACAACCGCTGTCATGAATTGAACACCTAAAGCTTACGCTACAGGAGACATGATGTCATAAACAATGAAACAATGATATTCTTGAATTACTGCTATAGCATGGAAGCCATTTTGCTACACCTCCTAATAAAATAATGGACCAAATGCTACCAAACGTGGTACACATACTTCTTACTATCAGGCGAACAACCGATGTCATGAATTGAACACCTACGACTTACGCTACAGGAGACATGATGTCATAAACAATTGTATTCTTGAATTACTGCTACATCAAGCGAGCCATTTTCCTGCACCTCCTCCTAGAATAATGGACCGACTGCAACCAAACTTGGTACACATACTGCTTACTATTAGGCGAACAACTGCTGTCATGAATTAAACACCTACGACTTACGCTACAGGAGACAAGAAGTCATAAATAATGATATTCTTGAATTACTGCTACATCATGTGAGCCATTTTCCTACACCTCCTCCTAAAATAATGGACCGAATACAACCAACGTTGCTACACATACTGCTTTCTATTAGGCGAACAACCGCTGTCATGAATTAAACACTACGACTTACGCTACAGGAGACATGAAGTCATAAACAATGATATTCTTGAACAACTGCTACATCATGGGAGCCATGTCCATCACCTCATCCTAAAATAATGCACCGACTGCAACCAAAATTGGTACACAAACTGCTTACTATTAGGCGACCAACGTCTGTCATAAATTCAACACCTACGACTAACGCTACAGGAGACATGAAGTCATAAACAATGACACTCTTGAATTACTGCTACATCATGGGTTCAATTTCCCCATATCTCTTCCTAAAATAATGGACTGACTGCAACCATACTTGGTACACATACTGCTTACTATTAGGCGAACAACCGCTGTCATGAATTAAACACCTACGACTTACGCTACAGGAGACATGAAGTCATAAACAATGATATTCTTGAATAACCGCAACATAATGCAAGCCATTTTCCTGCACCTCCTCCTAAATTAATGGACCGATTGCAACCAACGTTGGTTCACATACTGCTTACTATTAGGCGAACAACCGCTGTCATGAATTAAAAACTTACGACTTACGCTACAGGAGACATGAAGTCATAAACAATGATATTCTTCAATTACTGTTCGCTCATGCGAGCCAGTTTCCAGCACCTCCTCCTAAAATAATGGACCGACTGCAACAAACCTTGATACACATACTGCTTACTATTAGGCGAACAACCGCTGTCATGAATTAAACAACTAAGGGTTACGTTACAGGTGACATGAAGTCATAAACAAGGATTTTCTTGAATTACTGTTAAAGCATGGTAGCCATTTTCCTACACCTCCTCCTAAAATATTGGACCGACTGCAATCAAACTTGGTACACATACTGCTTACTATTAGGCGAACAACCCCTGTCATGAATTCAAAAACTACGACTTACGCTACAGGAGACATGAAGTCATAAACAATGATAATCTTGAATAACTGCTACATCATGCGAGCCGTTTTCCTGTACCCCCTCCTAAAATAATGGACCGACTGCAACCAAACTTGGTACACAAACTGCTTACTATTAGGCGAACAACCGCTGTCATGAATTCAAAACCTACGACTTACTCTATAGGAGACATGAAGTCATAAACAACTATATTCTTGAATTACAGCTACATCATGGGAGCAATTTCCCCATATCTCCTCCTAAAATAATGGACAGACTGCAACCAAACTTGGTACACATACTGCTTACGTTTAGGCGAACAACCGTTGTCATGAATTGAACACCTTCGACTTACGCAACAGGAGACATGAAGTCATAAACAATGATATTCTTGAATAACTGCTACATCATGCGAGCCATTTTCCTGCACCTCCTCCTAAAATAATGGACCGACTGCAACCAAACTTGCTACACATACTGCTTACTATTAGGAGAACAACCGCTGTCGTGAATTCGACACTTACGGCTTACGCTACAGGAGACATGAAGTCATAAACACTGATATTATTCAATTGCTGCTCGCTCATGCGAGTCATTTTCCTGCACCTCCTCCTAGAATAATGGACCGACTGTCACCAAACTTGGTACACATACTGCTTACTATTAGGCGAACAACTGCTGTCATGTCTTAAACACCTACGACTTACGCCACAGGAGACAAGAGGTCATTAACAATGATATTCTTGAATTACTGCTACATCATGTGAGCCATTTTCCTGCTCCTCCTACTAAAATAGTGGACCGACTGCAACCAACGTTTGTACACATACTGTTTACAATTAGGCGAGCAACCGCTGTCATGAATTCAACACCTACCACTTACGCTACAGTAGACATGATGTCATAAACAATGATACTCTTCAATTACTGCTACATCATGGGAGCCATTTCCCCATATCTCTTCCTAAAATAATAGACCGACTGCAACCAAACTTGGTACACATACTGCTTACTATTAGGTGAACAACCGCTGTCATGAATTAAATACCTACGAATTACGTTACAGGAGACATGAAGTCATCAACAATGATATTCTTCAATTACTGCAACAGCATGGGTGTCATTTTCCTACACCTCCTCCTAAAATAATGGTCCAACTGCTACCAAACGTGGTACACTTATTTCTTACTATCAGGCGAAGAACCGCTGTCATGAATTCACACCTACCAATAACGCTACAGGAGACATGAATTCATATACAGTGATACTCTTGAATTACTGCTACAACATGGGAGCAATTTCCCCATATCTCTTCCTAAAATAATGGACCGACTGCAACAAACCTTGGTACACATACTGCTTACTATTAGGCGAACACCCGCTGTCATGAATTAAACACCTACGGCTTACGCTACAGGTGACGTGAACTCATAAACAAGGATATTCTTGAATTACTGCTACAGCATGTAGCCATTTTCCTACACCTCCTCCTAAAATAATGGACCGACTGCAACCAAACGTGGTACACATACTGCTTACTATTCTGCTAACAACAGCTGTCATGAATTAAAAACCTACCACTTACGCTACAGGAGACATGAAGTCATAAACAATGATATTCTTGAATAACTGCTACATCATGCAAGATATTTTCCTGCACCTCCTCCTAAAATAAGCTACCGACATCAACCAAACTTTGTACACAAACTGCTTACATTAGGCGAACAACCGCTGTCATGAATTCAAAACCTACGACATACGGTACTGGAGACATGAAGTCATAAACAACGATATTCTTGAATTACTGCTACAACATGTAAGCCATTTTCCTGCTCCTCCTCCTAAAATAATGGACTGTCTGCAACCAAACTTGGTACACATACTGCTTACTATTAGGCGAACAACTGCTGTCATGAATTAAACACTTACGACTTACGCTACAGGAGACATGAAATCATTAACAATGATATACTTTAATAACTGCTACATCATGCGAGCCATTTTCCTGCACCTCCTCCCAAAATAATGGACTGACTGCAACCAAACTTGGTACACATACTGCTTACTATTTGGCGAACAACCGCTGTCATGTATTAAACACCTACAGCTTACGCTACAGGAGACATGAAGTCATAAACAATGATATTCTTGAATAACTGCTAAAGCATGGGAGCTATTTTCCAAAACCCCCGCCTAAAATAATGGACCAACCGCTACCAAACGTGGTACACATACTTCTTACCATCAGCCGAACAACCGCTGTCATCAATTCAACACCTACGACTTATGCTACAGGAGACATGAAGTCATAAACAATGACACTCTTGAATTATTGTTACATCATGGGAGCGATTTCCCCAAATCTCATCCTAAAGTAATGGACCGACTGTAAGAAACCTTGGTACACATACTGCTTACTATTAAGCGAACAACCGCAGTCATGAATTCAACATCTAAAGCTTACGCTAAAGGACACGTGAAATCATAAACAATGATATTCTTGAATTACTGCTGCAGCATGGGAGCCATTTTCCTAATCCTACTCCTAAAATAATGGACCAACTGCTAACAAACGTGGTACACATACTTCTTACTATCAGGCGAACAACCGCTGTCATGAATTCAATACCTACGACTTACTCTATAGGAGACATGAAGTCATAAACAACTATATTCTTGAATTACAGCTACATCATGGGAGCAATTTCCCCATATCTCCTCCTAAAATAATGGACAGACTACAACCAAACTTGGTACACATACTGCTTACTTTTAGGCGAACAACCGTTGTCACGAATTGAACACCTTCGACTTACGCAACAGGAGACATGAAGTCATAAACAATGATATTCTTGAATAACTGCTACATCATGCGAGCCATTTTCCTGCACCTCCTCCTAAAATAATGGACCGACTGCAACCAAACTTGCTACACATACTGCTTACTATTAGGAGAACAACCGCTGTCGTGAATTCGACACTTACGGCTTACGCTACAGGAGACATGAAGTCATAAACACTGATATTATTCAATTGCTGCTCGCTCATGCGAGTCATTTTCCTGCACCTCCTCCTAGAATAATGGACCGACTGTCACCAAACTTGGTTCACATACTGCTTACTATTAGGCGAACAACCGCTGTCATGTCTTAAACACCTACGACTTACGCTACAGGAGACAAGAGGTCATAAACAATGATAATCTTGAATTACTGCTACATCATGTGAGCCATTTTCATGCACCTAATCCTAAAATAATGGACCGACTGCAACAAACGTTGGTACACATACTGCTTACTATTAGGCGAACAACTGCTGTCATGAATTAAACACCTAAAGCTTACGCTACAGGAGACATGATGTCATAAACAATGATATTCTTGAATTACTGCTATAGCATGGAAGCCATTTTGCTACACCTCCTCCTAAAATAATGGACCAACTGCTACCAAACGTGGTACACTTACTTCTTACTATAAGGCGAACAACCGATGTCATTAATTCAACACCTACGACTTACGCTACAGGAGACATGATGTCATAAACAATTATATTCTTGAATTACTACTACATCAAGCGAGACATTTTCCTGCACCTCCTCCTAAAATAATGGACCGACTGCAACCAAACTTGGTACACATAATGCTTACTATTAGGCGAACAACTGCTGTCATGAATTAAACACCTACGATTTACGCTACAGGAGACATGAAGTCATAAACAATGATATTCTTGAATAACTGCTACATCGTGCGAGCAATTTTCCTGCACCTCCTCCTAATATAATGGACCGACTGCAACCAAACTTGGTACACAAACTGCTGACTATTAGGCGAACAACCGCTGTCATGAATTCAACACCTACGACTAACGATACAGGAGACATGAAGTCATAAACAATGATACTCTTGAATTAATGCTACATCATGGGTGCAATTTCCCCATATCTCTTCCTAAAATAATGGACCAACTGCAACCAAACTTGAAACACATACTGCTTACTATTAGGCGATCAACCGCTTTCATGAATTAAACACCTACGACTTACGCTACAGGAGACAAGATGCCATAAACAATGATATTCTTGAATTACTGCTACATAATGTGATCAGTTTTCATGCACCTCCTCCTAAAATAATGGACCGACTACAACCAATGATGGTACACATACTTCTTAAAATTAGGCGAACAACCGCTGTCCTGGATTAAACACCTACCACTTACGTTACAGGAGACATGATGTCATAAACAATTATATTCTTCAATTACTACTACATCATGCGAGCCATTTTCCTGCACCTCCTCCTAAAATAATGGACCGACTGCAACCAAACATGGTACACTTTCTGCTTATTATTGGGCGAACAACTGCTGTCATGAATTCAAAACCTACGACTGACGCTACTGGAGACATGAAGTCATAAACAATGGTACTCTTGAATTACTGCTACATCATGTGATACATTTTCCTACACCTCCTCCTAAAATAATGGACCGAATGCCACCAACAATGGTACACAAACTGCTTACTATTAGGCGAACAACCGCTGTCATGAATTCAAAACCTACGACTTACGCTACAGGAGACAAGTAGTCATAAACAATGATATTCTTGAATTACTGCTACATCATGTGAGCCATTTTCCTGCTCCTCCTCCTAAAATAATGGACAGACTGCAACCAACGTTGGTACACATACTGCTTACTATTAGGCGAATAACCGCTGTCAAGAATTTAACACCTACGACTTACCCTACAGGAGACATGGAGTCATAAACAATGATATTCTTGAATAACTGCTACATCATGCGAGCCATGTCCCTCACCTCCTCCTAAATTAATGCACCGACTGCAACCAAAATTGGTACACAAACTGCTTACTATGAGGCGACCTACCGCTGTCATGAATTCAACACCTACGACTAACGCTACAGGAGACATGAAGTCATAAACAATGACACTCTTGAATTACTGCTACATCATGGGTTCAATTTCCCCATATCTCTTCCTAAAATAATGGACCGACTGCAGCCATACTTGGTACACATACTGCTTACTATTAGGCGAACAACCACTGTAATGAATTCAAAACCTACGACTTACGCTACTGGAGACATGAAGTCATATACAATGATATTCTTGAATTACTGCTACAACATGTGAGCCAATTTCCTGCTCCTCCTCCTAAAATAATAGACAGACTGCAACCAACGTTGGTGCACATACTGCTTACTATTAGGCGAACAATCGCTGTCATGAATTCAAAACCTGCGACTTACGCTACAGGAGACATGAAGTCATAAAAAATAATATTGTTGAATAAATGCTACATCATGCGAGCCATTTTCCTGCACCTCCTCCTAAAATTAAAATAATGGACCGACTGCAACCAAACTTGGTGCACTTACTGCTTACTATCAGGCGACCAACCGGTGTCATGAATTCAACACCTACGACTAACGCTACAAGACACATGAAATCATAAACAATCATACTCTTGAATTACTGCTACAACATTGGAGATATTTCCCCATATCTCATCCTAAAATAATGGACCGACTGCAACCAAACTTGGTACACATACTGCTTACTATTAGGCGAACAACTGCTGTCATGAATTAAACACCTACGACTTACGCTACAGGAGACATGAAGTCATAAACAATGATATTCTTGAATAACTGCTACATCATGCGAGCCATTTTCCTGTACCCCCTCCTAAAATAATGGACCGACTGCAACCAAACTTGGTACACAAACTGCTTACTATTAGGCGAAACACCGCTGTCATGAATTAAACACCTACGGCTTACGCTCCAGGAGACATGAAGTCATAAACAATGATATTCTTGATTAACTGCTACATCATGCAAGCCATTTTCCTGAACGCCCTCCTAAAATAATGGACTGACATCAACCAAAATTGGTACACAAACTGCTTACTATTAGGCGAACAACTGCTGTCATGAATTCAAAACTTACGACTTACGCTACAGGAGACATGAAGTCATAAACAATGATATTCATGAATTACTGCTACATCATGGGAGCAATTTCCCCATATCTCTTCCTAAAATAAAGGACCGACTGCAACCATACTTGGTACACATACTGCTAACTATTAGGCGAACAACCGCTGTCATGAATTAAACACATACGACTTACGCAACAGGAGACATGACGACATAAACAATGATATTCTTGAATATGTGCTACATCATGCAAGACATTTTCCTGCATCTCCTCCTAAAATTATGGACCGACATCAACCAAACTTAGTACACAAACTGCTTACTATTAGGCGAACAACCCCTGTCATGAATTCAAAAACTACGACTTACGCTACTGGAGACATGAGGTCATAAACAATGATATTCTTGAATTACTGCTACAGCATGTGAGCCATTTTCCTGCTCCTGCTCCTAAAATAATGGACAGACTGCAACCAACGTTGGTGCACATACTGCTTACTATTAGGCGAACAACCGCTGTCATGAATTAAACACCTACCACTTACGCTACAGGAGACATGAAGTCATAAACAATGATGTTCTTGAATAACTACTACATCATGGGAGCAATATCCCCATATCTGTTCCAATAATAATGGACCGACTGCAACCAAACTTGGTAAAGATACTGCTTACTATTAGGCGAACAACCGCTGTCATGAATTCAATACCTACGACTTACGCTACAGGAGACATGAAGTCATAAACAATGATATTCTTCAATTACAGCTCGCTCATGCGAGCCATTTTCCTGCACCTCCTCCTAGTATAATGGACCGACTGCACCCAAACTAGATACACATACTGCTTACTATTATTCGAACAACCGGTGTCATGTCTTAAACACCTACGACTTACGCTACAAATGACATGTAGTCATAAACAATGATATTCTTGAATTACTGCTACATCATGCGAGCCATTTTCCTGCACCTCCTCCTAAAATTAAAATTATGGACCGACTGCAACCAAACTTGGTGCACTTACTGCTTATTATTAGGCGACCAACCGCTGTCATGAATTCAACACCTACGACTGAAGCTACAGGGGACAAGAGGTAATAAACAATGATATTCTTGAATTACTGCTACATCATGTGAGCCATTTTCCTGTTCCTCCTCCTAAAATAATGAACCGACTGCAACCAACGTTTGTACACATACTGCTTACTATTAGGAGAGCAACCGCTTCCATGAATTAAACACCTACCACTTACGGTACAGGACACATGATGTCATAAACAATGATACTCTTCAATTACAGCTACATCAGGGGAGCCAATTCCCCATATCTCTTCCTAGAATAATAGACCGACTGCAATCAAACTTGGTACACATACTGCTTACTATTAGGCGAATAACCGCTGTCATGAATTAAACACCTACGGCTTACGCTACAGGAGACATGAAGTCATCAACAATGATAATCTTCAATTACTGCTACAGCATGGGAGTCAATTTGCTACACCTCCTCCTAAAATAATGGACCAACTGCTACCAAACGTGGTACACATACTTCTTACTATCAGGCGAACAATTGCTGTCATGAATTCAACACCTACGAATAACGCTACAGGAGACATGAATCCATAAACAGTGATACTCTTGAATTACTGCTACAACATGGGAGCAATTTCCCCATATCTCTTCCTAAAATAATGGACCGACTGCAACAAACCTTGGTACACATACAGCTTACTATTAGGCGAACACCCGCTGTCATGAATTAAACACCTACGGCTTACGCTACAGGCGACATGAAGTCATAAACAGGGATATTCTTGAATTACTGCTACAGCATGGAAGCCATTTTCCTGCACCTCCCCCAAAATAATGGACCGATTGCAACCAAACTTGGTACACAAACTGCTTACTATTAGGCGACCAACCGCTGTCATGAATTAAACACCTACGGCTTACGCTCCAGGAGACATGAAGTCATAAACAATGATATTCTTGATTAACTGCTACATCATGCAAGCCATTTTCCTGAACGCCCTCCTAAAATAATGGACTGACATCAACCAAAATTGGTACACAAACTGCTTACTATTAGGCGAACAACTGCTGTCATGAATTCAAAACTTACGACTTACGCTACAGGAGACATGAAGTCATAAACAATGATATTCATGAATTACTGCTACATCATGGGAGCAATTTCCCCATATCTCTTCCTAAAATAAAGGACCGACTGCAACCATACTTGGTACACATACTGCTAACTATTAGGCGAACAACCGCTGTCATGAATTAAACACATACGACTTACGCAACAGGAGACATGACGACATAAACAATGATATTCTTGAATATGTGCTACATCATGCAAGACATTTTCCTGCATCTCCTCCTAAAATTATGGACCGACATCAACCAAACTTAGTACACAAACTGCTTACTATTAGGCGAACAACCCCTGTCATGAATTCAAAAACTACGACTTACGCTACTGGAGACATGAGGTCATAAACAATGATATTCTTGAATTACTGCTACAGCATGTGAGCCATTTTCCTGCTCCTGCTCCTAAAATAATGGACAGACTGCAACCAACGTTGGTGCACATACTGCTTACTATTAGGCGAACAACCGCTGTCATGAATTAAACACCTACCACTTACGCTACAGGAGACATGAAGTCATAAACAATGATGTTCTTGAATAACTACTACATCATGGGAGCAATATCCCCATATCTGTTCCAATAATAATGGACCGACTGCAACCAAACTTGGTAAAGATACTGCTTACTATTAGGCGAACAACCGCTGTCATGAATTCAATACCTACGACTTACGCTACAGGAGACATGAAGTCATAAACAATGATATTCTTCAATTACAGCTCGCTCATGCGAGCCATTTTCCTGCACCTCCTCCTAGTATAATGGACCGACTGCACCCAAACTAGATACACATACTGCTTACTATTATTCGAACAACCGGTGTCATGTCTTAAACACCTACGACTTACGCTACAAATGACATGTAGTCATAAACAATGATATTCTTGAATTACTGCTACATCATGCGAGCCATTTTCCTGCACCTCCTCCTAAAATTAAAATTATGGACCGACTGCAACCAAACTTGGTGCACTTACTGCTTATTATTAGGCGACCAACCGCTGTCATGAATTCAACACCTACGACTGAAGCTACAGGGGACAAGAGGTAATAAACAATGATATTCTTGAATTACTGCTACATCATGTGAGCCATTTTCCTGTTCCTCCTCCTAAAATAATGAACCGACTGCAACCAACGTTTGTACACATACTGCTTACTATTAGGAGAGCAACCGCTTCCATGAATTAAACACCTACCACTTACGGTACAGGACACATGATGTCATAAACAATGATACTCTTCAATTACAGCTACATCAGGGGAGCCAATTCCCCATATCTCTTCCTAGAATAATAGACCGACTGCAATCAAACTTGGTACACATACTGCTTACTATTAGGCGAATAACCGCTGTCATGAATTAAACACCTACGGCTTACGCTACAGGAGACATGAAGTCATCAACAATGATAATCTTCAATTACTGCTACAGCATGGGAGTCAATTTGCTACACCTCCTCCTAAAATAATGGACCAACTGCTACCAAACGTGGTACACATACTTCTTACTATCAGGCGAACAATTGCTGTCATGAATTCAACACCTACGAATAACGCTACAGGAGACATGAATCCATAAACAGTGATACTCTTGAATTACTGCTACAACATGGGAGCAATTTCCCCATATCTCTTCCTAAAATAATGGACCGACTGCAACAAACCTTGGTACACATACAGCTTACTATTAGGCGAACACCCGCTGTCATGAATTAAACACCTACGGCTTACGCTACAGGCGACATGAAGTCATAAACAGGGATATTCTTGAATTACTGCTACAGCATGGAAGCCATTTTCCTGCACCTCCCCCAAAATAATGGACCGATTGCAACCAAACTTGGTACACAAACTGCTTACTATTAGGCGACCAACCGCTGTCATGAATTTAACACATACGACTGACGCTACAGGAGACATGAAGTCATAAAAAATGATACTCATGAATTACTGCGACATCATGGGAGCAATTTCCCCATATCTCTTCCTAAAATAATGGACCAACTGCAACCAAACTTGGTACACATACTGCTTACTATTAGGCGAACAACCGCTGTCATGAATTAAACACCTACGGCTTACGTTACAGGAGACATGAAGTCATAAACAATGATATTCTTGAATAACTGCTACATCATGCGAGCCATGTCCCTCACCTCCTCCTAAAATAATGGACCGACTGCAACCAAACTTGGTACACAAACTGCTTACTATTAGGCGACCAACCTCTGTCATGTATTCAACACCTACGACTAACGCTACAGGCGACATGAAGTCATAAACAAGGATATTCTTGAATTACTGCTACAGCATGGTAGCCATTTTCCTACACCTCCTCCTAAAATAATGGACCGACTGCAACCAAACCTGGTACACATACTGCTTACTATTAGGCTAACAACTGATGTAATGAATTAAACACCTACGACCTACGCTACAGGAGACATGAAGTCATAAACAATGATATTCTTGAATAACTGCTACTTGATGCAAGACATTTTCCTGCACCTCCTCCTAAAATAAGCCACCGACATCAACCAAACTTTGTACACAAACTGCTTACTATTAGGCGAACAACCGCTGTCATGAATTCAAAACCTACGACTTACGCTACTGGAGACATGAAGTCATAAACAATGATATTATTGAATTACTGCTACAACATGTGAGCCATTTTCCTGCTTCTTCTCCTAAAATAATGGACCGACTGCAACCAACGTTGGTACACATACTGCTTACTATTAGGCGAACAACCGCTGTCATGAATTAAACACCTACGACTTACGCTACAGGAGACATGAAGTCATAAACAAGATATTCTTGAATAACCACAACATCATGCGAGCCATTTTCCTGCACCTCCTCCTAAATTAATGGACCGATTGCAACCAATCTTGGTACACAAACTGCGTACTATTAGGCGACCAACCGCTGTCATGAATTTAACACCTACGACTGACGCTACAGGAGACATGAAGTCATAAAAAATGATACTCTTGAATTACTGCTACATCATGGGAGCAATTTCCCCATATCTCTTCCTAAAATAATGGGCCGACAGCAACCAAACTTGGTACACATACAGCTTACAATTAGGCGAACAACCGCTGTCATGAATTAAACACCTACGGCTTACGTTACAGGAGACATGAAGTCATAAACAATGATATTCTTGAATAACTGCTACATCATGCGAGCCATGTCCCTCACCTCTTCCTAAAATAATGGACCGACTGGAACCAAACTTGGTACACAAACTGCTTACTATTAGGCGAAACACCGCTGTCATGAATTAAACACCTACGGCTTACGCTCCAGGAGACATGAAGTCATAAACAATGATATTCTTGATTAACTGCTACATCATGCAAGCCATTTTCCTGAACGCCCTCCTAAAATAATGGACTGACATCAACCAAAATTGGTACACAAACTGCTTACTATTAGGCGAACAACTGCTGTCATGAATTCAAAACTTACGACTTACGCTACAGGAGACATGAAGTCATAAACAATGATATTCATGAATTACTGCTACATCATGGGAGCAATTTCCCCATATCTCTTCCTAAAATAAAGGACCGACTGCAACCATACTTGGTACACATACTGCTAACTATTAGGCGAACAACCGCTGTCATGAATTAAACACATACGACTTACGCAACAGGAGACATGACGACATAAACAATGATATTCTTGAATATGTGCTACATCATGCAAGACATTTTCCTGCATCTCCTCCTAAAATTATGGACCGACATCAACCAAACTTAGTACACAAACTGCTTACTATTAGGCGAACAACCCCTGTCATGAATTCAAAAACTACGACTTACGCTACTGGAGACATGAGGTCATAAACAATGATATTCTTGAATTACTGCTACAGCATGTGAGCCATTTTCCTGCTCCTGCTCCTAAAATAATGGACAGACTGCAACCAACGTTGGTGCACATACTGCTTACTATTAGGCGAACAACCGCTGTCATGAATTAAACACCTACCACTTACGCTACAGGAGACATGAAGTCATAAACAATGATGTTCTTGAATAACTACTACATCATGGGAGCAATATCCCCATATCTGTTCCAATAATAATGGACCGACTGCAACCAAACTTGGTAAAGATACTGCTTACTATTAGGCGAACAACCGCTGTCATGAATTCAATACCTACGACTTACGCTACAGGAGACATGAAGTCATAAACAATGATATTCTTCAATTACAGCTCGCTCATGCGAGCCATTTTCCTGCACCTCCTCCTAGTATAATGGACCGACTGCACCCAAACTAGATACACATACTGCTTACTATTATTCGAACAACCGGTGTCATGTCTTAAACACCTACGACTTACGCTACAAATGACATGTAGTCATAAACAATGATATTCTTGAATTACTGCTACATCATGCGAGCCATTTTCCTGCACCTCCTCCTAAAATTAAAATTATGGACCGACTGCAACCAAACTTGGTGCACTTACTGCTTATTATTAGGCGACCAACCGCTGTCATGAATTCAACACCTACGACTGAAGCTACAGGGGACAAGAGGTAATAAACAATGATATTCTTGAATTACTGCTACATCATGTGAGCCATTTTCCTGTTCCTCCTCCTAAAATAATGAACCGACTGCAACCAACGTTTGTACACATACTGCTTACTATTAGGAGAGCAACCGCTTCCATGAATTAAACACCTACCACTTACGGTACAGGACACATGATGTCATAAACAATGATACTCTTCAATTACAGCTACATCAGGGGAGCCAATTCCCCATATCTCTTCCTAGAATAATAGACCGACTGCAATCAAACTTGGTACACATACTGCTTACTATTAGGCGAATAACCGCTGTCATGAATTAAACACCTACGGCTTACGCTACAGGAGACATGAAGTCATCAACAATGATAATCTTCAATTACTGCTACAGCATGGGAGTCAATTTGCTACACCTCCTCCTAAAATAATGGACCAACTGCTACCAAACGTGGTACACATACTTCTTACTATCAGGCGAACAATTGCTGTCATGAATTCAACACCTACGAATAACGCTACAGGAGACATGAATCCATAAACAGTGATACTCTTGAATTACTGCTACAACATGGGAGCAATTTCCCCATATCTCTTCCTAAAATAATGGACCGACTGCAACAAACCTTGGTACACATACAGCTTACTATTAGGCGAACACCCGCTGTCATGAATTAAACACCTACGGCTTACGCTACAGGCGACATGAAGTCATAAACAGGGATATTCTTGAATTACTGCTACAGCATGGAAGCCATTTTCCTGCACCTCCCCCAAAATAATGGACGGATTGCAACCAAACTTGGTACACAAACTGCTTACTATTAGGCGACCAACCGCTGTCATGAATTTAACACATACGACTGACGCTACAGGAGACATGAAGTCATAAAAAATGATACTCATGAATTACTGCGACATCATGGGAGCAATTTCCCCATATCTCTTCCTAAAATAATGGACCAACTGCAACCAAACTTGGTACACATACTGCTTACTATTAGGCGAACAACCGCTGTCATGAATTAAACACCTACGGCTTACGTTACAGGAGACATGAAGTCATAAACAATGATATTCTTGAATAACTGCTACATCATGCGAGCCATGTCCCTCACCTCCTCCTAAAATAATGGACCGACTGCAAACAAACTTGGTACACAAACTGCTTACTATTAGGCGACCAACCTCTGTCATGTATTCAACACCTACGACTAACGCTACAGGCGACATGAAGTCATAAACAAGGATATTCTTGAATTACTGCTACAGCATGGTAGCCATTTTCCTACACCTCCTCCTAAAATAATGGACCGACTGCAACCAAACCTGGTACACATACTGCTTACTATTAGGCTAACAACTGATGTAATGAATTAAACACCTACGACCTACGCTACAGGAGACATGAAGTCATAAACAATGATATTCTTGAATAACTGCTACTTGATGCAAGACATTTTCCTGCACCTCCTCCTAAAATAAGCCACCGACATCAACCAAACTTTGTACACAAACTGCTTACTATTAGGCGAACAACCGCTGTCATGAATTCAAAACCTACGACTTACGCTACTGGAGACATGAAGTCATAAACAATGATATTATTGAATTACTGCTACAACATGTGAGCCATTTTCCTGCTTCTTCTCCTAAAATAATGGACCGACTGCAACCAACGTTGGTACACATACTGCTTACTATTAGGCGAACAACCGCTGTCATGAATTAAACACCTACGACTTACGCTACAGGAGACATGAAGTCATAAACAAGATATTCTTGAATAACCACAACATCATGCGAGCCATTTTCCTGCACCTCCTCCTAAATTAATGGACCGATTGCAACCAATCTTGGTACACAAACTGCGTACTATTAGGCGACCAACCGCTGTCATGAATTTAACACCTACGACTGACGCTACAGGAGACATGAAGTCATAAAAAATGATACTCTTGAATTACTGCTACATCATGGGAGCAATTTCCCCATATCTCTTCCTAAAATAATGGGCCGACAGCAACCAAACTTGGTACACATACAGCTTACAATTAGGCGAACAACCGCTGTCATGAATTAAACACCTACGGCTTACGTTACAGGAGACATGAAGTCATAAACAATGATATTCTTGAATAACTGCTACATCATGCGAGCCATGTCCCTCACCTCTTCCTAAAATAATGGACCGACTGGAACCAAACTTGGTACACAAACTGCTTACTATTAGGCGACCAACCTCTGTCATGAATTCAACACCTACGACTAACGCTACAGGAGAAATGAAGTCATAAACAATGATACTCTTGAATTACTGCTACATCATGGGTTCAATATCCCCATATCTCTTACTAAAATAATGGACTGACTGCAACCATACTTGGTACACATACTGCTTACTATTAGGCGAACAACCACTGTCATGAATTAAACACCTACGGCTTACGCTACAGGAGAGATGAAGTCATAAACAATGATAATCTTGAATTACTGCTACAGCATGGGAGCCATTTTCCTACACTTCCTCCTAAAATATTGGACCAACTGCTACCAAATGTGGTACGCATCCTTTTTACTATCAGGCGAACAACCGCTGTCATGAATTCAACACCTACGACTTACGCAATAGGAGACATGAAGTCATAAACAATGATATTCTTCAATTACAGCTCGCTCATGCGAGCCACTTTCCTGCACCTCCTCCTAAAATAATGGACCGACTGCAACCAAACTTGGTACACAAACTGCTTACTATTAGGCGAACAATCGCTGTCATGATTTCAAAACCTACGACTTACGCTACAGGAGACATGAAGTCATAAACATTGATATTCATAAATTACTGCTACATAATGGGAGCAATTTCCCCATATCTCTTACTAAAATAATGGAACCACTGCAACCAAACTTGGTACACATACTGCTAACTATTAGGCGAACAACCGCTGTCATGAATTAAACACCTACGGCTTACGCTACAGGAGACATGAAGTCATAAACATTGATATTCTTGAATAACATCTACATCATGCGAGCCATTTTCCTGCACCTCCTCCTAAAATAATGGACCGACTGCAACCAAACTTGGTGCACATACTGCTTACTATTAGGCGACCTACCGCTGTCATGAATTCCACACCTACGACTAACGCTACACATGAAGTCATAAACAATGATACTCTTGAATTACTGCTACAACATGGGAGCAATTTCCCCATATCTCATCCTAAAATAATGGACCGACTGCAACCAAACTTGGTGCACATACTGCTTCCTATTAGGCGAAAAACAGCTGTCATGAATTCAACACCTACGACTTACGCTACATGAGACATGAAGTCATAAACAATGATATTCTTGAATAACTGCTACATCATGCAAGCCATTTTCCTGCAAGTCCTCCTAAAATAATGGACCGACATCAACCAAACTTGGTACACAAACTGCTTACTATTAGGTGACCAACCGCTGTCAAGAAATCAAAACCTACGACTTACGCTACAGGAGGTATGAAGTCATAAACAATGATATTCTTGAATTACTGCTACATAATGCGAGCCATAATCCTGCACCTCCTCCAAAAAAAAAAATGGACCAACTGCAACCAAACTTTGTACACATACTTCTTACTATTAGGTGAACTACCGCTGTCATGTCTAAACACCTACGACTTACGCTACAGGAGACATGAAGTCATAAACAATGATACTCTTGATTTTTTGCTACTCCATGTGAGCCATTTTCCTACACCTCCTCCTAAAATAATGGACCGACTGCAACCAAACTTGGTGCACATACTGCTTGCTATTAGGCGAACAACTGCTGTTATGAATTAAGCACATACGACTTACGCTACAGGAGACATGACGTCATAAACAATGATATTCTTGAATTACTGCTACATCATGGGAGCAATTTCCCCATATCCCTTCCTAAAATAAAGGACCGACTGCAACCAAACTTGGTACACATACTGCTTACTATTAGGCGAACAACCGCTGTCATGAATTAAACACATACGACTTACGCAACAGGAGACATGACGTCATAAACAATGATATTCTTGAATAAGTGCTACATCATGCAAGCCGTTTTCCTGCATCTCCTCCTAAAATTATGGACCGACATCAACCAAACTTGGTACACAAACTGATTACTATTAGGCGAAAACCCCTGTCATGAATTAAACTCCTACGACTTACGCTACAGTAGACATGATGTAATAAACAATGATATACTTACATTATTGCTACATCATGCGATCCACTTTCCTGCACCTCTTGCTAATTTAATGGACGGACTGCAACCAACCTTGGAACACTTACTGCTTACTATTAGGCGAACAATTGCTGTCATGAATTAGACACCTACGGGTTACGCTACAGGAGACATGAAGTCATAAACAATGATATTCTTGAATAACTGCTACATCATGCAAGCCATTTTCCTGCACGTCCTCCTAAAATAATGCACCGACATCAACCAAACTTGGTACACAAACTGCTTACAATTAGACGAACAACCGCTGTCGTGAATTAAACTCCTGCGACTTACGCTACAGTAGACATGAAGTAATAAACAATGATATACTTACATTATTGCTACATCATGCGATCCACTTTCCTGCACCTCTTCCTAATTTAATGGACGGACTGCAACCAACCTTGGAACACATACTGCTTACTATTAGGCGAATAACCGCTGTAATGAATTAAACACCTACGGGTTACGCTACAGGAGACATGAAGTCATAAACAATGATATTCTTGAATAACTGCTACATCATGCAAGCCATTTTCCTGCACCTCCTCCTAAAATAATGGAATGACTGCAACCAAACTTGGTACACATACTGCTTACTATTAGTCGAACAACCGCTGTCACTAAATAATGGACCGACTGCATCCAAACTTGGTGCACATACTGCTTACTATTAGGCGAACAACCGCTGTCATGAATTAAACACCTACGACTTACGCTACAGGAGACATGTTTAATTCATGACAGCGGTTGTTGGCCTAATAGTAAGCACTATGTGTACCAACTTTGGTTGCAGTCGGTACATTTTCTTAGTAGGAGGTGCAGGACAATGGCTTGCATGATGTAGCAGTAATTCAAGAATATCATAGTCTACAACTTCATGTCTCCTGTAGCGTAAGTCGTAGAGGTTTATTTCATGACAGCGGTTGTTCGCCTAATAGTAAGCAGTATTTGTACCAAGTTTGGTTGTAATCGGTCCATTATTTTACGAGGAGGTGCTGGAAAATGGCTCACATGATGTAGCAGTAATTCAAGAATATCATTGTTTATGACTTCATGTCTCCTTTAGCGTAGTCGTAGGTGTTTAATGCATGACAGCGGTAGTTCGCCTGATAGTAAGCAGTATGTGTACCAAGTTTGGTTGAAGTCGGTCCATTATATTAGGAGGAGGTGCAGGAAAATGGCTCGCATGATGTAGCAGTAATTCAAGAATTTCATTGTTTATGACTTCATGTCTCCTGTAGCGTAAGTCGTAGGTGTTTAATTCGTGACAGCGGTAGTTCGCCTAATGGTAAGCAGTATGGGTACCAAGTTTGAGTGCAGTCGGTCTATTATTTTAGGAGGAGGTGCAGGAAAATGGCTCACATGTTGTAGCAGTAATTCAAGAACTCATTCTTTATGACTTCATGCCTCCTGTAGCGTAAATTGTAGGTGTTTAATTCATGACAGTGCTTTTTCGCCTAATAGTAAGCAGTATGTGTACCAAGTTTGATTGGAATCGGTTCATTATTTTAGGAGGAGGTGCCGGAAAATGGCGCACATGATGTAGCAGTAATTCAAGAATATCATTGTTTATGACTTCATGTCTCCTGTAGCGTAACTTGTAGGTGTTTAATTCATGACATCGGTTGTTCACCTAATAGGAAGCAGTATGTGTACCAAGTTTGGTTGCAGTCAGTTCATTATTTTAGGAGGAGGTGCATGAAAATGGCTTGCATGATGTAGCAATAATTAAAGAATATCGTAGTCTATTACTTCATGTCTCCTGTAGCGTAAGACGTACGGGTTTAATTCATGACAGCGGTTGTTCTCTTAATAGTAAGCAGTATGGGTACCAAGTTTGGTAGTAATCGGTCCATTATTTTAGGAGGAGGTGCAGGACAATGGCTCACATGATGTAGCAGTAAATCAAGAATATCATTGTTTATGTCTTCATGTGTACTGTAGCGTAAGTCGTAGGTGTTTAATTCGTGACAGCGGTTGTTCGCCTAATAGGAAGCAGTGTGGGTACCAAGTTTGGTTGCAGGCAGTCCATTATTTTAGAAGCTGGTGCATGAAAATTGCTCACATAATGTAGCAGTAATTCAAGAATATCATTGTTTATGACTTCATGTCTCCTTTAGCGTAGTTGTAGGTGCCTAATTCATGACAGCGGTAGTTCGCCTGATAGTAAGCAGTATGTGTACCAATGAAGTCGGTCCATTATTTTAGGAGGAGGTGCAGGAAAATGGCTCTCATAATGTAGCAGTAATTCAAGAATTTCATCATTTATGACTTCATGTCTCCTGTAGCGCAAGTCGTTTGTGTTTACTTCCTGACAGCGGTTGTTCGCCTAATAGTAAGCAGTATAAGTACCAAGTTTGGTTGCAGTCGTTCCATTATTTTAGGAGGAGGTGCAGGAAAATGGCTCACATGATGTACCAGTAATTCAAGAATTCATTGTTTATGACTTCATGTGTCCTGTAGCGTCAATTGTCGGTGTTTAATTCATGACAGCGCTTGTTCGCCGAATAGTAAGTAGTATGAGTACCAAATTTGGTTGGAGTTGGTCCATTATTTTAGGAGAAGGTGCAGGTAAATTGCTCACATGATGTGGCAGTAATTCACTACTTAGAATGTTTATGACTTTATGTGTCCTGTAGCGTAAGTCGTAGGTGTTGAATTCATGACAACGGTTGTTCGCCTAAAAGTAAGCAGTATGTGTACAAAGTTTGGTTACAGTCGGTCCTTTATTTTAGGAGGAGGTGCAGGAAAATGGCGCACATTATGTAGCAGTAATTAAAGAATATCATTGTTTATGACTTCATGTCTCCTGTAGCGTAACTTGTAGGTGTTTAATTCATGACATCGGTTGTTCACCTAATAGGAAGCAGTATGTGTACCAAGTTTGGTTGCAGTCGGTTCATTATTTTTGGAGGAGGTGCAGGACATTGGCTTGCATGATGTAGCAATAATTCAAGAATATCATAGTCTATTACTTCATGTCTCCTGTAGCGTAAGTCGTACGGGTTTAATTCATGACAGCGGTTGTTCGCCTAATAGTAAGCAGTATGTGTACCAAGTTTGGTTGTAATCGGTGCATTATTTTAGGAGGAGGTGCAGGACAATGGCTCACATGATGTAGCAGTAATTAAAGAATATCATTGTTTATGTCTTCATGTGTACTGTAGCGTAAATCGTAAGTGTTTAATTCGTGACAGCGGTTGTTCGCCTAATAGGAAGCAGTGTGGGTACACAAGTTTGATTGCAGTCAGTCCATTATTTTATGAGCTGGTGCATGAAAATTGCTCACATGATGTAGCAGTAATTCAAGAATATCATTGTTTATGACTTCATGTCTCCTGTAGCGCAAGTCGTAGGTGTTTACATCTTGACAGCGGTAGTTCGCCTAATAGTAAGCAGTATGAGTACCAAGTTTGGTTGCAGTCGTTCCATTATTTTAGGAGGAGGTGCAGGAAAATGGCTCACATGATGTAGCAGTAATTCAAGAATATCATTGTTTATGACTTCATGTCTCCTGTAGCGTAAGTCGTAGGTGTTTAATTCATGACAGCAACTGTCCGCCTAATAGTAAGCAGTATGTGTACCAAGTTTGGTTGCAGTCGGTCCATTATTTTAGGAGCAGGTGCATGAAAATGGCTCACATGATTAAGCAGTAATTCAAGAATATCATTGTTTATGACTTCATGTCTCCTTTAGCTTAGTCGTAGGTGTTTAATTCATGACAGCGGTAGTTCGCCTGATAGTAGGCAGTATGAGTACCAAGTTTGGTTGCAGTCGTTCCATTATTTTATGAGGAGGTGCAGGAAAATGGCTCACATGATGTACCAGTATTTCAAGAATTCGTTGTTTATGACTTCATGTGTCCTGTAGCGTAAATTGTAGGTGTTTAATTCATGACAGCTCTTGTTCGCCTAATAGTAAGCAGTATGAGTACCAAATTTGGATGCAGTTGGTCCATTATTTTAGGAGGAGGTGCAGGAAAATGCCTCACATGATGTAGCAGTAATTCACTAATTTCAGTGTTTATGACTTTATGTGTCCTGTAGCGTAAGTCATAGATGTTGAATTCATGACAGCGGTTGTTCACCTAATAGTAAGCAGTATGTGTACAAAGTTTGGTTGCAGTTGGTCCATTATTTTGGGAGGTGCAGGAAAATGGCTCAAATGATGTAGCAGTATTTCAAGGATATCATTGTTTATGACTTCATGTCTCCTGTAGCGTAAGTGGTAGGTGTTTAATTCGTGACAGCGGTATTTCGCCTAACGGTAAGCAGTATGAGTACCAAGTTTGGTTGCAGTCGGTCCATTATTTTAGGAGGAGGTGCAGGAAAATTGCGCACATGATGTAGCAGTAATTCAAGAATATCATTGTTTATGACTTCATGTCTCCTGTAGAGTGACTTGTAGGTGTTTTATTCATGACAGCGGTTGTTCACCTAATAGGAAGCAGTATGTGTACCAAGTTTGGTTCCAGTCGGTTCATTATTTTAGGAGGAGGTGCAGGACAATGGCTTGCATGATGTAGCAATAATTCAAGAATATCATAGTCTATAATTTCATGTCTCCTGTAGCATAAGTCGTACGGGTTTAATTCATGACAGCGGTTGTTCGCCTAATAGTAAGCAGTATGTGTACCAAGTTTGGTTGTAATCAGTCCATTATTTTAGGAGGAGGTGCAGGACAATGGCTCACATGATGTAGCAGTAATTCAAGAATATCATTGTTTATGACTTCATGTCTCCTGTAGCGTAAGTCGTAGGTGTTTAATTCATGACAGCAGTTGTCCGCCTAATAGTAAGCAGTATGTGTACCAAGTTTGGTTGAAGTCGGTCCATTATTTTAGGAGGAGGTGCAGGAAAATGTCTCACATGATGTAGCAGTTATTCAAGAATATCATTGTTTATGACCTCATGTCTTCTGTAGCGTAATTCGTAGGTGTTTAATTCGTGACAGCGGTAGTTCGCCTAATGGTAAGCAGTATGGGTACCAAGTTTGGTTGCAGTCGGTCCATTATTTTAGAAGGAGGTGCAGGAAAATGGCACACATGTTGTAGCAGTAATTCAAGAACTCATTGTTTATGACTTCATGTCTCCTGTAGCGTAAATTGTAGGTGTTTAATTCATGACAGTGCTTTTTCGCCTAATAGTAAGCAGTATGTGTACCAAGTTTGGTAGTAGTCGGTCTATTATTTTGGGAGGAGGTGCAGGAAAATGGCGCACATTATGTAGCAGTAATTCAAGAATATCATTGTTCATGACTTCATGTCACCTGTAGCGTAACTTTTAAGTGTTTCATTCATGATATCGGTTGTTCACCTAATAGGAAGCAGTATGTGTGGTTGCAGTCTTTTCATTATTTTAGGAGGAGGTGCAGGACAATTGCTTGCATGATGTAGCAGTAATTCAAGAATATCATTGTTTATGACTTCATGTGTACTGTAGCGTAAGTCGTAGGTGTTTAATTCGTGACAGCGGTTGTTCGCCTATTAGGAAGCAGTGTGGGTACAAAGTTTGGTTGCAGTCGGTCCATTATTTTAGGAGGTGCAGGACAATGGCTCACATGATGTAGCAGTAATTCAAGAATATCATTGTTTATGACTTCATGTCTCCTTTAGCTTAGTCGTAGGTGTTTAATTCATGACAGCGGTAGTTCGCCTGATAGTAAGCAGCATGTGTACCAAGTTTGGTTGATGTCGGTCCATTATTTTAGGAGGAAGTGCAGGAAAATGGCTCGCATAATGTAGAAGTAATAAAAGAATTTCATTGTTTATGACTTCATGTCTCCTGTAGCGTAAGTCGTACGGGTTTAATTCATGACAGTGGTAGTTCGCCTGATAGTAAGCAGTATGTGTACCAAGTTTGGTTGAAGTCGGTCGATTATTTTAGGAGGAGGTGCAGGAAAATGGCTAGCATGATGTAGCAGTAATTCAAGAATTTCATTGTATATGACTTCATGTCTCCTGTAGCGCAAGTCGTGGGTGTTTACTTCATGACAGCGGTTGTTCGCCTAATAGTAAGCAGTATGAGTACCAAGTTTGGTTGCAGTCGTTCCATTATTTTAGGATGAGGTGCAGGAAAATTGCTCACATGATGTACCAGTAATTCAAGAATTCATTGTTTATGACTTCATGTGTAATGTAGCGTTAATTGTCGGTGATTAATTCATGACAGCGCTTGTTCGCCTAATAGTAAGTAGTATGAGTACCAAATTTGGTTGCAGTTGGTCCATTATTTTAGGAGGAGGTGAAGGTAAATTGCTCACATGATGTAGCAGTAATTCACTAATTAGAATGTTTATGACTTTATGTGTCCTGTAGCGTAAGTCGTAGGTGTTGAATTCATGACAAAGGTTGTTCGCCTAAAATTAAGCAGTATGTGGACAATGTTTGGTTGCAGTCGGTCCATTATGTTAGGAGCAGGTTCGTGAAAATGGCTCACATGATGTAGCAGTAATTCAAGAATATCATTGTTTAAGACTTCATGTCCCCTGTAGCGTAAGTCGTAGGTGTTTAATTCATGACAGCAGTTGTCCGCCTAATAGTAAGCAGTATGAGTACCAAATTTGGTTGCAGTTGGTCCATTATTTTAGCAGGAGGTGCAGGAAAATGGCTCACATGATGTAGCAGTAATTCACTAATTAGAATGTTTATGACTTTATGTGTCCTGTAGCGTAAGTCGAAGGTGTTGAATTCATGACAGCGGTTGTTCGCCTAATAGTAAGCAGTATGTGTACAAAGTTTGGTTGCAGTCGGTCCATTATTTTAGGAGGTGCAGGACAATGGCTCACATGATGTAGCAGTAATTCAAGAATATCACTGTTTATGACTTCATGTCTCCTTTAGCTTAGTCGTAGGTGTTTAATTCATGACAGCGGTAGTTCGCCTGATAGTAAGCAGCATGTGTACCAAGTTTGGTTTAAGTCGGTCCATTATTTTAGGAGGAGGTGCAGGAAAATGGCTCGCATAATGTAGAAGTAATTCACTAATTTCAATGTTTATGACTTTATGTGTCCTGTAGCGTAAGTCGTAGGTGTTGAATTCATGACAGCGGTTGTTCACCTAATAGTAAGCAGTATGTGTACAAAGTTTGGTTGTAGTTGGTACATTATTTTGGGAGGTGCAGGAAAATGGCTCAAATGATGTAGCAGTATTTCAAGGATATCATTGTTTATGACTACATGTCTCCTGTAGCGTAAGTCGTAGGTGTTTAATTTGTGACAGCGGTAGTACGCCTAACGGTAAGCAGTATGGGTACCAAGTTTGGTTGCAGTCGGTCTATTATTTTAGGAGGAGGTGCAGGAAAATGGCTCACATGTTGTAGCAGTAATTCAAGAACTCATTGTTTATGACTTCATGTCTCCTGTAGCGTAAATTGTAGGTGTTTAATTCATGACAGTGCTTGTTCGCCTAATAGTAAGCAGTATGGGTACCAAGTTTGGTTACAGTCGGTCTATTATTTTAGGAGGAGGTGCAGGAAAATTGCGCACATGATGTAGCAGTAATTCAAGAATATCATTGCTTATGACTTCATGTCTCCTGTAGCGTAACTTGTAGGGGTATAATTCATGACAGCCGTTGTTCACCTAATAGGAAGCAGTATGTGCAACAAATTTGGTTGCAGTCGGTTCATTATTTTAGGGGGAGGTGCAGGACAATGGCTTGCATGATGTAGCAATTATTCAAGAATATCATAGTCTATAACTTCATGTCACCTGTAGCGTAAGTCGTACGGGTTTAATTCATGACAGCGGTTGTTCGCCTAATAGTAAGCAGTATGTGTACCAAGTTTGGTTGTAATCGGTCCAGTATTTTAGGAGGAGGTGCAGGACAATGGCTCACATGATGTAGCAGTAATTCAAGAATATCATTGTTTATGACTTCATGTCTCCTGTAACGTAAGTCGTAAGTGTTTAATTCATGACAGCAGTTTTCCGCCTAATAGTAAGCAGTATGTGTTCCAAGTTTGGTTGCAGTCGGTCCATTATTTTAGGAGGAGGTGCAGGAAAATGGCTCACATGATGTACCAGTAATTCAAGAATTCATTGTTAATGACTTCATGTGTCCTGTAGCGTAAATTGTAGGTGTTTAATTCATGACAGCGCTTGTTCACCTAATAGTAAGCACTATGTGTACCAAGTTTGGTTGCAGTTGGTCCATTATTTTAGGAGGAGGTGCAGGAAAATGGCGCACATGATGTAGCAGTAATTCAAGAATATCATTGTTTATGACTTCATGTCTCCTGGAGCGTAACTTGTAGGTGTTTAATTCATGACAGCGGTTGTTCACCTAATAGTAAGCAGTATGTGTACCAAGTTTGGTTGCAGTCGGTTCATTATTTTAGGTGGAGGTGCAGGACAATGGTTTGCATGATGTAGCAATAATTCAAGAATATCATAGTCTATAACTTCATGTCTCCTGTAGCGTAAGTCGTAGGGGTTTAATTCATGACAGCGGTTGTTCGCCTAATATTAAGCAGTATGTGTACCAAGTTTGGTTGCAGTCGGTCCATTACAGTAGGAGGTGCAGGAAAATAGCTCACATGATGTAGCAGTAATTCAAGAATATCATTGTTTATGACTTCATGTCTCCTGTAGTGTAAGTCGTAGGTGTTTAAATCAATGGCTCACATGTTGTAGCAGTAATTCAAGAATATCATTGTTTATGACTTCATGTCTCCTGTAGCGTAACTTGTAGGGGTATAATTCATGACAGCGGTTGTTCACCTAATAGGAAGCAGTATGTGCAACAAATTTGGTTGCAGTCGGTTCATTATTTTAGGGGGAGGTGCAGGACAATGGCTTGCATGATGTAGCAATTATTCAAGAATATCATAGTCTATAACTTCATGTCACCTGTAGCGTAAGTCGTACGGGTTTAATTCATGACAGCGGTTGTTCGCCTAATAGTAAGCAGTATGTGTACCAAGTTTGGTTGTAATCGGTCCAGTATTTTAGGAGGAGGTGCAGGACAATGGCTCACATGATGTAGCAGTAATTCAAGAATATCATTGTTTATGACTTCATGTCTCCTGTAACGTAAGTCGTAAGTGTCTAATTCATGACAGCAGTTTTCCGCCTAATAGTAAGCAGTATGTGTTCCAAGTTTGGTTGCAGTCGGTCCATTATTTTAGGAGGAGGTGCAGGAAAATGGCTCACATGATGTACCAGTAATTCAAGAATTCATTGTTAATGACTTCATGTGTCCTGTAGCGTAAATTGTAGGTGTTTAATTCATGACAGCGCTTGTTCACCTAATAGTAAGCACTATGTGTACCAAGTTTGGTTGCAGTTGGTCCATTATTTTAGGAGGAGGTGCAGGAAAATGGCGCACATGATGTAGCAGTAATTCAAGAATATCATTGTTTATGACTTCATGTCTCCTGGAGCGTAACTTGTAGGTGTTTAATTCATGACAGCGGTTGTTCACCTAATAGTAAGCAGTATGTGTACCAAGTTTGGTTGCAGTCGGTTCATTATTTTAGGTGGAGGTGCAGGACAATGGTTTGCATGATGTAGCAATAATTCAAGAATATCATAGTCTATAACTTCATGTCTCCTGTAGCGTAAGTCGTAGGGGTTTAATTCATGACAGCGGTTGTTCGCCTAATATTAAGCAGTATGTGTACCAAGTTTGGTTGCAGTCGGTCCATTACAGTAGGAGGTGCAGGAAAATAGCTCACATGATGTAGCAGTAATTCAAGAATATCATTGTTTATGACTTCATGTCTCCTGTAGTGTAAGTCGTAGGTGTTTAAATCAATGGCTCACATGTTGTAGCAGTAATTCAAGAATATCATTGTTTATGACTTCATGTCTCCTGTAGCGTAACTTGTAGGTGTTTAAGTCATGACAGCGGTTGTTCACCTAATAGGAATCAGTATGTGCACCAAATTTGGTTGCAGTCGGTCCATTATTTTAGGAGGAGGTGCAGGACAATGGCTCACATGATGTAGCAGTAATTCAAGAATATCATTGTTTATGACTTCATGTCTCCTGTAACGTAAGTCGTAGGTGTTTAATTCATGACAGCAGTTGTCCGCCTAATAGTAAGCAGTATGTGTTCCAAGTTTGGTTGCAGTCGGTCCATTATTTTAGGAGGAGGTGCAGGAAAATGGCTCACTTGATGTACCAGTAATTCAAGAATTCATTGTTAATGACATCATGTGTCCTGTAGCGTAAATTGTAGGTGTTTAATTCATGACAGCGCTTGTTCGCCTAATAGTAAGTAGTATGAGTACCAAATTTGGTTGCAGTTGGTCCATTATTTTAGGAGGAGGTGCAGGAAAATGGCTCACATGATGTAGCAGTAATTCACTAATTAGAATGTTTATGACTTATTGTGACCTGTAGCGTAAGTCGTAGGTGTTGAATTCATGACAGTGGTTATTCGCCTAATAGTAAGGAGTATGTGTACAAAGTTTGGTTGCAGTCGGAGCATTATTTTAGATGGTGCAGGAAAATAACTCACATGATGTAGCAGTAATTCAAGAATATCATTGTTTATGACTTCATGTCTCCTGTAGCGTAAGCGGTTGTTCGCCTAATATTAAGCAACTTGGATGCAGTCGGTCCATTACAGTAGGAGGTGCAGGAAAATGGCTCACATGATGTAGCAGTAATTCAAGAATATCATTGTTTATGACTTCATGTCTCCTGTAGTGTAAGTCCTAGGTGTTTAATTCATGACAGCGGTTGTTTGCCTAATAGTAAGCAGTATGAGTACCATGTTTGATTTCAGTCGGTCCATTATTTTTGGAGGAGGTGCAGGAAAATGGCTCACATGATGTACCAGTAATTCATGTATTCATTGTTTATGACTTCATGTGTCCTGTAACGTAAATTGTAGGTGTTTAATTCATGACAGCGCTTGTTCTCCTAATAGTAAGCAGTATGAGTACCAAATTTGGTTGCAGTTGGTCCATTATTTTAGGAGGAGGTGTAGGAAAATGGCGCACATGATGTAGCAGTAATTCAAGAATATCATTGTTTATGACTTCATGTCTCCTGTAGCGTAAGTCGTAGGTGTTTAATTCATTACAGCAGTTGTCCGCCTAATAGTAAGCAGTATGTGTACCAAGTTTGGTTGCAATCGTTCCATTATTTTAGGAGCAGATGCATGAAAATGGCTCACATGATGTAGCAGTTATTCAAGAATATCATTGTTTATGATTTCATGTCTCCTGTAGCGTAAATTGTAGGTGTTTAATTCATGACAGCAGTTGTTCGCCTAATAGTAAGCAGTATGTGTACCAAGTTTGGTTGTAGTCGGTTAATTATTTTAGGAGGAGGTGCAGGAAAATGGCTAACAAGGTGTACCAGTAATTCCAGAATATCGTTGTTTATGACATCTTGTCTCCTTTAGCGTAAGTCTTAGGTGTTTAATTCATGACAGCGGTTGTTCGCCTGATTGTGAGCAGTATGTGTACCAAGTTTGGTTGAAATCCGTCCATTATTTTAGGAGGAAGTGCAGGAAAATGCCTCGGATGATGTGGCAGTAATTCGAGAATATCACTGTTTATGACTTCATGTCTACTGTAGTGTAAGTCGTAGGTGTTTAATTCATGACAGCGGTTGTTGGCCTAATAGTAAGCAGTATGTGTACCAAGTTTGGTTGCAGTCGGTCCATTATATTACGAGGAGGTGCAGGAAAATGGCTCACATCATGTAGCAGAAATTCAAGAATATCATCGTTTATGACTTTATGTCTCCTGTAGCGTAAGTCGTAGGTGTTTAACTCATGACAGCGGTAGTTCGCCTAATTGTAGACAGTATGTGTATTAAGTTTGATAGCAGTCGGCCCATTATTTTAGGAGGAGGTGCAGGAAAATGGCTAACATGATGTAGCAGTAATTCAAGAATATCATTGTTTATGACTTTATGTCTCCTGTAGCGTAAATTGTAGGTGTTTAATTCATGACAGCGGTTGTTCGCCTAAAAGTAAGCAGTATATGTACCAAGTTTGGTTGCAGTCAGTCCATTATTTTAGGAGGGGGAGCAAGAAAATGGCTCACATGATGTGGCAGTAATTCAAGAATATTATTGTTTATGACTTCATGTCTCCTGTAGCGAAAGTCGTAGGTGTTTAATTCATGACAGCGGTTGCCCTCCTAAAATTAAGCAGTATATGTACCAAGTTTGGTTGTAGTCGGTCCATTATTTTGGGGGGAGGAGCAGGAAAATGGCTCACATGATGTGGCAGTAATTCAAGAATATTATTGTTAATGACATCATGTCTCCTGTAGCGTAAGTCGTAGGTGTTTAATTCATGACAGCGGTTGTTGGCCTAATAGTAAGCAGTATGTGTACCAAGTTTGGTTGCAGTCGGTCCATTATTTTAGTAGGAGGTGCAGGAAACTGGCTCGCATGATGTAGCAGTAATTCAAGAATATCATTGTTTATGACTTCATATCTCCTGCAGCGTAAGTCGTAGGTGTTTCATTCATGACAGCGGTTGTTCGCCTAATAGTGAGCAGTATGTGTACGAAGTTTGGTTATAGTCGGTCCATTATTTTAGGAGTTGGTGCAGGAAAATGGCTCACATGATGTAGCAGTAATTCAAGTATATCATTGATTATGACTTCACGTCTCCTGTAACGTAAGTCGTAGGTGTTTAATTCATGACAGCAGTTGTCCGCCTAATAGTAAGCAGTATGTGTTCCAAGTTTGGTTGCAGTCGGTCCATTATTTTAGGAGGAGGTGCAGGAAAATGGCTCACTTGATGTACCAGTAATTCAAGAATTCATTGTTAATGACATCATGTGTCCTGTAGCGTAAATTGTAGGTGTTTAATTCATGACAGCGCTTGTTCGCCTAATAGTAAGTAGTATGAGTACCAAATTTGGTTGCAGTTGGTCCATTATATTACGAGGAGGTGCAGGAAAATGGCTCACATCATGTAGCAGAAATTCAAGAATATCATCGTTTATGACTTTATGTCTCCTGTAGCGTAAGTCGTAGGTGTTTAACTCATGACAGCGGTTGTTGGCCTAATAGTAAGCAGTATGTGTACCAAGTTTGGTTGCAGTCGGTCCATTATTTTAGTAGGAGGTGCAGGAAACTGGCTCGCATGATGTAGCAGTAATTCAAGAATATCATTGTTTATGACTTCATATCTCCTGCAGCGTAAGTCGTAGGTGTTTCATTC
The DNA here is from genome assembly GCA_026315105.1 of Locusta migratoria. Lineage (NCBI taxonomy): Eukaryota > Metazoa > Arthropoda > Insecta > Orthoptera > Acrididae > Locusta > Locusta migratoria. Next base: position 799,519,230 of record CM048755.1, on the reverse strand, counting down.
ATGACAGCGGTTGTTGGCCTAATAGTAAGCAGTATGTGTACCAAGTTTGGTTGCAGTCGGTCCATTATATTACGAGGAGGTGCAGGAAAATGGCTCACATCATGTACCAGAAATTCAAGAATATCATCGTTTATGACTTTATGTCTCCTGTAGCGTAAGTCGTAGGTGTTTAACTCATGACAGCGGTAGTTCGCCTAATTGTAGACAGTATGTGTATTAAGTTTGATAGCAGTCGGCCCATTATTTTAGGAGGAGGTGCAGGAAAATGGCTAACATGATGTAGCAGAAATTCAAGAATATCATTGTTTATGACTTCATGTCTCCTGTAGCGTAAATTGTAGGTGTTTAATTCATGACAGCGGTTGTTCGCCTAAAAGTAAGCAGTATATGTACCAAGTTTGGTTGCAGTCAGTCCATTATTTTAGGAGGGGGAGCAAGAAAATGGCTCACATGATGTGGCAGTAATTCAAGAATATTATTGTTTATGACTTCATGTCTCCTGTAGCGAAAGTCGTAGGTGTTTAATTCATGACAGCGGTTGCCCTCCTAAAATTAAGCAGTATATGTACCAAGTTTGGTTGTAGTCGGTCCATTATTTTGGGGGGAGGAGCAGGAAAATGGCTCACATGATGTGGCAGTAATTCAAGAATATTATTGTTAATGACATCATGTCTCCTGTAGCGTAAGTCGTAGGTGTTTAATTCATGACAGCGGTTGTTGGCCTAATAGTAAGCAGTATGTGTACCAAGTTTGGTTGCAGTCGGTCCATTATTTTAGTAGGAGGTGCAGGAAACTGGCTCGCATGATGTAGCAGTAATTCAAGAATATCATTGTTTATGACTTCATATCTCCTGCAGCGTAAGTCGTAGGTGTTTCATTCATGACAGCGGTTGTTCGCCTAATAGTAAGCAGTATGTGTACCAAGTTTGGTTGCAGTCGGTCCATTATTTTAGTAGGAGGTGCAGGAAACTGGCTCGCATGATGTAGCAGTAATTCAAGTATATCATTGATTATGACTTCACGTCTCCTGTAGCGTAAGTCGTAAGTATTTAATTCATGACAGCAGTTGTTCGACTAATAGTGAGCAGTATGTGTACCAAATTTGAATGCAGTCCGTTTATTATTTTAGTAGGAGGTGGAGGAAAATGGCTCGCATGATGTAGCAGTAATTCAAGAATATCATTGTTTATGATTTCATTTCTCCTGTAGCATAAGTTGTAGGTATTTAATTCATGACAGCAGTTGTTCGCCTAATAGTGAGCAGTATGTGTACCAAATTTGAATGCAGTCGGTTTATTATTTTAGGAGGAGGTGCAGGAAAATTGCTCCCATGATGTGGCAGTAATTAAAAATATCATTTTTTTATGACTTCATGTCTCCTGTAGCGTAAGTCGTAGGTGTTTAATTCATGACAGCGGTTATTCGCCTAGTTGTAAGCAATATGTGTACTGTGTTTGTTTGCAGTCGGTCCATTGTTCTAGTAGGAGGTGCAGGAAAATGGCTCGCATGATGTAGCAGTAATTGAAGATTATCATTGTTTATGACTTCATGTCTCCTGTAGCGTAAGTCGTATGTGTTAAATTCATGACAGCGGTTGTTGGCCTAATAGTAAGCAGTATGTGTACCAAGTTTGGTTGCAATCGGTCCATTACTTTAGGAGGAGGTGCAGGTAAGGGGCTCGCATGATGCAGCAGTATTTCAAGAATATCATTTTTTATGACTTTATATCTCCTGTAGCGTAAGTCGTAGGTGTTTAATTCATGACAGCGGTTGTCCGCCTAATAGTGAGCACTATGTGCACCAAGTTTGGTTGCAGTCGGTCCATTATTTTAGGAGGAGGTGCAGGAAAATGGCTCACATGATGTAGCAGTAATTCAAGAATATCATTGTTTATGACTTCATGTCTCCTGTAGCGTAAGTCGTAAGTGTTTAAATCATGACAGCGGTTGTTCGCCCAATCGTAAGCTGTATGAGTACCAAGTTGGGTTGCAGTCGGTCCATTTTTTTAGGAGGAGGTTCTGGAAAATGGCTCGCATGATGTAGCAGTAATTCAAGAATATCATAGTTTATGACTTCAAGTCTCCTGCGGCGTAAGTCGTATGTTTTTAATTCATGACAGCGGTTGTTCACCTAATAGTATGCAGTATGTGTACCAAGTTTGTTGCAGTCGGTCCATTATTTTAGGAGTAGGAGCAGGACAAATGCTCGCATGATGTAGCAGTAATTCAAGAATATCACTGTTTATGACTTCATGTCTCCTGTAGTGTAAGTCGTAGGATTTTAATTCATGACAGCGGTTGTTGGCCTAATAGTAAGCAGTATGTGTACCAAGTTTGGTTGCAGTCGGTCCATTATATTACGAGGAGGTGCAGGAAAATGGCTCACATCATGTAGCAGAAATTCAAGAATATCATCGTTTATGACTTCATGTCTCCTGTAGCGTAAGTCGTAGGTGTTTAATTCATGACAGCGGTAGTTCGCCTAATTGTAGACAGTATGTGTATTAAGTTTGATAGCAGTCGGCCCATTATTTTAGGAGGAGGTGCAGGAAAATGGCTCCCATGTTGTAGCAGTAATTCAAGAATATCATTGTTTATGACTTCATGTCTCCTGTAGCGTAAATTGTAGGTGTTTAATTCATGACAGCGGTTGTTCGCCTAAAAGTAAGCAGTATATGTACCAAGTTTGGTTGCAGTCACTCCATTATTTTAGGGGGGGGAGCAAGAAAATGGCTCACATGATGTGGCAGTAATTCAAGAAAATTATTGTTTATGACTTCATGTCTCCTGTAGCGAAAGTCGTAGGTGTTTAATTCATGACAGCGGTTGCCCGCCTAAAATTAAGCAGTACATGTACCAAGTTTGGTTGTAGTCGGTCCATTATTTTGGGGGGAGGAGCAGGAAAATGGCTCACATGATGTGGCAGTAATTCAAGAATATTATTGTTAATGACATCATGTCTCCTGTAGCGTAAGTCGTAGGTGTTTAATTCATGACACCGGTTGTTCGCCTAAAAGTAAGCAGTATATGTACCATGTTTGGTTGCAGTCGGTCCATTATTTAAGGAGGAGGAGCAGGAAAATGGCTCACATGATGTGGCAGTAATTCAAGAATATTATTATTTATACCTTCATGTCTCCTGTAGCGTAAGTCGTAGGTGTTTAATTCATGACAGCTTTTGTCCGCCTAATAGTAAGCAGTATGTGTACCAAGTTTGGTTGCAGTCGGTCCATTATTTTAGGAGGAGGTGCAGGAAAATGGCTCACATGTTGTAGCAGTAATTCAAGAATATCGTTGTTTATGACTTCATGTCTTCTGTAGCGTAAGTCGTAGGTGTATAATTCATGAGAGCGGTTGTTCGCCTAATAGTAAGCAGTATATGTACCAAGTTTGGTTGCAATCGGTCCATTACTTTAGGAGGAGGTGCAGTTAAGAGGCTCGCATGATGCAGCAGTATTTCAAGAATGTCATTCTTTATGACTACATGTCTCCTGTAACGTAAGTCGTAGGTGTTGAATTCATGACAGCGGTTGTTGGCCTAATAGTAAGCAGTATGTTTACCAAATTTGATTGCAGTTGGTCCATTACTTTAGGAGGAGGTGCAGGAAAATGGCTCCCATGATGCAGCAGTAATTCAAGAATATCATTGTTTATGACTTCCTGTCTCCTGTAGCGTAAATTGTAGGTGTTTAATTCATGACAGCGGTTGTTCGCCTAATAGTAAGCAGTATGTGTACCAAGTTTGGTTGCAATCGGTCCATTACTTTAGGAGGAGGTGCAGTTAAAAGGATCGCATGATGCAGCAGTAATTCAAGAATATTATTGTTTATGTTTTCATGTATCCTGTAGCGTAAGTCGTAGGTGTTTAATTCATGACAGCGGTTGTTCGCCTGATAGTAAGAAGTATGTGTACTAAGGTTGGTTGCAGTCGGCACATTATTTTAGTAGGAGGTGCAGGAAAATGTCTCGCATTATGTAGGAGTAATTCAAGAATATCATTGTATATGACTTCATGTCTTCTATAGCGAAAGATGTAGGAGTTTATATCATGACAGCGGTTGTTCACCTAATGGTAAACAGTATGTATACCAAGTTTGGTTGCAGTCGTTCCATTAGTTTAGGAGGAGGTGCAAGAAAGAGGCTCACATCATGTAGCAGTAATTCAAGAATATCATTGTTTATGACTTCATGTCTCCTGTAGCGTAAATTGTAGGTGTTTTATTCATGACAGCGGTTGTTCACCTGATAGTAAGCACTATGTGAACCAACTTTAGTTGCATTCGGTCCATTATCTTAGGAGGAGGTTCAGGAATATGGCTCGCATGATGTAGCAGTACTTCAAGAATATCATTGCTTATGACTTCATGCCTCCTGTAGCGTAAATCATAGGTGTTAAATTCGTGACAGCGGTTGATCGCCTAATAGTAAGCAGTATGTGTACCAAGTTTGGTCTACGTCGGTACATTATTTTAGTAGGTGGTGCAGGACAAAGGCTCACATGATGTAACAGTATTTCAAGAATATCATAGTTTATATCATCATGTCTCCTGTAGCGTAAGTCGTAGGTGTTTAATTCATGACAGCAGTTGTTCGCTTAATAGTAAGCAGTATGTGTACCTACTTTGGTTGCAGTCGGTACATAATATTACGAGGAGGTGCAGGAAAATGTCTCACATGATGTAGCAGTAATTCAAGAATATCATTGTTTATGACTTCATGTCTCCTGTAGCATAAGTCGTAGGTGTTGAATTCATGACAGCGGTTATTCGCTTAATAGTAAGCAGTATGTGTACCAAGTTTGGTTGCAGTCGGTCCCTTATTTTAGGAGGAGGTGCAGGAAATTATCTCGCATGATGTAGCAGTAATTCAAGAATATCATTGTTTATGATTCATGCCTCCTGTAGCGTAAGTCGTAGGTGTTTAATCCATGACAGCGGTTGTTCCCCTAATAGTAAGCAGTATTTGTACCAAGTTTGGTTGCAGTCGTTAAATTAGTTTAGGAGGAGGTGCAGGAAAAGTCTCACATGATGTAGCAGTATTTCAAGAATATCATTATTTATGACTTCATGTCTCCTGTAGCGTAAGTCGTAGGTGTTTAATTCATGACAGCGGTTGTCCGCCTAACAGTGAGTAGTATGTGTACCAAGGTTGGTTCCAGTCGGTCCATTATTTTAGTAGGAGGTGCAGGAAAATGATTCGCATTATGTAGCAGTAATTCAAGAATATCATTGTTTATGACTTCATGTCTTCTATAGCGTAAGACGTAGGTGTTTATTTCATGACAGCGGTTGTTCGCCTAATGGTAAACAGTATGTATACCAAGTTTGGTTGCAGTCGATCCATTAGTTTAGGAGGAGGTGCAGGAAAGATGCTCACATGATGTAGCAGTTATTCAAGTATATCATCGTTTATGACTTCGTATCTCCTGTAGCGAAAGTCGTAGATGTTTAATTCATGACAGCGGTTGTTCGCCTGATAGTAAGCAGTATGTGTACCAAGTTTGGTTGCAGTCGGTACATTAGTTTAGGAGGAGGTGCAGGAAAGAGGCTCGATGAGGTAGCAGTATTTCAAGAATATCATTCTTTATGACTTAATGCCTCCTGTAGGTGTTTAATTCATGACAGCGGTTGTCCGCCTAATACTGAGCAGAATGTGTACCAAGTTTGGTTGCAGTCGGTCCATTATTTTAGGAAGAGGTGCAGGAAAATGGCTCACATGGTGTAACAGTAATTCAAGAATGTCATTGTTTATGACTTCATGTCTCCTGTCGCGAAAATGGTAGGTGTTTAATTCTTGACAGCGGTTGTTCGCCTAATAGTAAGCAGTATGAGTACCAAGTTTGTTTCCAGTCGGTCCATTGTTTAAGGAGGAGGTGCAGGAAAATGGCTCACATGATGTAGCAGTAATTCAAGAATATCATTGTTTATGACTTCATGTCTCCTGTAGCGTAAGTGGTAGGTGTTTAATTCATGACAGCGGTTGATCGCCTAATTGTAAGCAGTATGTGTACCAAGTTAGGTCTTTGTTGGTACATTATTTTAGGAGGTGGTGCAGGACAAAGGTTCGCATGATGTAACAGTATTTCAAGAATATCATAGTTTATATCTTCATGTCTCCTGTATCGTAAGTCGTACGTGTTTAATTCATGACAGCAGTTGTTCACCTAATAGTGAGCAGTATGTGTACCAAGTTTGGTTGCAGTTGGTCCATTATTTTTGGACGAGGTGCAGGACAACGGCTCTCATGATGTATCAGTAATTCAAGAATATCATTCTTTATGTCTTAATGCCTCCTGTAGCGTATGTCGTAGGTGTTTAATTCATGACAGCGGTTGTCCGCCTAATACTGAGCAGAATGTGTACCAAGTTTGGTTGCAGTCGGTCCATTATTTTAGGAAGAGGTGCAGGAAAATGGCTCAAATGATGTAACAGTAATTCAAGAATATCATTGTTTATGACTTCATGTCTCCTGTAGCGTAAATCGTAAGTGTTTAATTCATGACAGCGGTTGTTCGCCTGATAGTAAGTAGTATGTATACCAAGTTTGGTTGCAGTCGTTCCATTAGTTTAGGAGGAGGTGCAGGAAAGAGTCTCGCATGATGTAGCAGTTTTTCAAGAATATCATTCTTTATGACCTCATGTCTCCTGTAGCGTAAGTCGTAGGTGTTTAATTCATGACAGCGGTTGATCGCCTAATAGTACGCAGTATGTGTACCAAGTTTGGTCTAAGTCGGTACATTATTTTAGGAGGTGGTGCAGGACAAAGGCTCGCATGATGTAACAGTATTTCAAGAATATCCTAGTTTATATCTTCATGTCTCCTGCATCGTGAGTCGTAGGTGTTTAATTCATGACAGCAGTTGTTCGCCTAATAGTAAGCAGTATGTGTACCAAATTTTTGCAGTTGGTCCATTAATTTAGGAGGAGGTGCAGGACAAAGGCTCACATGATGTAGCAGTAATTCAAGCCTATCATAGTTTATGACTTCATATCTCCCGTAGCGGAAGTTGTAGGTGTTTAATTCATGACAGCGGTTTTTCGCCTAATAGTAAGCAGTATGTGTACCAACTTTGGTTGCAGTCGGTACATAATTTTACGAGGAGGTGCAGCATAATGTCTAACATGATGTAGCAGTAATTCAAGAATATCATTGTTTATGACGTCATGTCTCCTGTATCGTGAGTCGTAGGTGTTTAATTCATGACAGCGGTTGTTCGACTGATAGTAAGAAGTATGTGTACCAAGGTAGGTTGCAGTCGGTCCATTATTTTAGTAGGAGGTGCAGGAAAATGTCTCGCATTATGGAGGAGTAATTCAAGAATATCATTGTTTATGACCTCATGTCTTCTATATCGAAAGACGTAGGTGTTTATTTTATGACAGCGGTTGTTCGCCTAATGGTAAACAGTATGTATACCAAGTTTGGTTGCAGTTGTTCCATTAGTTTAGGAGGAGGTGCAAGAAAGAGGCTCACATGATGTAGCAGTAATTCAAGAATATCATTGTTTATGAATTCTTGACTTCTGTAGCGTAAGTCGTAGGTGTTTTATTCATGACAGCGGTTGTCACCTGATAGTAAGCACTATGTGAACCAACTTTAGTTGCAGTCGGTCCATTATTTTAGGAGGAGGTTCAGGAAAATGGCTCGCATGGTGTAGCAGTACTTCAAGAATATCATTGCTTATGACTCCATGCCTCCTGTAGCGTAAGTCGTAGGTGTTTTATTCATGACAGCGGTTATTCGCCTGATCGTAAGCAGTATGTGTACCAACATTGGTTGCAGTCGGACCATTACTTTAGGAGGAGGTGCAGGAAAATGGCTCTGCAATATGTAGCAGTAATTCAAGAATATCATTCTTTATGACTTCATGTCTCCTTTAGCGTAAGTCGTAGGTGTTTAATCCATGACAGCGGTTGTTCCCCTAATAGTAAGCAGTATGTGTACCAAGGTTGGTTGCAGTCGGTCCATTGTTGTAGTAGGAGGTGCAGGAAAATGGCTCACATGATGTAGCAGTTATTCAAGAATATCTTTGTTTATGACTTCATGTCTTCTATAGCGATAGACATAGGTGATTATTTCATGACAGCGGTTGTCCGCCTAATAGTAAGCAGTATGTGTACCAAGTTTGGTTGCAGTCGGTCCATTATTTTAGGAGGAGGTGCAGGAAATTATCTCGCATGATGTAGCAGTAATTCAAGAATATCATTGTTTATGATTCATGCCTCCTATAGCGTAAGTCGTAGGTGTTTTATTCATGACAGCGGTTGTTCGCCTGATCGTGAGCAGTATGTGTACCAACATTGGTTGCAGTCGGACCATTATTTTAGGAGGAGGTGCAGGAAAATGGCTCACATGCTGTAGCAGTAATTCAAGATTATCATTGTTTATGACTTCATGTCTCCTGTAGCGTAAATCGTAGGTGTTTAAATCATGACAGCGGTTGTTCACCTAAAAGTAAGCAGTATGTGTACCATGTTTGGTTGCAGTCGGTCCATAATTTTAGTAGGATGTTCAGGAAAATGACTCGAATTATGTTGCAGTAATTCAAGAATATCATTGTTTATGACTTCATGCCTCCTGTAGCGAAAGTCGTACATGTTTAATTCATGACAGCGGTTGTTCGCCTGATAGTAAGCAGTATGTGTACCAAGTTTGGTTGCAGTTGGTACATTAGTTTAGGAGGAGGTGCAGGAAAGAGGCTCGATGATGTAGCAGTATTTAGAGAATATCATTCTTTATGACTTCATGTCTCCTGTAGCGTAAGTCGTAGGTGTTTAATTCATGACAGCGGTTGTCCACCTAATAGTGAGCAGTATGTGTACCAAGTTCGGTTGCAGTCTGTCCATTACTTTAGGAGGAGGTGCAGGAAAATGGCTCTGCAATATGTAGCAGTAATTCAGGAATATCATTGTTTATGACTTCATGTCTCCTGTGGCGTAAGTCATAGGTGTTTAATTCATGACAGCGAATGTTCGCCTAATAGTACGCAGTATGTGTACCAAGTATGGTTGCAGTCGTTCCACTAGCTTAGGAGGAGGTGCAGGAAAGAGGCTCACATGATGTAGCAGTAATTCAAGAATATCATTGTTTATGACTTCATTTCACCTGTAGCATAAGTCGTAGGTGTTTAATTCATGACAGCGGCTGATCGCCTAATAGTACAAGTATGTGTACCACGTTTTGTATCAGTCGGTACATTATTTTGGGAGGAGGTGCAGGACAAAGACTCGCATGATGTAGCAGTATTTCAAGAATATCATAGTTTATATCTTCTTGTCTCCTGTATCGTAAGTCGTAGGTGTTTAATTCATGACAGCAGTTGTTCGCCTAATAGTAAGCCGTATGTGTACCAAGTTTGGTTGCAGTCGGTCCATTATTTTAGGACGAGGTTCAGGACAAAGGCTCGCATGATGTAGCAGTAATTCAAGAATATCATAGTTTATGACTTCATATCTCCTGTAGCGTAAGTCGTAGGTGTTTAATTCATGACAGCGGTTGTTCGCCTAATAGTAAGCAGTATGTGTAAACACTTTGGTTGCAGTCGGTACATTATTTTACGAGGAGGTGCAGGAAAATGTCTCACATGATGTAGCAGTAATTCAAGAATATCATTGTTTATGACTTCATGTCTCCTGTAGCATAGGTCGTATGTGTTGAAATCATGACAGCGGTTATTCGCCTAATAGTAAGCAGTATGTGTACCAAGTTTGCAGTCGGATCATTATTTTAGGAGGACGTGCAGGAAAATGGCTCGCATGATGTTGCAGTAATTCAAGAATATCATTCTTTATTACTTCATGTCTCCTGTAGCGTAAGTCGTAGGTGTTTAATTCATGACAGCGGTTGTCCGCCTAATAGTGAATAGTATGTGTACCAAGTTTGGTTGCAGTTGGTCCATTACTTTAGGAGGAGATGCAGGATAATGGCTCACATGATGTAACTGTAATTCAAGAATATCATTGTTTAAGACATAATGTCTCCTGTAGTGTAAGTCGTAGGTGATTAATTCATGACTGCGGTTGTTCGCCGAATAGTAAGCAGTATGTGTACCAAGTTTTGTTGCAGTTGGTCCACTATTTTAGGAGGAGGTGCAGGAAAATGGCACACATGATGTAACTGTAATTCAAGAATATCATTTTTTATGACATAATGTCTCCTGTAGTGTAAGTCGTAGGTGTTTAATTGATGACTGCGGTTGTTCGCCTAATAGTAAGCAGTATGTGTACCAAGTATAGTTGCAGTCGTTCCATTAGTTTAGGAGGAGGTGCAGGAAAGAGGCTCGCATGATGTAGCAGTATTTCAAGATTATCTTTCTTTATGGCTTCATGTCTCCTGTCGCGTAAGTCGTAGGTGTTTAATTCGTGACAGCAGTTGTCCGCCTAATAGTGAGCAGTATGTGTACCAAGGTTGGTGTCAGTCGGTCCATTATTTTAGTAGGAGGTGTAGGAAAATGTCTCACATTATTTAGCAGTAATTCAAGAATATCATTGTTTATGACTTCATGTCTTCTATAGCGTAAGTCGTAGGTGTTTATTTCATGGCAGCTGTTGTTCGCCTAGTAGAAAACAGTATGTGTACCAAGTTTGGTTGCAGTCGTTCCATTAGTTTAGGAGGAGGTGCAGGAAAGAGGCTCACATGATGTAGCAATAATTCAAGAATATCATTGTTTATGACTTCATCTCTCCTGTAGCCTAAGTCGTAGGTGTTTAATTCATGACAGTGGTTGTCCGCCTAATAGTGAGCAGTATGTGTACCAAGTTTGGTTGCTGTCGGTACACTAGTTTAGGAGGAGGTGCAGGAAAGAGGCTCGATGATGTAGCAGTATTTCAAGAATATCATTCATTATGACTTCATGTCTCCTGTAGCGTCTGTCGTAGGTGTTTAATTCATGACAGCGGTTGTCCGGCTAATAGTGAGCAGTATGTGTACCAAGGTTGGTTGCAGTCAGTCCATTATTTTGGTAGGAGGTGCAGGAAAATGACTCGCATTATGTAGCAGTAATTCAAGAATATCATTGTTTATGACTTCATGTCTACTATAGCGTAAGTCGTAGGTGTTTAATTCATGACAGCGGTTGTTCGCCTGATAGTAAGCAGTATGTGTACCAAGTTTGGTTGCAGTCGTTCCATTAGTTTAGGAGGAGGTGCAGGAAAGAGGCTTACATGATGTAGCAGTTTTTCAAGAATATCAATCTTTATGACTTCACGTCTCCAGTAGCGTATGTCGTAGGTGTTTTATTCATGACAGCGGTTGTTCTCCTGATAGTAAGCAGTATGTGTACCAACATTGGTTGCAGTCGGACCATTATTTTTGGAGGAGGTGCAGAAAAATGGCTCGCATGATGTAGCAGTAATTCAAGAATATCATTGTTTATGACTTAATGTCTCCTGTAGCGTAAGTCGTAGGTGTCTAATCCATGACAGCGGTTGTTCCCCTAATAGTAAGCAGTATTTGTGCCATGTTTGTTTGTAGTCGTTCCATTAGTTTAGGAGGAGGTGCAGGAAAGAGGCTCGATGATGTAGCAGTATTTCAAGAATATCATTCTTTATGACTTCATGTCTCCTGTAGCGTAAGTCGTAGGTGTTTAATTCATGACAGCGGTTGTCCGCCTAATAGTGAGCAGTATGTGTACCAAGGTTGGTTTCAGTAGGTCCATTATTATGGTAGGAGGTGCAGGAAAATAACTCGCATTATGTAGCAGTAATTCAAGAATATCATTGTTTATGACTTCATGTCTACTATAGCGTAAGACGTAGGTGTTTTATTCATGACAGCGGTTGTTCGAATGATAGTAAGCAGTATGTGTACCAAGTTTGGTTGCAGTCGTTCCATTAGATTAGGAGGAGGTGCAGAAGAGAGTCTCGATGATGTAGCAGTATTTGAAGAATATCATACTTTATGACTTCATGTCTCCTGTAGCGTAAGTCGTAGGTGTTTAATTCATGACAGCGGTTGTCCGCCTTATACTGAGCAGTATGTGTACCAAGTTTGGTTTCAGTCGTTCCATTAGTTTAGGAGGAGGTGCAGGAAAGAGGCCCACATGATGTAGCAGTAATTCAAGAATATCATTGTTTATGACATCATCTCTCCTGTAGCATACGTCGTAGGTGTCTAATCCATGACAGCGGTTTTTCGCCTAATAGTAAGCAGTATGTGTACCAAGTTTCATTGGAGTCGGTCCACTATTCTAGGAGGATGTGCAGGAAAATGGCTCACATTATGTAGCAGTAATTTAAGAAAATCCTTGTTTATGACTTCACTTCACCTGTAGCATAAGTCGTAGGTGTTTAATTCATGACAGTGGCTGATCGCGTAATAGAACACAGTATGTGTACCAAGTTTTGTATCAGTCGGTACATTATTTTAGGAGGAGGTGCAGGACAAAGACTCGCATGGTGTACCAGTAATTCAAGAATATTATAGTTAATATCTTCACGTCTCCTGTAGCGTAAGTCGTAGGTGTTTAATTCATGTCAGCGGTTGTTCGCCTAATAGTAAGCAGTATGTTTACCAAGTTTGGTTGCAGTTGGTCCATTACTTTAGGAGGAGGTGCAGGAAAATGGCTCACATGATGTAGCAGTTATTCAAGAATATCATTGTTTATGACTTCATCTCTCCTGTAGCGAAAGGCGTAGATGTTTAATTCATGACAGCGGTTGTTCGCCTGATAGTAAGCAGTATGTGTAGCAAGTTTGGTTGCAGTGAGTAAATTAGTTTAGGAGGAGGTGCAGGAAAGAGGCTTGATGATGTAGCAGTATTTCAAGACTATCATTGTTTATGACTTCATGTCTCCTGTAGCGTAAGTCGTAGGTGTTTAATCCATGACAGCGGTTGTTCCCCTAATAGTAAGCAGTATTTGTGCCAAGTTTGTTGGCAGTCGTTCCATTAGTTTAGGAGGAGGTGCAGGAAAGAGGCTCGCATGATGTAGCAGTATTTCAATAATATCATTATTTATGACTTCATGTCTCCTGTAGCGTAAGTCGTACGTGTTGAATTCATGACAGCGGTTGTCCGCATAATAGTGAGCAGTATGTGTACCAAGGTTGGTTGCAGTCAGTCCATTATTTTGGTAGGAGGTGATGGAAAATGACTCGCATTATGTAGCAGTAATTCAAGAATATCATTGTTTATGACTTCATGTCTACTGTAGCGTAAGACGTAGGTGTTTATTTCATGACAGCGATTGTTCGCCTAATAGTAAACTGTATGTATACCAAGTTTGGTTGCAGTCGTTCCATTAGTTTAGGAGGAGGTGCAGGAAAGAGGCTCACATGATGTAGCAGTAATTCAAGAAAATCATTGTTTATGACTTCATTTCTCCTGTAGCGTGAGTCGTAGTTGTTTAATTCATGACAGCGGTAGTTCTCCTAATAGTAAGCAGTAGGTGTACCAAGTTTCGTTGCAGTCGGTCCACTATTTTAGGAGGAGGTGAAGGAAAATGGCCCACATGATGTAACTGTAATTCAAGAATATTATTGTTTATGACTTCATGTCTCCTGTAGTGTAAGTCGTAGGTGTTTAATTCATGACAGCGGTTGTCCGCCTTATACTGAGCAGAATGTGAACCAAGTCTGGTTGCAGTCGGTCCATTATTTTAGGAAGAGGTGCAGGAAAATGGCTCACATGATGTAACAGTAATTCAAGAATATCATTGTTTATGACTTCATGTCTCCAGTAGCGTAAGACTTAGGTGTTAAATTCATGACAGCGGTTGATCGCCTAATAGTAAGCCGTATGAGTACCAAGTTTGGTTGCAGTCGGTCCATTATTTTAGGACGAGGTTCAGAACAAAGGCTCGCATGATGTAGCAGTAATTCAAGAATATCATAGTTTATGACTTCATATCTCCTGTAGCGTAAGTCGTAGGTGTTTAATTCATGACAGCGGTTGTTCGCCTAATAGTAAGCAGTATGTGTACCCACTTTGGTTGCAGTCGGTACATTATTTTCCGAGGAGGTGCAGGAAAATGGCTCACATGATGTAGCAGTTATTTAAGAATATCTTTGTTTATGACTTCATTTCTCCTGTAGCATAAGTCGTAGGTGTTTAATTCATGACAGCGGCTGATCGCCTAATAATACACAGTATGTGTACCAAGTTTTGTATCAGTCGGTACATAATTTTAGGAGGAGGTGCAGGACAAAGGCTCGCATGGTGTACCAGTAAGTCAAGAATATCATAGGTAATATCTTCACGTCTCCTGTAGCGTTAGTCGTAGGTGTTTAATTCATGACAGCGGTTGTTCGCCTAATAGTAAGAAGTATGTTTACCAAATTTGGTTGCAGTTGGTCCATTACTTTAGGAGGAGGTGCAGGAAAATGGCTCACATGATGTAGCAGTTATTCAAGAATATCATTGTTTATGACTTCATGTCTACTGTAGCGTAATTCGTAGGTGTTTAATCCATGACAGCAGTTGTTCCCCTAATACTAAGCAGTATGTGTACCAGGTTTGGTTGCAGTCGTTCCATTAGTTTAGGAGGAGGTGCAGGAAAGAGGCTCGCATGATGTAGCTGTATTTCAAGAATAACATTCTTTATGACTTCAAGTCTCCTGTAGCATAAGTCTTAGGTGTTTAATTCATGACAGCGGTTGTTCGCCTAATAGTAAGCAGTATGTGTACCAAGTTTCGTTGCAGTCGGTCCACTATTTTAGGAGGAGGTGCAGGAAAATGGCTCACATGATGTAACTGTAATTCAAGAATATCATTGTTTATGACATAATGTCTCCTGTAGTGTAAGTCGTGGGTGTTTAATTCATGACTGTGGTTGTTCGCCTAATAGTAAACAGTATGTGTACCAAGTTTAGTTGCAGTCGTTCCATTAGTTTAGGATGAGGTGCAGGAAAGATGCTCGCATGATGTAGCAGTATTTCAAGATTATCAGTCTTTATGACTTCATGTCTCCTGTCGCGTAAGTCGTAGGTGTTTAATTCGTGACAGCGGTTGTCCGCCTAATAGTGAGCAGTATGTGTACCAAGGTTGGTAGCAGTCGGTCCATTATTTTAGTAGTAGGTGTAGAAAAATGTCTCACATTATCTACCAGTAATTCAAGAATATCATTGTTTATGACTTCATGTCTTCTATAGCGTAAGTCGTAGGTGTTTATTTCATGGCAGCTGTTGTTCGCCTAGTAGAAAACAGTATGTGTACCAAGGTTGGTTGCAGTCAGTCCATTATTTTGGTAGGAGGTGATGGAAAATGACTCGCATTATGTAGCAGTAATTCAAGAATATCATTGTTTATGACTTCATGTCTACTGTAGCGTAAGACGTAGGTGTTTATTTCATGACAGCGATTGTTCGCCTAATAGTAAACTGTATGTATACCAAGTTTGGTTGCAGTCGTTCCATTAGTTTAGGAGGAGGTGCAGGAAAGAGGCTCACATGATGTAGCAGTAATTCAAGAAAATCATTGTTTATGACTTCATTTCTCCTGTAGCGTGAGTCGTAGTTGTTTAATTCATGACAGCGGTAGTTCTCCTAATAGTAAGCAGTAGGTGTACCAAGTTTCGTTGCAGTCGGTCCACTATTTTAGGAGGAGGTGAAGGAAAATGGCTCACATGATGTAACTGTAATTCAAGATTATTATTGTTTATGACTTCATGTCTCCTGTAGTGTAAGTCGTAGGTGTTTAATTCATGACAGCGGTTGTCCGCCTTATACTGAGCAGAATGTGAACCAAGTCTGGTTGCAGTCGGTCCATTATTTTAGGAAGAGGTGCAGGAAAATGGCTCACATGATGTAACAGTAATTCAAGAATATCATTGTTTATGACTTCTTGTCTCCAGTAGCGTAAGACTTAGGTGTTAAATTCATGACAGCGGTTGATCGCCTAATAGTAAGCCGTATGAGTACCAAGTTTGGTTGCAGTCGGTCCATTATTTTAGGACGAGGTTCAGAACAAAAGCTCGCATGATGTAGCAGTAATTCAAGAAATTCATAGTTTATGACTTCATATCTCCTGTAGCGTAAGTCGTAGGTGTTTAATTCATGACAGCGGTTGTTCGCCTAATAGTAAGCAGTATGTGTACCCACTTTGGTTGCAGTCGGTACATTATTTTCCGAGGAGGTGCAGGAAAATGGCTCACATGATTTAGCAGTTATTTAAGAATATCTTTGTTAATGACTTCATTTCTCCTGTAGCATAAGTCGTAGGTGTTTAATTCATGACAGCGGCTGATCGCCTAATAGTACACAGTATGTGTACCAAGTTTTGTATCAGTCGGTACATAATTTTAGGAGGAGGTGCAGGACAAATGCTCGCATGGTGTACCAGTAAGTCAAGAATATCATAGGTAATATCTTCACGTCTCCTGTAGCGTAAGTCGTAGGTGTTTAATTCATGACAGCGGTTGTTCGCCTAATAGTAAGCAGTATGTTTACCAAATTTGGTTGCAGTTGGTCCATTACTTTAGGAGGAGGTGCAGGAAAATGGCTCACATGATGTAGCAGTTATTCAAGAATATCATTGTTTATGACTTCATGTCTCCTGTAGCGTAATTCGTAGGTGTTTAATCCATGACAGCAGTTGTTCCCCTAATACTAAGCAGTATGTGTACCAGGTTTGGTTGCAGTCGTTCCATTAGTTTAGGAGGAGGTGCAGGAAAGAGGCTCGCATGATGTAGCTGTATTTCAAGAATAACATTCTTTATGACTTCAAGTCTCCTGTAGCATAAGTCTTAGGTGTTTAATTCATGACAGCGGTTGTTCGCCTAATAGTAAGCAGTATGTGTACCAAGTTTCGTTGCAGTCGGTCCACTATTTTAGGAGGAGGTGCAGGAAAATGGCTCACATGATGTAACTGTAATTCAAGAATATCATTGTTTATGACATAATGTCTCCTGTAGTGTAAGTCGTGGGTGTTTAATTCATGACTGTGGTTGTTCGCCTAATAGTAAACAGTATGTGTACCAAGTTTAGTTGCAGTCGTTCCATTAGTTTAGGATGAGGTGCAGGAAAGATGCTCGCATGATGTAGCAGTATTTCAAGATTATCAGTCTTTATGACTTCATGTCTCCTGTCGCGTAAGTCGTAGGTGTTTAATTCGTGACAGCGGTTGTCCGCCTAATAGTGAGCAGTATGTGTACCAAGGTTAGTAGCAGTCGGTCCATTATTTTAGTAGTAGGTGCAGAAAAATGTCTCACATTATCTACCAGTAATTCAAGAATATCATTGTTTATGACTTCATGTCTTCTATAGCGTAAGTCGTAGGTGTTTATTTCATGGCAGCTGTTGTTCGCCTAGTAGAAAACAGTATGTGTACCAAGGTTGGTTGCAGTCAGTCCATTATTTTGGTAGGAGGTGATGGAAAATGACTCGCATTATGTAGCAGTAATTCAAGAATATCATTGTTTATGACTTCATGTCTACTGTAGCGTAAGACGTAGGTGTTTATTTCATGACAGCGATTGTTCGCCTAATAGTAAACTGTATGTATACCAAGTTTGGTTGCAGTCGTTCCATTAGTTTAGGAGGAGGTGCAGGAAAGAGGCTCACATGATGTAGCAGTAATTCAAGAAAATCATTGTTTATGACTTCATTTCTCCTGTAGCGTGAGTCGTAGTTGTTTAATTCATGACAGCGGTAGTTCTCCTAATAGTAAGCAGTAGGTGTACCAAGTTTCGTTGCAGTCGGTCCACTATTTTAGGAGGAGGTGAAGGAAAATGGCTCACATGATGTAACTGTAATTCAAGAATATTATTGTTTATGACTTCATGTCTCCTGTAGTGTAAGTCGTAGGTGTTTAATTCATGACAGCGGTTGTCCGCCTTATACTGAGCAGAATGTGAACCAAGTCTGGTTGCAGTCGGTCCATTATTTTAGGAAGAGGTGCAGGAAAATGGCTCACATGATGTAACAGTAATTCAAGAATATCATTGTTTATGACTTCTTGTCTCCAGTAGCGTAAGACTTAGGTGTTAAATTCATGACAGCGGTTGATCGCCTAATAGTAAGCCGTATGAGTACCAAGTTTGGTTGCAGTCGGTCCATTATTTTAGGACGAGGTTCAGAACAAAAGCTCGCATGATGTAGCAGTAATTCAAGAAATTCATAGTTTATGACTTCATATCTCCTGTAGCGTAAGTCGTAGGTGTTTAATTCATGACAGCGGTTGTTCGCCTAATAGTAAGCAGTATGTGTACCCACTTTGGTTGCAGTCGGTACATTATTTTCCGAGGAGGTGCAGGAAAATGGCTCACATGATTTAGCAGTTATTTAAGAATATCTTTGTTAATGACTTCATTTCTCCAGTAGCATAAGTCGTAGGTGTTTAATTCATGACAGCGGCTGATCGCCTAATAGTACACAGTATGTGTACCAAGTTTTGTATCAGTCGGTACATAATTTTAGGAGGAGGTGCAGGACAAATGCTCGCATGGTGTACCAGTAAGTCAAGAATATCATAGGTAATATCTTCACGTCTCCTGTAGCGTAAGTCGTAGGTGTTTAATTCATGACAGCGGTTGTTCGCCTAATAGTAAGCAGTATGTTTACCAAATTTGGTTGCAGTTGGTCCATTACTTTAGGAGGAGGTGCAGGAAAATGGCTCACATGATGTAGCAGTTATTCAAGAATATCATTGTTTATGACTTCATGTCTCCTGTAGCGTAATTCGTAGGTGTTTAATCCATGACAGCAGTTGTTCCCCTAATACTAAGCAGTATGTGTACCAGGTTTGGTTGCAGTCGTTCCATTAGTTTAGGAGGAGGTGCAGGAAAGAGGCTCGCATGATGTAGCTGTATTTCAAGAATAACATTCTTTATGACTTCAAGTCTCCTGTAGCATAAGTCTTAGGTGTTTAATTCATGACAGCGGTTGTTCGCCTAATAGTAAGCAGTATGTGTACCAAGTTTCGTTGCAGTCGGTCCACTATTTTAGGAGGAGGTGCAGGAAAATGGCTCACATGATGTAACTGTAATTCAAGAATATCATTGTTTATGACATAATGTCTCCTGTAGTGTAAGTCGTGGGTGTTTAATTCATGACTGTGGTTGTTCGCCTAATAGTAAACAGTATGTGTACCAAGTTTAGTTGCAGTCGTTTCATTAGTTTAGGATGAGGTGCAGGAAAGATGCTCGCATGATGTAGCAGTATTTCAAGATTATCAGTCTTTATGACTTCATGTCTCCTGTCGCGTAAGTCGTAGGTGTTTAATTCGTGACAGCGGTTGTCCGCCTAATAGTGAGCAGTATGTGTACCAAGGTTGGTAGCAGTCGGTCCATTATTTTAGTAGTAGGTGTAGAAAAATGTCTCACATTATCTACCAGTAATTCAAGAATATCATTGTTTATGACTTCATGTCTTCTATAGCGTAAGTCGTAGGTGTTTATTTCATGGCAGCTGTTGTTCGCCTAGTAGAAAACAGTATGTGTACCAAGTTTGGTTGCAGTCGTTCCATTAGTTTAGGAGGAGGTGCAGGAAAGAGTCTCACATGATGTAGCAATAATTCAAGAATATCATTGTTTATGACTTCATCTCTACTGTAGCGTAAGTCGTAGGTGTTTAATTCATGACAGTGGTTGTCCGCCTAATAGTGAGCAGTATGTGTACCAAGTTTGGTTTCTGTCGGTACATTAGTTTAGGAGGAGGTGCAGGAAAGAGGCTCGATGATGTAGCAGTATTTCAAGAATATCATTCATTATGACTTCATGTCTCCTGTAGCGTAAGTCGTAGGTGTTTTATTCATGACAGCGGTTGTTCTCCTGTTACTAAGCAGTATGTGTACCAACATTGGTTGCAGTCGGACGATTATTTTAGGAGGAGGTGCAGGAAAATGGCTCGTATGATGTAGCAGTAATTCAAAAATATCATTGTTTATGACATCATGTCTCCTGTAGCGTAAGTCGTAGGTGTTTAATTCATGACAGTGGTTGTCCGCCTAATAGTGTGCAGTATATGTACCAAGTTTGGTTGCTGTCGGTACATTAGTTTAGGAGGAGGTGCAAGAAAGATGCTCGATGATGTAGCAGTATTTCAAGAATATCATTCATTATGACTTCATGTCTCCTGTAGCGTAAGTCGTAGGTGTTGAATTCATGACAGCGGTTATTCGCCTGATAGTAAGCAGTATGTGTACCAAGTTTGTTTGCAGTCGGTCCATTATTTTAGGAGGAGGTGCAGGAAAATGGCTCGCATGATGTAGCAGTAATTCAAGACTATCATCGTTTATGACTTCATTCCTCCTGTAGCGTATATCGTAGGTGTTTTATTCATGACAGCGGTTGTTCTCCTGATAATAAGCAGTATGTGTACCAACATTGGTTGCAGTCGGACCATTATTTTAGGAGGAGGTGCAGGAAAATTGCTCACATGATGTAGCAGTAATTCAAGAATATCATTGTTTATGACTTCATGTCTCCTGTAGCGTAAGTCGTAGGTGTTTAATCCATGACAGCAGTTGTTCCCCTAATAGTAAGCAGTATTTGTGCCATGTTTGTTTGCAGTCGTTCCATTAGTTTAGGAGGAGGTGCAGGAAAGAGGCTCGCATGATGTAGCAGTATTTCAAGAATATCATTGTTTATGACTTCATGTCTACTATAGCGTAAGACGTAGGTGTTTATTTGATGACAGCGATTGTTCGCCTAATAGTAAACAGTATGTATATCAAGTTTGGTTGCAGTCGTTCCATTAGTTTAGGAGGAGGTGCAGGAAAGAGGCTCACATGATGTAGCAATAATTCATGAATATCATTGTTTATGACTTTATCTCTCCTGTAGCGTAAGTCGTAGGTGTTTAATTCATGACAGTGGTTGTCCGCCTAAAAGTGAGCAGTATGTGTACCAAGTTTGGTTGCTGTTGGTACATTAGTTTAGGAGGAGGTGCAGGAAAGAGGCTCGATGATGTAGCAGTATTTCAAGAATATCATTCATTATGACTTCATGTCTCCTGTAGCGTAGTCGTAGGTGTTGAATTCATGACAGCAGTTATTCGCCTGATAGTTATCAGTATGTGTACCAAGTTTGTTTGCAGTCGGTCCATTATTTTAGGAGGAGGTGCAGGAAAATGACTCGCATTATGTAGCAGTAATTCAAGAATATCATTTTTTATGACTTCATGTCTCCTGTAGCGTAAGTCGTAGGTGTTTAATTCATGACAGCGGTTGTCCGCCTAATAGTGAGCAGTATGTTTACCAAGGTTGGTTGCAGTCGGTCCATTATTTTGGTAGGAGGTGCAGAAAACTAACTCGCATTATGTAGCAGTAATTCCAGAATATCATTGTTTATGAGTTCATGTCTACTATAACGTAAGACGTAGGTGTTTATTTCATGACAGCGATTGTTCGCCTAATAGTAAACAGTATGTATACCACGTTTGGTTGCAGTCGTTCCATTAGTTTAGGAGGAGGTGCTGGAAAGAGGCTCACATGATGTAGCAGTAATTCAAGAAAATCATTGTTTATGACTTCATCTCTCCTGTAGCGTGAGTCGTAGGTGTATAATTCATGACAGCGGTAGTTCGCCTAATAGTAAGTAGTAGGTGTACCAAGTTTCGTTGCAGTCGGTCCACTATTTTAGGAGGAGGTGCAGGAAAATGGCTCACATGATGTAATTGTAATTCAAGAATATCATTGTTTATGACTTCATGTCTCCTGTAGTGTAAGTCGTAGGTGTTTAATTCATGACAGCTGTTGTTCGCCTAATAGTAAGCAGTATGTGTACCAAGTTTGGTTGCAGTCGTTCCATTAGTTTAGTAGGAGTTGCAGGAAAGAGGCTCGCATGATGTAGCAGTATTTCAAGAATATCATTCTTTATGACTTCATGTCTCCTGTAGCGTAAGTCGTAGGTGTTTAATTCATGACAGCGTTTGTCCGCCTAATAGTGAGCAGTATGTGTACCAAGGTAGGTTGCAGTCGGTCCATTATTTTAGTAGGAGGTGCAGGAAAATGTCTCACATTATGTAGCAGTAATTCAAGAATATCATTGTGTATGACTTCATGTCTTCTATAGCGTAAGTCGTAGGTGTTTATTTCATGACAGCGGTTGTTCGCCCAATAGTAAACAGTATGTGTACCAAGTTTGGTTGCAGTCGCTCCATTAGTTTAGGAGGAGGTGCAGGAAAGAGGCCCACATGATGTAGTAGTTATTAAAGGATATCATTGTTTATGACTTCATCTCTCCTGTAGCGTAAGTCGTAGGAGTTCAACCTTTACATCGGTTGTTCGACTAATAGTAAGCAGTATGTGTACCAAGTTTCGTTGCATTCGGTCCACTATTTTAGCAGAAGTTGCAGGAAAATGGCTCACATGACGTAGCAGTAATTCAAGAATATCATTGTTTATGACTTCATGTCTAATTTATCGTAAATGTAGGTGTTGAATTCATGACACTGGTTATTCGCCTAATAGTTAGCAGGATGTGTACCAAGTTTGGTTGCAGTCGGGCTATTATTTTAGGAGGAGGTGAAGGAAGATGGCTCACATGATGTAGCAGTTATTCAGGAATATCATTGTTTATGACTTCATGTCTCCTGTAGCGTAAGTCGTAGGTGTTTAATTCAGCGGTTGATCGCCTAATAGTAAGCACTATGTGTACCAAGTTTGGTCTCAGTCAGTAAATTATTTTAGGAGGAGGTGCAGCACAAAGTCCCGCATGATGTAGCAGTAATTCAAGAATATCATAGTTTATTTCTTCATGTCTCCTGTAGCGTAAGTCGTAGGTGTTTAATTCATGATAGCGGTTGTTCGCCTATTAGTAAGCAGTATGTGTACTAAGTTTGGTTGCAGTCGGTCCATTATTTTACTAGGAGGTGCAGGACAAAATCTCGCATGATGTAGCAGTAATTGAAGAATATCATTGTTTATGACAACATGTCTCCTGTAGAAAAAGTCGTAGGTGTTTAATTCATGACAGCGGTTGTGCGCCTAATAGTAAGCAGTATGTGTACCAAGTTTGGTTGCATTCGGTACATTATTTTAGTAGGAGGTGTAGTAAAATGTCTCACATTATGTAGCAGTAATTCAAGAATATCATTGTTTATGACTTCATGTCTTCTATAGCGAAAGTCGTAGGTGTTTCTTTCATGACAGCGGTTGTTCGCCTAATAGAAAACAGTATGTGTACCAAGTTTGGTTGCAGTCGTTCCATTAGTTTAGGAGGAGGTGCAGGAGAGAGTCTCACAAGATGTAGCAATAATTCAAGAATATCTTTGTTTATGACTTCATCTCTCCTGTAGCGTAAGTCGT
Source organism: Locusta migratoria (assembly GCA_026315105.1). Lineage (NCBI taxonomy): Eukaryota > Metazoa > Arthropoda > Insecta > Orthoptera > Acrididae > Locusta > Locusta migratoria. The sequence continues at coordinate 799,496,050 of CM048755.1, read as the reverse complement.
AGGTGTTTAATTCATGACAGTTGTTGTCCGCCTAATATTGAGCAGTATGTGTACCAAGTTTGGTTGCTGTCGGTACATTAGTTTAGGAGGAGGTGCAGGAAAGAGGCTTGATGATGTAGCAGTATTCCAAGAATATCATTCTTTATGGCTTCATGTCTCCTGTAGCATAAGTCGTAGGTGTTGAATTCATGACAGCGGTTGTCGGCCTAATAGTGAGCAGTATGTGTACCAAGGTTGGTTGCAGTCGGTCCATTATTTTGGTAGGAGGTGCAGGAAAATGACTCGCATTATGTAGCAGTAATTCAAGAATATCATTGTTTATGACTTCATTCTTCTATAGCGTAAGACGTAGGTGTTTATTTCATGACAGCGATTGTTCGCCTAATAGTAAACAGTATGTATACCAAATTTGGTTGCAGTCGTTCCATTAGTTTAGGAGGAGGTGCAGGAAAGACGCTCACATGATGTAGCAGTAATTTAAGAAAATCATTGTTTATAACTTCATCTCGCCTGTAGCGAGAGTCGTAAGTGTTTAATTCATGACAGCGGTTGTTCGCCTAATAGTAAGCAGTAGGTGTACCAAGTTTCGTTGCAGTCGGTCCACAATTTTAGGAGGAGGTGCAGGAAAATAGCTCACATGATGTAACAGTAATTCAAGAATATCATTGTTTATGAATTCATGTCTCTTGTAGTGTAAGTCGTAGGTGTTTAATTCATGACAGCGGTTGTTCGCCTAATTGAAAACAGTATGTGTACCAAGTTTGGTTGCAGTCGTTCCATTAGTTTAGGAGGAGGTGCAGGAGAGAGGCTCACATGATGTAGCAATAATTCAAGAATATCATTGTTTAAGACTTCATCTCTCCTGTAACGTAAGTCGTAGGTGTTTAATTCATGACAGTTGTTGTCCGCTTAATAGTGAGCAGTATGTGTACCAAGTTTGGTTGCTGTCGGTACATTAGTTTCGGAGGAGGTGCAGGAAAGAGGCTTGATGATGTAGCAGTATTCCAAAATATCATTCTTTATGGCTTCATGTCTCCTGTAGCATAAGTCGTAGGTGTTGAATTCTTGACAACGGTTGTCCGCCTAATAGTGAGCAGTATGTGTACCAAGGTTGGTTGCAGTCAGTCCATTATTTTGGTAGGAGGTGCAGGAAAATGACTCGCATTATGTAGCAGTAATTCAAGAGTATCATTGTTTATGATTTCATGTCTTCTATAGCGTAAGACGTAGGCGTTTATTTCATGACAGCGATTGTTCGCCTAATAGTAAACAGTATGTATACTAAGTTTGGTTGCAGTCGTTCCATTAGTTTAGGAGGAGGTGCAGGAAATAGGCTCACATGATGTAGCAGTAATTCAAGAAAATCATTGTTTATGACTTCATCTCTCCTGTAGCGAGATTCGTAGGTGTTTAATTCATGACATCGGTTGTTCGCCTAATAGTAAGAAGTAGGTGTACCAAGTGTCGTTGCAGTCGGTCCACTATTTTAGGAGGAGGTGCAGGAAAATAGCTCACATGATGTAACAGTAATTCAAGAATATCATTGTTTATGACTTCATGACTCCTGTAGTGTAAGTCGTAGGTGTTTAATTCATGACCGCGGTTTCGCCTAATAGTAAGCAGTATGTGTACCAAGTTTCGTTGCAGTCGGTCCACAATTTTAGTTTAATTCAATACAGCGGTTGTTCGCCTAATAGTAAGCAGTATGTGTACCAAGTTTGGTCTTAGTTGGTACATTGTTTTAGGAGGAGGTGCAGCACAAAGTCCCGCATCATGTAGCAGTAATTCAAGAATATCATAGTTTATATCTTCATGTCTCCTGTAGCGTAAGTCGTAGGTGTTTAATTCATGATAGCGGTTGTTCGCCTAATAGTAAGCAGTATGTGTACCAACTTTCGTTGCAGTCGGTACATTATTTTACGAGGAGGTGCAGGAAAATGTCTCACATGGTGTAGCAGTAATTCAAGAATATCATTGTTTATGACTTCATGTCTCCATTAGCGTAATCGTAGGTGTTGAATTCATGACACCGGTTATTCGCCTAATAGTAAGCAGGATGTGTACCAAGTTTGGTTGCAGTCGGGCCATTATTTTAGGAGGAGGTGAAGGAAGATGGCTCACATGATGTAGCAGTTATTCAGGAATAACATTGTTTATGACTTCATGTCTCCTGTAGCGTAAGTCTTAGGTGTTTCATTCATGACAGCGGTTGTTCGCCTGATAGTAAGCAGTGTGTACCAAGTTTGGTTGCAGTCGGTCCTTTATTTTAGCAGGACGTGCTGGAAAATGGCTCACATGGAGTAGCAGTAATTCCAGAACATCATTGTTTATTACTTCATGGCTCTTGTAGGGTAAGTCGTAGGTGTTAATTTCATGACAGCCGTTGTTCGCCTAATAGTAGGCAGTATGTGTACCAAGTTTGGTTGCAGTCGGTACATTATTTTAGTAGAAGGTGAAGGAATATGGCTCACATGGTGTAGCAGTAATTCCAGAACATCATTGTTAATGACTTCATGTCTCCTGTGGCGTAAGTCGTAGGTGTTAATTTCATGACAGCGATTGTTCGCCTAATAGTAAACAGTATGTATATCAAGTTTGGTTGCAGTCGTTCCATTAGTTTAGGAGGAGGAGCAGGAAAGAGGCTCACATGATGTAGCAGTAATTCAAGAAAATCATTGTTTATGACTTCATCTCTCCTGTAGCGTGAGTCGTAGGTGTTTAATTCATGACAGCGGTAGTTCGCCTGATAGTAAAGAGTGTGTACCAAGTTTGGTTGGAGTTGGTCCATTATTTTAGCAGGACGTGCAGGAAAATGGCTCACATGGTGTAGCAGTAATTCCAGAACATCATTGTTTATGACTTCATGTCTCCTGTAGCGTAAGTCGTAGGTGTTAATTTCATGACAGCGATTGTTCGCCTAATAGTAAACATTATGTATACCAAGTTTGGTTGCAGTCGTTCCATTAGTTTAGGAGGAGGAGCAGGAAAGAGGCTCACATGATGTAGCAGTAATTCAAGAAAATCATTGTTTATGACTTCATCTCTCTTGTAGCGTGAGTCGTAGGTGTTTAATTCATGACAGCGGTAGTTCGCCTAATAGTAAGCAGTAGGTGTACCAAGTTTCGTTGCAGTCGGTCCACTATTTTAGGAGGAGGTGCAGGAAAATGGCTCACATGATGTAACAGTAATTCAAGAATATCATTGTTTATGACTTCATGACTCCTGTAGTGTAAGTCGTAGGGGTTTAATTCATGACCGCGGTTTCGCCTAATAGTAAGCAGTATGTGTACCAAGTTTCGTTGCAGTCGGTCCACAATTTTAGTTTAATTCAATACAGCGGTTGTTCGCCTAATAGTAAGCAGTATGTGTACCAAGTTTGGTCTCAGTTGGTACATTATTTTAGGAGGAGGTGCAGGAAAATGTCTCACATGATGTAGCAGTAATTCAAGAATATCATTGTTTATGACTTCATGTCTAATTTAGCGTAATCGTAGGTGTTGAATTCATGACACCGGTTATTCGCCTAATAGTAAGCAGGATGTGTACCAAGTTTGGTTGCAGTCGGGCTATTATTTTAGGAGGAGGTGAAGGAAGATGGCTCACATGATGTAGCAGTTATTCAGGAATATCATTGTTTATGACTTCATGTCTCCTGTAGTGTAAGTCATAGGTGTTTAATTCATGACCTCGGTTTCACCTAATAGTAAGCAGTATGTGTACCAAGTTTGGTTGCAGTTGTTCCATTAGTTTAGGAGAAGGTGCAGGAAAGAGGCTCGCATGATGTAGCAGTATTTCAAGAATATCATTCTTTATGACTTCATGTTTCCTGTAGCGTAAGTCGTAGGTGTTTAATTCAGCGGTTGATCGCCTAATAGTAAGCAGTATGTGTACGAAGTTTGGTCTCAGTCAGTAAATTATTTTAGGAGGAGGTGCAGCACAAAGTCCCGCATGATGTAGCAGTAATTCAAGAATATCATAGTTTATTTCTTCATGTCTCCTGTAGCGTAAGTCGTAGGTGTTTAATTCATGATAGCGGTTGTTCGCCTAATAGTAAGCAGTATGTGTACTAAGTTTGGTTGCAGTCGGTCCATTATTTTACTAGGAGGTGCAGGACAAAAGCTCGCATGATGTAGCAGTAATTGAGGAATATCATTGTTTATGACAAAATGTCTCCTGTAGAAAAAGTCGTAGGTGTTTAATTCATGACAGCGGTTGTTCGCCTAATTGTAAGCCGTATGTGTACAGGGTTTGGTTGCAGTCGGTACATTATTTTAGTAGGAGGTGTAGTAAAATGTCTCACATTATGTAGCAGTAATTCAAGAATATCATTGTTTATGACTTCATGTCTTCTATAGCGTAAGCCGTAGGTGTTTCTTTCATGACAGCGGTTGTTCGCCTAATAGAAAACAGTTTGTGTACCAAGTTTGGTTGCAGTCGTTCCATTAGTTTAGGAGGAGGTGCAGGAGAGAGTCTCACAAGATGTAGCAATAATTCAAGAATATCATTGTTTATGTCTTCATCTCTCTTGTAGCGTAAGTCGTAGGTGTTTAATTCATGACAGCGGTTGTCCGCCTAATAGTGAGCAGTATGTGTACCAAGGTTGGCTGCAGTCGGTCCATTATTATAAGAGGAGGTGCAGGAAAATGTCTCACATTATGTAGCAGTAATTCAAGAATGTCATTGTTTATGACTTCATGCCTTCTATAGCGTAAGTCGTATATGTTTATTTCATGACAGCGGTTGTTCGCCTAATAGTAAACAGTATGTGTACCAAGTTTGGTTGCAGTCGTTCCATTAGTTTAGGAGGAGGTGCAGGAAAGAGGCTGACATGATGTAGCAGTAATTCAAGGATATCATTGTTTATGACTTCATCTCTCCTGTAGCGTAAGTCGTAGGTGTTTCATTCATGACGGCAGTTGTCGCCTAATTGTAAGCAGTATGTGTACCATGTTTGGTTGCAGTCGGTTCATCATTTTAGGAGGAGGTGCAGGAAAATTGCTCGCATGATGTAGCACTAAATCAAGAATATCTTTGTTTATGACTTCATGTCTCCTGTCGCGTAAGTGGTAGGTGTTTCATTCATGACAGCGGTTGTTCGCCTAATTGTAAGCAGTATGTGTACCAAGTTTGGTTGTAGTCGGTCCATTATTTTAGCCGGACGTGCAGGAAAATAGCTCACATGGTGTAGCAGTAATTCCAAAACATCATTGTTTATGACTTCATGTCTCCAGTGGCGTAAGTCGTAGGTGTTAATTTCATGACAGCGATTGTTCGCCTAATAGTAAACAGTACGTATACCAAGTTTGGTTGCAGTCGTTCCATTAGTTTAGGAGGAGGAGCAGGAAAGAGGCTCACATGATGTAGCAGTAATTCAAGAAAATCATAGTTTATATCTTCATGTCTCCTGTAGCGTAAGTCGTAGATGTTTAATTCATGATAGCGTTACTTCACCTAATGGTAAGCAGTATGTGTACTAAGTTTGGTTGCAGTCGGTCCATTATTTTACTAGGAGGTGCAGGACAAAAGCTCGCATGATGTAGCAGTAATTGAAGAATATCATTGTTTATGACAACATGTCTCCTGTAGAATAAGTCCTGGCTGTTTATTTCATGACAGCGGTTGTTCGCCTAATAGTAAGCAGTATGTGTACCAAGTTTGGTTGCATTCGGTATATTATTTTAGTAGGAGGTGTAGGAAAATGTCTCACATTATGTAGCAGTAATTCAAGAATATCATCGTTTATGACTTCATGTCTTCTATAGCGTAAGTCGTAGGTGTTTATTTCATGACAGCGGTTGATCGCCTAATAGTAAGCAGTAGGTGTACCAAGTTTCGTTGCAGTCGGTCCACTATTTTAGGAGGAGGTGCAGGAAAATAGCTCACATGATGTAACAGTAATTCAAGAATATCATTGTTTATGACTTCATGACTCCTGTAGTGTAAGTCGTAGGTGTTTAATTCATGACCGCGGTTTCGCCTAATAGTAAGCAGTATGTGTACCAAGTTTGGTTGCAGTCGTTCCATTAGTTCAGGAGGAGGTGCAGGAAAGAAGCTCGCATGATGTAGCAGTATTTCAAGAATATCATTCTTTATGACTTCATGTCTCCTGTAGCGTAAGTCGTAGGTGTTTAATTCATGACAGCGGTTGTCCGCCTAATAGTGAGCAGTATGTTTACCAAGGTTGGTTGCAGTCGGTCCATTATTTTGGTAGGAGGTGCAGGAAATTAACTCGCATTATGTAGCAGTAATTCAAGAATATCATTGTTTATGACTTCATGTCTACTATAGCGTAAGACGTAGGTGTTTATTTCATGACAGCGATTGTTCGCCTAATAGTAAACAGTATGTATACCAAGTTTGGTTGCAGTCGTTCCATTAGTTTAGGAGGAGGTGCAGGAAAGAGGCTCACATGATGTAGCAGTAATTCAAGAAAATCATAGATTATGACTTTATCTCTCCTGTAGCGTGAGTCGTAGGTGTGTAATTCATGACAGCGGTAGTTCGCCTAATAGTAAGCAGTAGGTGTACCAAGTTTCGTTGCAGTCGGTCCACTATTTTAGGAGGAGGTGCAGGAAAATGGCTCACATGATGTAACTGTAAATCAAGAATATCATTGTTTATGACTTCATGTCTCCTGTGGTGTAAGTCGTGGGTGTTTAATTCATGACAGCGGTTGTTCGCCTAATAGTAAGCAGTATGTGTACCAAGTTTGGTTGCAGACGTTCCATTAGTTTAGGAGGAGGTGCAGGAGAGAGGCTCGCATGATGTAGCAGTATTACAAGAATATCATTCTTTATGACTTCATGTCTCCTGTAGCGTAAGTCGTAGGTGTTTAATTCATGACAGCGGTTGTCCGCCAAATAGTGAGCAGTATGTGTACCAAGGTTGGTGGCAGTCGGGATATTATTTTGGTAGGAGGTGCAGGAAAATAACTCGCATTATGTAGCAGTAATTCAAGAATATCATTGTTTATGACATCGTGTCTACTGAAGCGTAAGATGTAGGTGTTTATTTCATGACAGCGATTGTTCGCCTAATAGTAAACAGTATGTATACCAAGTTTGTTTACAGTCGTTCCATTAGTTTAGGAGGAGGTGCACGACAGAGGCTCACATGATGTAGCAGTAATTCAAGAAAATCTTTGTTTATGACTTCATCTCTCCTGTAGCGTGAGTCGTAGGTGTTTAATTCATGACAGCGGTTGTCCGCCTAATAGTGAGCAGTATGTGTACCAAGGTATTTTGCAGTCGGTCCATTATTTTAGTAGGAGGTGCAGGAAAATGTCTCACATTATGTAGCAGTAATTCAAGAATATCATTGTGTATGACTTCATGTCTTCTATAGCGTAAGTCGTAGGTGTTTATTTCATGACAGCGGTTGTTCGCCTAATAGTAAACAGTATGTGTACCAAGTTTGGTTGCAGTCGCTCCATTAGCTTAGGAGGAGGTGCAGGAAAGAGGCCCACATGATGTAGTAGTTATTCAAGGACATCATTGTTTATGACTTCATCTCTCCTGTAGCGTAAGTCGTAGGTGGTTAATTCATTACAACGGTTGTTCTCCTAATAGTAAGCAGTATGTGTACCAAGTTTCGTTGCAGTCGGTCCACTATTTTAGGAGAAGTTGCAGGAAAATGGCTCACATGACGTAGCAGTAATTCAAGAATATCATTGTTTATGACTTCATATCTCCTGTAGCGTAAGTCGTAGGTGTTTAATTCATGACAGCGGTTGATCGCCTAATAGTAATCAGTATGTGTACCAAGTTTAGTCTCAGTTGGTACATTATTTTAGGAGGAGGTGCAGCACAAAGTCCCGCATCATGTAGCAGTAATTCAAGAATATCATAGTTTATATCTTCATGTCTCCTGTAGCGTAAGTCGTAGGTGTTTATTTCATGATAGCGGTTGTTCGCCTAATAGTAAGCAGTATGTGTACCAACTTTGGTTGCAGTCGGTACATTATTTTAGGAGGAGGTGTTGGAAAATGTCTCACATGATGTAGCAGTAATTCAAGAATATCATTGTTTATGACTTCATGTCTACTTTAGCGTAATCGTAGGTGTTGAATACATGACACTGGTTATTCGCCTAATAGTAAGCAGGATGTGTACCAAGTTTGGTTGCAGTCGCTCTATTAGTTTAGGAGGAGGTGCAGGAAAGAGGCTCGAATGATGTAGCACTATTTCAAGAATATCATTCTTTATGACTTCATGTTTCCTGTAGCGTAAGTCGTAGCTGTTTAATTCATTACAGCGGTTGTTCGCCTAATAGTAAGCAGTATGTGTACCAAGTTTCGTTGCAGTCGGTCCACTATTTTAGGAGAAGTTGGAGGAAAATGGCTCACATGACGTAGCATTAATTGAAGAATATCATTGTTTATGACTTCATATCTCCTGTAGCGTAAGTCGTAGGTGTTTAATTCATGACAGCGGTTGATCGCCTAATAGTAAGCAGTATGTGTACCAAGTTTGGTCTTAGTTGGTACATTATTTTAGGAGGAGGTGCAGCACAAAGTCCCGCATCATGTAGCAGTAATTCAAGAATATCATAGTTTATATCTTCATGTCTCCTGTAGCGTAAGTCGTAGGTGTTTAATTCATGATAGCGGTTGTTCGCCTAATAGTAAGCAGTATGTGTACCAACTTTGGGTGCAGTCGGTACATTATTTTACGAGGAGGTGCAGGAAAATGTCTCACATGATGTAGCAGTTATTCAGGAATAACATTGTTTATGACTTCATGTCTCCTGTAGCGTAAGTTGTAGGTGTTTCATTCATGACAGCGGTTGTTCGCCTGATAGTAAGCAGTGTGTACCAAGTTTGGTTGCAGTCGGTACTTTATTTTAGCAGGACGTGCAGGAAAATGGCTCACATGGAGTAGCAGTAATTCCAGAACATCATTGTTTATTACTTCATGGCTCCTGTAGCGTAAGTCGTAGGTGTTAATTTCATGACAGCGGTTGTTCGCCTAATAGTAGGCAGTATGTGTACCAAGTTTGGTTGCAGTCGGTACATTATTTTAGTAGAAGGTGAAGGAAAATGGCTCACATGGTGTAGCAGTAATTCCAGAACATCATTGTTTATGACTTCATGTGTCCTTTAGCGTATTCGTAGGTGTTGAATTCATGACACCGGTTATTCTCCTAATAGTAAGCAGGATGTGTACCAAGTTTGGTTGCAGTCGGGCCATTATTTTAGGAGGAGGTGAAGGAAGATGGCTCACATGATGTAGCAGTTATTCAGGATTAACATTGTTTATGGCTTCATGTCTCCTGTAGCGTAAGTCGTAGGTGTTTAATTCATGACAGCGGTTGTTCGCCTGATAGTAAGCAGTGTGTACCAAGTTTGGTTGCAGTCGGTCCATTATTTTAGCAGGACGTGCAGGAAAATGGCTCACATGGTGTAGCAGTAATTCCAGAACATCATTGTTTATGACTTCATGTCTCCTGTGGCGTAAGTCGTAGGTGTTAATTTCATGACAGCGATTGTTCGCCTAATAGTAAACAGTATGTATATCAAGTTTGGTTGCAGTCGTTACATTAGTTTAGGAGGAGGAGCAGGAAAGAGGCTCACATGATGTAGCAGTAATTCAAGAAAATCATTGTTTATGCCTTCATCTCTCCTGTAGCGTGAGTCGTAGGTGTTTAATTTATGACAGCGGTAGTTCGCCTAATAGTAAGCAGTAGGTGTACCAAGTTTCGTTGCAGTCGGTCCACTATTTTAGGAGGAGGTGCAGGAAAATGGCTCACATGATGTAACAGTAATTCAAGAATATCATTGTTTATGACTTCATGGCTCCTGTAGCATAAGTCGTAGGTGTTAATTTCATGACAGTGGTTGTTCGCCTAATAGTAGGCAGTATGTGTACCAAGTTTGGTTGCAGTCATTACGTTATTTTAGTAGGAGGTGAAGGAAAATGGCTCACATGGTGTAGCAGTAATTCCAGAACATCATTGTTTATGACTTCATGTCTCCTTTAGCGTAATCGTAGGTGTTGAATTCATGACACCGGTTATTCTTCTAATAGTAAGCAGGATGTGTACAAGTTTGGTTGCAGTCGGGCCATTATTTTCGGAGGAGGTGAAGGAAGATAGCTCACATGATGTAGCAGTTATTCAGGATTAACATTGTTTATGACTTCATGTCTCCTGTAGCGTAAGTCGTAGGTGTTTAATTCATGACAGCGGTTGTTCGCCTGATAGTAAAGAGTGTGTACCAAGTTTGGTTGGAGTCGGTCCATTATTTTAGCAGGACGTGAAGGAAAATAGCTCACATGGTGTAGCAGTAATTCCAGAACATCATTGTTTATGACTTCATGTCTCCTGTGGCGTAAGTCGTAGGTGTTAATTTCATGACAGCGATTGTTCGCCTAATAGTAAATAGTATGTATACCAAGTTTGGTTGCAGTCGTTCCATTAGTTTAGGAGGAGGAGCAGGAAAGAGGCTCACATGATGTAGCAGTAATTCAAGAAAATCATTGTTTATGACTTCATCTCTCCTGTAGCGTGAGTCGTAGGTGTTTAATTCATGACAGCGGTAGTTCGCCTAATAGTAAGCAGTAGGTGTACCAAGTTTCGTTGCAGTCGGTCCACTATTTTAGGAGGAGGTGCATGAAAATGGCTCACATGATGTAACAGTAATTCAAGAATATCATTGTTTATGACTTCATGTCTCCTGTAGTGTAAGTCGTAGGTATTTAATTCATGACAGCGGTTGTTCGCCTAATAGTAAGCAGTATGTGTACCACGTTTGGTTGCAGTCGTTCTATTAGTTTAGGAGGAGGTGCAGGAAACAGGCTCGCATGATGTAGCAGTATTTCAAGAATATCATTCTTTATGACTTCATGTTTCCTGTAGCGTAAGTCGTAGGTGTTAAATTCAGCGGTTGATCGCCTAATGGTAAGCGGTATGTGTACCAAGTTTGGTCTCAGTCAGTACATTATTTTAGGAGGAGGTGCAGCACAAAGTCCCGCATGATGTAGCAGTAATTCAAGAATATCATAGTTTATATCTTCATGTCTCCTGTAGCGTAAGTCGTAGGTGTTTAATTCATGATAGCGGTTGTTCGCCAAATAGTAAGCAGTATGTGTACTAAGTTTGGTTGCAGTCGATCCATTATTATACTAGAAGGTGCAGGACAAAAGCTCGCATGATGTAACAGTAATTGAAGAATATCATTGTTTATGACAACATGTCTCCTGTAGAATAAGTCGTAGGTGTTTAATTCATGACAGCGGTTGTTCGCCTAATAGTAAGCAGTAGGTGTACCAAGTTTCGTTGCAGTTGGTCCACTATTTTATGAGGAGGTACAGGAAAATAGCTCACATGATGTAACAGTAATTCAATCATATCATTGTTTATGACTTCATGTCTCCTGTAGTGTAAGTCGTCAGTGTTTAATTCATGACAGCGGTTTTTCGCCTAATAGTAAGCAGTATGTGTACCAAGTTTGGTTGCAGTCGTTCCATTAGTTTAGGAGGAGGTGCTGGAAAATTGCTCGCATGACGTAGCACTAATTCAAGAATATCTTTGTTTATGACTTCATGTCTCCTGTCTCGTAAGTGGTAGGTGTTTCATTCATGACAGCGGTTGTCCCGCTTAATTGTAAGCAGTATGTGTACCACGTTTGGTTGTAGTCGGTCCACTATTTTAGGAAAAGTTGCAGGAAAATGGCTCAAATGTCGTAGCAGTAATTCAAGAATATCATTGTTTATGACATCATATCTCCAGTAGCGTAAGTCGTAGGTGTTTAATTCATGACAGCGGTTGATCGCCTAATAGTAAGCAGTATGTGTACCAAGTTTGGTTTCAGTCGGTACATTATTTTAGGAGGAGGTGCAGCACAAAGGCTCGCATGATGTAGGTGTTATTCAAGAATATCATTGTTTATGACACCATATCTCCTGTAGCGTAAGTCGTAGGTGTTTAATTCATGACAGCGGTTGTTCGTCTAATAGTAAGCAGTATGTGTACCAAGTTTGGTTGCATCTGGTACATTAGTGTAGGAGGAGGTTCAGGAAAGATGCTCGATAATGTAGTAGTATTTCCAGAATATCATTCTTTATGACTTCATGTCTACTGTAGCGTAAGTCGTAGGTGTTGAATTCATGACAGCGGTTATTCGCCTAGTAGTAAGCGGTATGTGTACAAAGTTTGGTTGTAGTCGGGCCATTATTTTAGGAGGAGGTGCAGGAAAATTGCTCACATGATGTAGCAGTAATTCAAGAATATCATTAATTAGTACTTCATGTCACCTGTAGCGTAAGTCGTAGGTGTTTTATTCATGACAGCGGTTGTTTGCCTGATAGTAAGCAGTATGTTTACCAAGTTTGGTTGCAGTCGGTCCATTATTTTAGGAGGAGGTGCAGGAAAATGGCTCGCATGTTGTAGCAGTAATTCAAGAATATCATTGTTTATGACTTCATGTCTCCTTTAGCGTAATCGAACGTGTTAAATTTATGACAGCGGTTATTCGCCTAATAATAAGCAGTATGTGTACCAAGTTTGGTTGCAGTCGGTCCATTATTTTAGGAGGAGGTGCAGGAAAATGGCTCACATGATGTAGCAGTTATTCAAGAATATCATTGTTTATGACTTCATGTCTCCTGTAGCGCAAGTCGTAGGTGTTTAATTCATGACAGCGGTTATTCGCCTGATAGTAAGCAGTATGTGTACCAAGTATGGATGCAGTCGGTCCATTATTTTGGGAGGAGGTGCAGGAAAATGGCTCGCATGATGTAGCAGTAATTCAAGAATATCATTGTTTATGACTTCATGTCTCCTGTAGCGTAAGTCGAAGGTGTTTAATTAATGACAGCGGTTGTTCGCCTAATAGTAGCAGTATGTGTACCAAGTTTGTTGCAGTCGGTCCACTATTTTAGGAGAAGTTGGAGGAAAATGGCTCACATGACGTAGCATTAATTCAAGAATATCATTGTTTATGACTTCATATCTCCTGTAGCGTAAGTCGTAGGTTTTTAATTCATGACAGCGGTTGATCGCCTAATAGTAAGCAGTATGTGTACCAATTTTGGTCTTAGTTGGTACATTATTTTAGGAGGAGGTGCAGCACAAAGTCCCGCATCATGTAGCAGTAATTCAAGAATATCATAGTTTATATCTTCATGTCTCCTGTGGCGTAAGTCGTAGGTGTTTAATTCATGATAGCGGTTGTTCGCCTGATAGTAAGCAGTGTGTACCAAGTTTGGTTGCAGTCGGTCCTTTATTTTAGCAGGACGTGCAGGAAAATGGCTCACATGGAGTAGCAGTAATTCCAGAACATCATTGTTTATTACTTCATGGCTCCTGTAGCGTAAGTCGTAGGTGTTAATTTCATGACAGCGGTTGTTCGCCTAATAGTAGGCAGTATGTGTACCAAGTTTGGTTGCAGTCGGTACATTATTTTAGTAGAAGGTGAAGGAAAATGGCTCACATGGTGTAGCAGTAATTCCAGAACATCATTGTTTATGACTTCATGTCTCCTTTAGCGTATTCGTAGGTGTTGAATTCATGACACCGGTTATTCTCCTAATAGTAAGCAGGATGTGTACCAAGTTTGGTTGCAGTCGGGCCATTATTTTAGGAGGAGGTGAAGGAAGATGGCTCACATGATGTAGCAGTTATTCAGGATTAACATTGTTTATGGCTTCATGTCTCCTGTAGCGTAAGTCGTAGGTGTTTAACTTATGACAGCGGTTGTTCGCCTGATAGTAAGCAGTGTGTACCAAGTTTGGTTGCAGTCGGTCCATTAATTTAGCAGGACGTGCAGGAAAATGGCTCACAAGGTGTAGCAGTAATTCCAGAACATCATTGTTTATGACTTCATGTCTCCTGTGGCGTAAGTCGTAGGTGTTAATTTCATGACAGCGATTGTTCGCCTAATAGTAAACAGTATGTATACCAAGTTTGGTTGCAGTCGTTCCATTAGTTTAGGAGGAGGAGCAGGAAAGAGGCTCACATGATGTAGCAGTAATTCAAGAAAATCATTGTTTATGCCTTCATCTCTCCTGTAGCGTGAGTCGTAGGTGTTTAATTCATGACAGCGGTAGTTCGCCTAATAGTAAGCAGTAGGTGTACCAAGTTTCGTTGCAGTCGGTCCACTATTTTAGGAGGAGGTGCAGGAAAATGGCTCACATGATGTAACAGTAATTCAAGATTATCATTGTTTATGACTTCATGTCTCCTGTAGCGTAAGTCGTAGGTGTTTAATTCATGACAGCGGTTGTTCGCCTGATAGTGAGCAGTGTGTACCAAGTTTGGTTGCGGTCGACCCATTATTTTAGCAGGACGTGCAGGAAAATGGCTCACATGGTGTAGCAGTAATTCCAGAACATCATTGTTTATGACTTCATGGCTCCTGTAGCATAAGTCGTAGGTGTTAATTTCATGACAGTGGTTGTTCGCCTAATAGTAGGCAGTATGTGTACCAAGTTTGGTTGCAGTCATTACGTTATTTTAGTAGGAGGTGAAGGAAAATGGCTCACATGGTGTAGCAGTAGTTCCAGAACATCATTGTTTATGACTTCATGTCTCCTTTAGCGTAATCGTAGGTGTTGAATTCATGACACCGGTTATTCTTCTAATAGTAAGCAGGATGTGTACAAGTTTGGTTGCAGTCGGGCCATTATTTTCGGAGGAGGTGAAGGAAGATAGCTCACATGATGTAGCAGTTATTCAGGATTAACATTGTTTATGACTTCATGTCTCCTGTAGGGTAAGTCGTAGGTGTTTAATTCATGACAGCGGTTGTTCGCCTTATAGTAAAGAGTGTGTACCAAGTTTGGTTGGAGTCGGTCCATTATTTTAGCAGGACGTGAAGGAAAATGGCTCACATGGTGTAGCAGTAATTCCAGAACATCATTGTTTATGACTTCATGTCTCCTTGTGGCGTAAGTCGTAGGTGTTAATTTCATGACAGCGATTGTTCGCCTAATAGTAAACAGTATGTATACCAAGTTTGGTTGCAGTCGTTCCATTAGTTTAGGAGAAGGAGCAGGAAAGAGGCTCACATGATGTAGCAGTAATTCAAGAAAATCATTGTTTATTACTTCATCTCTCCTGTAGCGTGAGTCGTAGGTGTTTAATTCATGACAGCGGTAGTTCGCCTAATAGTAAGCAGTAGGTGTACTAAGTTTCGTTGCAGTCGGTCCACTATTTTAGGAGGAGGTGCAGGAAAATGGCTCACATGATGTAACAGTAATTCAAGAATATCATTGTTTATGACTTCATGTCTCCTGTAGTGTAAGTCGTAGGTATTTAATACATGACAGCGGTTGTTCGCCTAATAGTAAGCAGTATGTGTACCACGTTTGGTTGCAGTCGTTCTATTAGTTTAGGAGGAGGTGCAGGAAACAGGCTCGCATGATGTAGCAGTATTTCAAGAGTATCATTCTTTATGACTTCATGTTTCCTGTAGCGTAAGTCGTAGGTGTTAAATTCAGCGGATGATCGCCTAATAGTAAGCAGTATGTGTACCAAGTTTGGTCTCAGTCAGTACATTATTTTAGGAGGAGGTGCAGCACAAAGTCCCGCATGATGTAGCAGTAATTCAAGAATATCATAGTTTATATCTTCATGTCTCCTGTAGCGTAAGTCGTAGGTGTTTAATTCATGATAGCGGTTGTTCGCCTAATAGTAAGCAGTATGTGTACTAAGTTTGGTTGCAGTCGATCCATTATTATACTAGAAGGTGCAGGACAAAAGCTCGCATGATGTAACAGTAATTGAAGAATATCATTGTTTATGACAACATGTCTCCTGTAGAAAAAGTCGTAGGTGTTTAATTCATGACAGCGGTTGTTCGCCTAATAGTAAGCAGTATGTGTACCAAGTTTGGTTGCATTCGGAACATTATTTTAGTAGGAGGTGTAAGAAAATGTCTCACATTATGTAGCAGTAATTCTAGAATATCATTGTTTATTACTTCATGTTTTCTATGGCGTATGTCGTAGGTGTTTATTTCATGACAGCGGTTGTTCGCCTAATAGAAAACAGTATGTGTACCATGTTTGGTTGCAGTCGTTCCATTAGTTTAGGAGGAGGTGCAGGAAAGAGACTCACATGATGTAGCAGTAATTCAAGAAAATCATTGTTTATGACTTCATCTCTCCTGTAGCGAGAGTCGTAGGTGTTTAATATATGACAGCGGTTGTTCGCCTAATAGTAAGCAGTAGGTGTACCAAGTTTCGTTGCAGTCGGTCCACTATTTTATGAGGAGGTACAGGAAAATAGCTCACATGATGTAACAGTAATTCAATCATATCATTGTTTATGACTTCATGTCTCCTGTAGTGTAAGTCGTCGGTGTTTAATTCATGACAGCGGTTCTTCGCCTAATAGTAAGCAGTATGTGTACCAAGTTTGGTTGCAGTCGTTCCATTAGTTTAGGAGGAGGTGCAGGAAAGATGCTCGCATGATGTAGCAGTATTTCAAGAATATCATTATTTATGACTTCATGTCTCCTGTAGCGTAAGACGTAGGTGTTTATTTCATGACAGCGGTTGTTCGCCTAATAGTAAACAGTATGTGTACCAAGTTTGGTTGCAGTCGTTCCATTAGTTTACGAGGTGGTGCTGGAAAATTGCTCGCATGATGTAGCACTAATTCAAGAATATCTTTGTTTATGACTTCATGTCTCCTGTCTCGTAAGTGGTAGGTGTTTCATTCATGACAGCGGTTGTTCGCTTAATTGTAAGCAGTATGTGTACCAAGTTTGGTTGTAGTCGGTCCACTATTTTAGGAAAAGTTGCAGGAAAATGGCTCAAATGTCGTAGCAGTAATTCAAGAATATCATTGTTTATGACTTCATGTCTCCTTTAGCGTAATCGTAGGTGTTGAATTCATGACACCGGTTATTCTTCTAATAGTAAGCAGGATGTGTACAAGTTTGGTTGCAGTCGGGCCATTATTTTCGGAGGAGGTGAAGGAAGATAGCTCACATGATGTAGCAGTTATTCAGGATTAACATTGTTTATGACTTCATGTCTCCTGTAGGGTAAGTCGTAGGTGTTTAATTCATGACAGCGGTTGTTCGCCTTATAGTAAAGAGTGTGTACCAAGTTTGGTTGGAGTCGGTCCATTATTTTAGCAGGACGTGAAGGAAAATGGCTCACATGGTGTAGCAGTAATTCCAGAACATCATTGTTTATGACTTCATGTCTCCTTGTGGCGTAAGTCGTAGGTGTTAATTTCATGACAGCGATTGTTCGCCTAATAGTAAACAGTATGTATACCAAGTTTGGTTGCAGTCGTTCCATTAGTTTAGGAGAAGGAGCAGGAAAGAGGCTCACATGATGTAGCAGTAATTCAAGAAAATCATTGTTTATTACTTCATCTCTCCTGTAGCGTGAGTCGTAGGTGTTTAATTCATGACAGCGGTAGTTCGCCTAATAGTAAGCAGTAGGTGTACTAAGTTTCGTTGCAGTCGGTCCACTATTTTAGGAGGAGGTGCAGGAAAATGGCTCACATGATGTAACAGTAATTCAAGAATATCATTGTTTATGACTTCATGTCTCCTGTAGTGTAAGTCGTAGGTATTTAATACATGACAGCGGTTGTTCGCCTAATAGTAAGCAGTATGTGTACCACGTTTGGTTGCAGTCGTTCTATTAGTTTAGGAGGAGGTGCAGGAAACAGGCTCGCATGATGTAGCAGTATTTCAAGAGTATCATTCTTTATGACTTCATGTTTCCTGTAGCGTAAGTCGTAGGTGTTAAATTCAGCGGATGATCGCCTAATAGTAAGCAGTATGTGTACCAAGTTTGGTCTCAGTCAGTACATTATTTTAGGAGGAGGTGCAGCACAAAGTCCCGCATGATGTAGCAGTAATTCAAGAATATCATAGTTTATATCTTCATGTCTCCTGTAGCGTAAGTCGTAGGTGTTTAATTCATGATAGCGGTTGTTCGCCTAATAGTAAGCAGTATGTGTACTAAGTTTGGTTGCAGTCGATCCATTATTATACTAGAAGGTGCAGGACAAAAGCTCGCATGATGTAACAGTAATTGAAGAATATCATTGTTTATGACAACATGTCTCCTGTAGAAAAAGTCGTAGGTGTTTAATTCATGACAGCGGTTGTTCGCCTAATAGTAAGCAGTATGTGTACCAAGTTTGGTTGCATTCGGAACATTATTTTAGTAGGAGGTGTAAGAAAATGTCTCACATTATGTAGCAGTAATTCTAGAATATCATTGTTTATTACTTCATGTTTTCTATGGCGTATGTCGTAGGTGTTTATTTCATGACAGCGGTTGTTCGCCTAATAGAAAACAGTATGTGTACCATGTTTGGTTGCAGTCGTTCCATTAGTTTAGGAGGAGGTGCAGGAAAGAGGCTCACATGATGTAGCAGTAATTCAAGAAAATCATTGTTTATGACTTCATCTCTCCTGTAGCGAGAGTCGTAGGTGTTTAATATATGACAGCGGTTGTTCGCCTAATAGTAAGCAGTAGGTGTACCAAGTTTCGTTGCAGTCGGTCCACTATTTTATGAGGAGGTACAGGAAAATAGCTCACATGATGTAACAGTAATTCAATCATATCATTGTTTATGACTTCATGTCTCCTGTAGTGTAAGTCGTCGGTGTTTAATTCATGACAGCGGTTCTTCGCCTAATAGTAAGCAGTATGTGTACCAAGTTTGGTTGCAGTCGTTCCATTAGTTTAGGAGGAGGTGCAGGAAAGATGCTCGCATGATGTAGCAGTATTTCAAGAATATCATTATTTATGACTTCATGTCTCCTGTAGCGTAAGACGTAGGTGTTTATTTCATGACAGCGGTTGTTCGCCTAATAGTAAACAGTATGTGTACCAAGTTTGGTTGCAGTCGTTCCATTAGTTTACGAGGTGGTGCTGGAAAATTGCTCGCATGATGTAGCACTAATTCAAGAATATCTTTGTTTATGACTTCATGTCTCCTGTCTCGTAAGTGGTAGGTGTTTCATTCATGACAGCGGTTGTTCGCTTAATTGTAAGCAGTATGTGTACCAAGTTTGGTTGTAGTCGGTCCACTATTTTAGGAAAAGTTGCAGGAAAATGGCTCAAATGTCGTAGCAGTAATTCAAGAATATCATTGTTTATGACATCATATCTCCAGTAGCGTAAGTCGTAGGTGTTTAATTCATGACAGCGGTTGTTCGTCTAATAGTAAGCAGTATGTGTACCAAGTTTGGTTGCATCCGGTACATTAGTGTAGGAGGAGGTGCAGGAAAGATGCTCGATAATGTAGTAGTATTTCCAGAATATCATTCTTTATGACTTCATGTCTACTGTAGCGTAAGTCGTAGGTGTTGAATTCATGACAGTGGTTATTCGCCTAGTAGTAAGCGGTATGTGTACAAAGTTTGGTTGTAGTCGGGCCATTATATTAGGAGGAGGTGCAGGAAAATTGCTCAAATGATGTAGCAGTAATTCAAGAATATCATTAATTAGTACTTCATGTCTCCTATAGCGCAAGTCGTAGGTGTTTTATTCATGACAGCGGTTGTTTACCTGATAGTAAGCAGTATGTGTACCAAGTTTGGTTGCAGTCGGTCCATTATTTTAGGAGGAGGTGCAGGAAAATGGCTCGCATGATGTAGCAGTAATTCAAGAATATCTTTGTTTATGACTTCATGTCTCCTTTAGCGTAATCGAACGTGTTAAATTTATGACAGCGGTTATTCGCCTAAAATAAGCAGTATGTGTACAAAGTTTGGTTGCAGTCGGACCATTATTTTAGGAGGAGGTGCAGGAAAATTGCTCACATGATGTAGCAGTTATTCAAGAATATCATTGTTTATGACTTCATGTCTCCTGTAGCGCAAGTCGTAGGTGTTTAATTCGTGACAGCGGTTATTCGCCTGATAGTAAGCAGTATGTGTACCAAGTATGGTTGCAGTCGGTCCATTATTTTGGGAGGAGGTGCAGGAAAATGGCTCGCATGATGTAGCAGTAATTCAAGAATATCATTGTTTATGACTTCATGTCTCCTGTAGCGCAAGTCGTAGGTGTTTAATTCGTGACAGCGGTTATTCGCCTGATAGTAAGCAGTATGTGTACCAAGTATGGTTGCAGTCGGTCCATTATTTTGGGAGGAGGTGCAGGAAAATGGGTCACATGATGTAGCAGTAATTCAAGAATATCATTGTTTATGACTTCATGTCTCCTGTAGCGTAAGTCGTAGGTGGTTAATTCATGTCAGCGGTTGTTCGCTTAATAGTATGCAGTATGTGTACCAAGTTTGGTTGAAGTCGGTTCATCATTTTAGGAGGAGGTGCAGGAAAATTGCTCGCATGATGTAGCAGTAATTCAAGAATATCTTTGTTTATGACTTCATGTCTCCTGTCGCGTAAGTGGTAGGTGTTTCATTCATGACAGCAGTTGTTCACCTAATTGTAAGCAGTATGTGTACCAAGTTTGGTTGCAGACGGTCCATTATTTTAGGAGGAGGTGCAGGAAAATGGCTCACATGATGTAACAGTAATTCAAGAATATCATTGTTTATGACTTCATGTCTCCTGTAGCGTAAGTCGTAGGTGTTTTATTCATGACTGCGGTTGTTCGCTTGATAGTAAGCAGTATGTGTACCATGTTTGGTTGCAGTTGGTATATTAGTTTAGGAGGAGGTGCAGGAAAGAGGCTCGCATGATGTAGCAGTATTTCAAGAATATCGTTCTTTATGACTTCATGTCTTCTGTAGCGTACGTCGTAGGTGTTTAATTCATGACAGCGGTTGTCCGCCTAATAGTGAGCAGTATGTGTATGAAGATTGGTTGCAGTCGGTCCATTATTTTAGTAGGAGCTGCAGGAAAATGGCTCGCATTATGTAGCAGTAATTCAAGAATATCATTGTTTATGACTTCATGTCTTCTATAGCGTAAGTCGTAGGTGTTTATTTCATGACAGCGGTTGTTCGACTAATAGTAAGCAGTATGTGTACCAAGTTTGGTTGCAGTCGGTCCATTATTTTAGGAGGAAGTGCACGAAAGATTCTCGATGATGTAGAAGTATTTCAAGAATATCATTCTTTATGACTACATGTCTCCTTTAGCGTAATCGTAGGTGTTGAATTCATGACACCGGTTATTCGCCTAATAGTAAGCAGGATGTGTACCACGTTTGGTTGCAGTCGGGCCATTATTTTAGGAGGAGGTTAAGGAAGATGGCTCACATGATATAGCAGTTATTCAGGAATAACATTGTTTATGACTTCATGTTTCCTGTAGTGTAAGTCGTAGGTGTTTAATTCATGACAGCGGTTATTCGCCTGATAGTAAGCAGTGTGTACCAAGTTTGGTTGCAGTCGGTCCATTATTTTAGCAGGACGTGCAGGAAAATGGCTCACTTGGTGTAGCAGTAATTCCAGAACATCATTGTTTATGACTTCATGTCTCCTGTGGCGTAAGTCGTAGGTGTTAATTTCATGACAGCGATTGTTCGCCTAATAGTAAATAGTATGTATACCAAGTTTGGTTGCAGTCGTTCCATTAGTTTAGGAGGAGGAGCAGGAAAGAGGCTCACATGATGTAGCAGTAATTCAAGAAAATCATTGTTTATGCCTTCATCTCTCCTGTAGCGTGAGTCGTAGGTGTTTAATTCATGACAGCGGTAGTTCGCCTAATAGTAAGCAGTAGGTGTACCAAGTTTCGTTGCAGTCGGTCCACTATTTTAGGAGGAGGTGCAGGAAAATGGCTCACATGATGTAACAGTAATTCAAGATTATCATTGTTTATGACTTCATGTCTACTGTAGCGTAAGTCGTACGTGTTAATTTCATGACAGCGGTTGTTCGCCTAATAGTAGGCAGTATGTGTACCAAGTTTGGTTGCAGTCGGTCCATTATTTTAGGAGGAAGTGCACGAAAGATTCTCGATGATGTAGAAGTATTTCAAGAATATCATTCTTTATGACTACATGTCTCCTGTAGCGTAAGTTGTAGGAGTTTAATTCATGACAGCGGTTGTTCGCCTGATAGTAAGCAGTATGTGTACCAAGTTTGGTTGCAGTCGGTCCATTATTTTAGCAAGAGGTGCAGGAAAATTGCGCACGTGATGTAACAGTAATTCAAGAATATCATTGTTTACGACTTCATCTCTCCTATAGCGTAAGTCGTAGGCGTTTTATTCATGACAGCGGTTGTTCGCCAAATAGTAAGCAGTATGTGTACCAAGTTTGGTTGCAGTCGGTCCGTTATTTTAGGAGGAGGTGCAGGAAAATATCTCGCATTATGTCGCAGTAATTCAAGAATATCATTGTTTATGACTTCACGTCTCCTGTATCGTAAATCGTAAGTGTTTAATTCATGACAGCGTTTATTCGCATAATAGTAAGCAGTATGTGTACCAACTTTGGTTGCAGTCGGTACATTGTTTTAGGAGGAGGCGCAGGAAAATATCTCGCATTATGTCGCAGTAATTCAAGAATATCATTGTTTATGACCTCATGTTTTCTATAGCGTAAGTCGTAGGTGTTTATTTCATGACAACGGTTGTTCGCTTAATAGTAAGCAGTATGTGGACCAAGTTTGGTTGCAATCTGTTCATTATAGTAGGAGGAGGTGCACGAAAATGGCTCATAAGATGTAGCAGATATTCAAGAATATCATTGTTTATGACATAATGTCTCCTGTAGCGCAAGTCGTAGGTGTTTAATTCATGACAGCGGTTGTTCGCCTAATAGTAAGAAGTATGTGTACACACTTTGGTTGCAGCCGGAACATTATTTTACGAGGAGGTGCAGGAAAATGTCTCACATGATGTAGCAGTAATTCACGAATATCATTGTTTATGACTTCATGTCTCCTGTAGCGTAAGTCGTAGGTGTTTATTTCATGACAGCGGTTGTTTGCCTGATAGTAAGCAGTATGTGTACCAAGTTTGGTTGCAGTTGGTCCATTATTTTAGGAGGATGTTTAGGAAAATGGCTAACATGGTGTAGCAGTATTTCAAGAATATTATTCTTTATGACTTCATGTCTCCTGTAGCGTACGTCGTAGGTGTTCAATTCATGAAAGGGGGTGTCCTCCTATTAGTGAGCAGTATGTGTACCAAGGTTGGTTGCAGTCGGTCCACTATTTTAGGAGGAGGTGCAGAAAAATGTCTCACATTATGTTGCAGTAATTCAAGGATATCATTGTTTATGACTTCATGTCTCCTGTTACGTAAGTCGTAGGTGTTTAATTCATGACAGCGGTTGTCCCCCTATTAGTGAGCAGTATGTGTACCAAGATTGGTTGCAGTCGGTCTATTATTTTAGGAGGAGGTGCAGGAAAATGGCTCGCACGGTGTAGTAGTAATTCAAGAATATCATTGTTTATGAATTCATGTCTCCTTTAGCGTAATCGAACGTGTTGAATTCATGACAGCGGTTATTCGCCTAATAATAAGCAGTATGTGTACCAAGTTTGGTTGCAAACGGGACATTGTTTTAGGAGGAGGTGCAGGAAAATGGCTCGTGTGATGTAGCAGATATTCAAGAATATCATTGTTTATGACATCATGTCTCCTGTAGCGCAAGTCGTAGGTGTTTAATTCATGACAGCGGTTATTCGCCTGATAGTAAGCAGTATGTATGCCAAGTTTAGTTGCAGTTGGTCCATTATTTTAGGAGGAGGTGAAGGAAAATGGCTCGCATGATGTAGCAGTAATTCAAGAATATCAATGTTTATGACTTCATGTCTCCTGTAGCGTAAGTTGTAGGTGTTTAATTTACGACAGCGGTTGTTCGCCTAATAGTAGCAGTATGTGTACCGAGTTTGTTGCAGTTGGTCCATTATTTTAGGAGGAGGTGCAGGAAAATGGCTCACATGATGTAGCAGTAATTCAAGAATATCATTGCTTATGACTTCATGTCTCCTGTAGCGTAAGTCGTAGGTGTTTAATTCATGACAGCGGTTTTTCGCTTAGTAGTATGCAGTATGTGACCCAAGTTTGGTTGCAGTCGGTCCTTCATTTTAGGAGGAGGTGCAGGAAAATGGCTCGCATGATGTAGCACTTATTCAAGAATATCATTGTTTATGACTTCGTGTCTCCTGTCGCGTAAGTGGTAGGTGTTTCATTCATGACAGCGGTTGTTCGCCTAATTGTAAGCCGTATGTGTACAGGGTTTGGTTGCAGTCGGTACATTATTTTTGGAGGAGGTGCAGGAAAATATCTCCCATGATGTAGCAGTAAATCAAGAATATCATTGCTTATGACTTCATGTCTTCTATGGCGTAAGTCGTAGGTGTTTATTTCATGACAGCGTTTGTTCGCCTAATACTAAACAGTATGCGTACCAAGATTGGTTGCAGTCGTTCCATTAGTTTAGGAGGAAGTGCAGGAAAGAGGCTCACATGATGTAGCAGTAATTCAAGAATATCATTGTTTATGACTTCATATCTCCTGTAGCGTAAGTCGTAGGTGATAATTTCATGACAGTGGTTGTTCGCCTAATAGTAGGCAGTATGTGTACCAAGTTTGGCTGCAGTCGGTACATTATTTTAGCAGGACGTGCAGGAAAATGGCTCACATGGTGTAGCAGTAATTCCAGAACATCATTGTTTATGACTTCATGTCTCCTGTAGCGTAAGTCGTACGTGTTAATTTCATGACAGCGGTTGTTCGCCTAATAGTAGGCAGTATGTGTACCAAGTTTGGTTGCAGTCGGTACATTATTTTAGTAGGAGGTGAAGGAAAATGTCTCACATTATGAAGCAGTAATTCAAGAATATCATTGTTTATGACTTCATGTCTTCTATAACGTAAGTCGTAGGTGTTTATTTCATGACAGCGGTTGTTCGCCTAATAGTAAACAGTATGTGTACCAAGTTTGGTTGCAGTCGTTCCAATAGTTTAGGAGGAGGTGCAGGAAAGAGGCTCACACGGTGTAGCAGTAATTCAAGAATATCATTGTTTATGACTTCATATCTCCTGTAGCGTAAGTCCTAGGTGTTTAATTCATGACAGCGGTTTTTCGCCTAATAGTAAGCAGTGTGTGTACCAACATTGGTTGCAGTCGGTACATTAATTTACGAGGAGGTGCAGGAAAATATCTCACATGATGTAGCAGTAATTCAAGAGTATCATTGTTTATGACTTCATGTCTCCTGTAGCGTAAGTCGTAGGTGTTGAATTCATGACAGAGGTTATTCGCCTAATAGTAAGCAGTTTTTGTACCAAATTTGGTTGCAGTCGGGAAATTATTTTAGGAGGAGGTGGAGGAAAATGGTTCACATGATGAAGCAGTTATTCCAGAATATCATTGTATATGACTTCATGTTACCTGTAGCGTAAGTCGTAGGTGTTTCATTCATGACAGCGGTTGTTCGCCTGATAGTAAGCAGTATGTGTTCCAACTTTGGTTGCAGTCGGTCCATTACTTTAGGAGGAGGTGCAGGAAAATGGCTCGCATGATGTAGCAGTAATTCAAGAATATCATTGTTTATGACTTCATGCCTCCTGTAGTGAAAGTCGTAGGTGTTTTATTCTTGACAGCGGTTGTTCGCCTGATAATAAGCAGTATGTGTAGCAAGTTTGGTTGCAGTCAGTCCATTATTTTAGGAGGAGGTGCAGGAAAATGGCTCGCATGATGTACCAGTATTTCAAGAATATCATTGTTTATGGCTTCACGTCTCCTGTATCGTAAGTCGTAAGTGTTTAATTCATGACAGCGTTTATTAGCCTAATAGTAAGCAGTATGTGTACCAACTTTGGTTGCAGTCGGTACATTATTTTAAAAGGAGGTGCAGGAAAATGTCACACATGATGTAGCAGTAATTCAAGAATATCATTGCTTATGACTTCATGTCTCCTTTAGCGTAATCGTAGGTGTTGAAATCATGACACCGGTTATTCGCCTAATAGTAAGCAGGATGTGTACCAAGTTTGGTTGCAGTCGGGCCATTATTTTAGGAGGAGGTGAAGGAAGATGGCTCACATGATATAGCAGTTATTCAGGAATAACATTGTTTATGACTTCATGTCTTCTGTAGCGTAAGTCGTAGGTGTTTAATTCATGACAGCGGTTATTCGCCTCATAGTAAGCAGTGTGTACCAAGTTTGGTTGCAGTCGGTCCATTATTTTAGCAGGACGTGCAGGAAAATGGCTCACTTGGTGTAGCAGTAATTCCAGAACATCATTGTTTATGACTTCATGTCTCCTGTAGCGTAAGTCGTAGGTGTTTAATTCATGACAGCGGTTGTTCGCCTGATAGTAAGCAGTATGTGAACAAAGTTTAGTTGCAGCCGGTCCATTATTTTAGGAGGAGGTGCAGGAAAATGGCTCGCATGATGTAGCAGTAATTCAAGAATTTCAATGTTTATGACTTCATGTCTCCTGTAGCGTAAGTCGAAGGTGTTTAATTCATGACAGCGGTTGTTCGCCTAATAGTTGCAGTATGTGTACCGAGTTTGCTGCAGTCGGTCCATTATTTTAGGAGGAGGTGCAGGAAAATGGCTCGCATGATGTAGCAGTAATTCAAGAATTTCAATGTTTATGACTTCATGTCTCCTGTAGCGTAAGTCGAAGGTGTTTAATTAATGACAGCGGTTGTTCGCCTAATAGTAGCAGTATGTGTACCAGTTTTGTTGCAGTCGGTCCTTTATTTTAGGAGGAGGTGCAGGATAATGGCTCGCATGATGTAGCACTTATTCAAGAATATCATTGTTTCTGACTTCGTGTCTCCTGTAGCGTAAGTCGTAGGTGTTGAATTCATGATAGCGGTTATTCGCCTAATAGTAAGCAGTTTGTGTTCAAATTTGGTTGCAATGGGGCCATTAATTTAAGAGGAGGTGGAGGAAAATGGCTCACATTATGAAGCAGTTATTCCAGAATATCATTGTTTATGACTTCATGTCTCCTGTAGCGTAAGTCCTAGGTGTTTAATTCATGACAGCGGTTTTTCGCCTAATAGTAAGCAGTGTGTGTACCAACATTGGTTGCAGTCGGTACATTAATTTACGAGGAGGTGCAGGAAAATATCTCACATGATGTAGCAGTAATTCAAGAGTATCATTGTTTATGACTTCATGTCTCCTGTAGCGTAAGTCGTAGGTGTTTCATTCATGACAGCGGTTGTTCGCCTGATAGTAAGCAGTATGTGTACCAACTTTGGTTGCAGTCGGTCCATTACTTTAGGAGGAGGTGCAGGAAAATGGCTCGCATGATGTAGCAGTAATTCAAGAATATCATTGTTTATGACTTCATGCCTCCTGTAGTGAAAATCGTAGGTGTTTTATTCTTGAAAGCGGTTGTTCGCCTGATAATAAGCAGTATGTGTAGCAAGTTTGGTTGCAGTCAGTCCATTATTTTAGGAGGAGGTCCTGGAAAATGGCTCGCATGCTGTAGCAGTAGTTCAAGAATATCATTGTTTATGACTTCATGTCTCCTGTAGCGTAATTCGTAGGTGTTTAATTCATTTCAGCGGTTGTTCGCCTAATAGTAAGCAGTAGGTGTACCAAGTTTGGTTGCAGTCGGTCCATTATTTTAGGAGGAGGTGAAGGAAAATGGCTCACATAATGTAGCAGTCATCCAAGAATATCATTCCTTATGACTTCATGTCTCCTGTAGCGTAAGTCGTAGGTGTTTATTTCATGACAGCTGTTTTTCGCCTGATAGTAAGCAGTATGTGTACCAAGTCTGGTTGCAGTCGGTACATTAGTTTAGGAGGAGGTGCAGCAAAGAGGCTCGATGATGTAGCAGTATTTCAAGAATATCATTCTTTATGACTTCATGTCTCCTGTAGCGTAAGTCGTAGGTGTTTAATTCATGACAGCGGTTTCCGCCTAATAGTGAGAAAAAGGTGTAACAAGTTTGGTTGCAATCGGTCCATTATTGTAGGAGGAGGTGCAGGAAAATGGCTCACATAATGTAGCATTTATTCACGAATATCATTGTTTATGACTTCATGTCTCCTGTAGCGTAAGGCGTAAGTGTTTAATTCATGACAGCGGTTGTTTGCCTGATAGTAAGCAGTATGTGTACCAAGTTTGGTTGCAGTCGGTCCATTATTTTAGGAGGAGGTGCAGGAAAATTGCGCACGTGATGTAACAGTAATTCAAGAATATCATTGTTTACGACTTCATCTCTCCTATAGCGTAAGTCGTAGGCGTTTTATTCATGACAGCGGTTGTTCGCCAAATAGTAAGCAGTATGTGTACCAAGTTTGGTTGCAGTCGGTCCGTTATTTTAGGAGGAGGTGCAGGAAAATATCTCGCATTATGTCGCAGTAATTCAAGAATATCATTGTTTATGACTTCACGTCTCCTGTATCGTAAATCGTAAGTGTTTAATTCATGACAGCGTTTATTCGCATAATAGTAAGCAGTATGTGTACCAACTTTGGTTGAAGTCGGTACATTGTTTTAGGAGGAGGCGCAGGAAAATATCTCGCATTATGTCGCAGTAATTCAAGAATATCATTGTTTATGACCTCATGTTTTCTATAGCGTAAGTCGTAGGTGTTTATTTCATGACAACGGTTGTTCGCTTAATAGTAAGCAGTATGTGGACCAAGTTTGGTTGCAATCTGTTCATTATAGTAGGAGGAGGTGCACGAAAATGGCTCATAAGATGTAGCAGATATTCAAGAATATCATTGTTTATGACATAATGTCTCCTGTAGCGCAAGTCGTAGGTGTTTAATTCATGACAGCGGTTGTTCGCCTAATAGTAAGAAGTATGTGTACACACTTTGGTTGCAGCCGGAACATTATTTTACGAGGAGGTGCAGGAAAATGTCTCACATGATGTAGCAGTAATTCACGAATATCATTGTTTATGACTTCATGTCTCCTGTAGCGTAAGTCGTAGGTGTTTATTTCATGACAGCGGTTGTTTGCCTGATAGTAAGCAGTATGTGTACCAAGTTTGATTGCAGTTGGTCCATTATTTTAGGAGGATGTTTAGGAAAATGGCTAACATGGTGTAGCAGTATTTCAAGAATATTATTCTTTATGACTTCATGTCTCCTGTAGCGTACGTCGTAGGTGTTCAATTCATGACAGGGGGTGTCCTCCTATTAGTGAGCAGTATGTGTACCAAGGTTGGTTGCAGTCGGTCCACTATTTTAGGAGGAGGTGCAGAAAAATGTCTCACATTATGTTGCAGTAATTCAAGGATATCATTGTTTATGACTTCATGTCTCCTGTTACGTAAGTCGTAGGTGTTTAATTCATGACAGCGGTTGTCCCCCTATTAGTGAGCAGTATGTGTACCAAGATTGGTTGCAGTCGGTCTATTATTTTAGGAGGAGGTGCAGGAAAATGGCTCGCACGGTGTAGTAGTAATTCAAGAATATCATTGTTTATGAATTCATGTCTCCTTTAGCGTAATCGAACGTGTTGAATTCATGACAGCGGTTATTCGCCTAATAATAAGCAGTATGTGTACCAAGTTTGGTTGCAAACGGGACATTGTTTTAGGAGGAGGTGCAGGAAAATGGCTCGTGTGATGTAGCAGATATTCAAGAATATCATTGTTTATGACATCATGTCTCCTGTAGCGCAAGTCGTAGGTGTTTAATTCATGACAGCGGTTATTCGCCTGATAGTAAGCAGTATGTATGCCAAGTTTAGTTGCAGTTGGTCCATTATTTTAGGAGGAGGTGAAGGAAAATGGCTCGCATGATGTAGCAGTAATTCAAGAATATCAATGTTTATGACTTCATGTCTCCTGTAGCGTAAGTTGTAGGTGTTTAATTTACGACAGCGGTTGTTCGCCTAATAGTAGCAGTATGTGTACCGAGTTTGTTGCAGTTGGTCCATTATTTTAGGAGGAGGTGCAGGAAAATGGCTCACATGATGTAGCAGTAATTCAAGAATATCATTGCTTATGACTTCATGTCTCCTGTAGCGTAAGTCGTAGGTGTTTAATTCATGACAGCGGTTTTTCGCTTAGTAGTATGCAGTATGTGACCCAAGTTTGGTTGCAGTCGGTCCTTCATTTTAGGAGGAGGTGCAGGAAAATGGCTCGCATGATGTAGCACTTATTCAAGAATATCATTGTTTATGACTTCGTGTCTCCTGTCGCGTAAGTGGTAGGTGTTTCATTCATGACAGCGGTTGTTCGCCTAATTGTAAGCCGTATGTGTACAGGGTTTGGTTGCAGTCGGTACATTATTTTTGGAGGAGGTGCAGGAAAATATCTCCCATGATGTAGCAGTAAATCAAGAATATCATTGCTTATGACTTCATGTCTTCTATGGCGTAAGTCGTAGGTGTTTATTTCATGACAGCGTTTGTTCGCCTAATACTAAACAGTATGCGTACCAAGATTGGTTGCAGTCGTTCCATTAGTTTAGGAGGAAGTGCAGGAAAGAGGCTCACATGATGTAGCAGTAATTCAAGAATATCATTGTTTATGACTTCATATCTCCTGTAGCGTAAGTCGTAGGTGATAATTTCATGACAGTGGTTGTTCGCCTAATAGTAGGCAGTATGTGTACCAAGTTTGGCTGCAGTCGGTACATTATTTTAGCAGGACGTGCAGGAAAATGGCTCACATGGTGTAGCAGTAATTCCAGAACATCATTGTTTATGAATTCATGTCTCCTGTAGCGTAAGTCGTACGTGTTAATTTCATGACAGCGGTTGTTCGCCTAATAGTAGGCAGTATGTGTACCAAGTTTGGTTGCAGTCGGTACATTATTTTAGTAGGAGGTGAAGGAAAATGTCTCACATTATGAAGCAGTAATTCAAGAATATCATTGTTTATGACTTCATGTCTTCTATAGCGAAAGTCGTAGGTGTTTATTTCATGACAGCGGTTGTTCTCCTAATAGTAAACAGTATGCGTACCAAGATTGGTTGCAGTCGGTACATTATTTTACGAGGAGGTGCAAGAAAATATCTCACATGATGTAGCAGTTATTCAAGAATATCATTGTTTAAGACTTCATATCACCTGTAACGAACGTCGTAGATGTTTAATCCATGACACCGGTTGTTCGCCTGATAGTAAGGAGTATGTGTACCAAGTTTGGTTGCAGTTGGTCCATTATTTTAGGAGGAAGTGTAGGAAAATTGCTCACATGGTGTAGCAGTATTTCAAGAATATCATTCTTTATGACTTCATGGCTCCTGTAGCGTAAGTCGTAGGTGTTCAATTCATGACAGGGGATGTCCGCCTATTAGTGAGCAGTATGTGTACCAAGGTTGGTTGCAGTCGGTCCATTATTTTAGGAGGAGGTGCAGGAAAATGTCACACATTATGTTGCAGTAATTCAAGAATATCATTGTTTATGACTTCATGTCTTCTATAACGTAAGTCGTAGGTGTTTATTTCATGACAGCGGTTGTTCGCCTAATAGTAAACAGTATGTGTACCAAGTTTGGTTGCAGTCGTTCCAATAGTTTAGGAGGAGGTGCAGGAAAGAGGCTCACACGGTGTAGCAGTAATTCAAGAATATCATTGTTTATGACTTCATATCTCCTGTAGCGTAAGTCCTAGGTGTTTAATTCATGACAGCGGTTTTTCGCCTAATAGTAAGCAGTGTGTGTACCAACATTGGTTGCAGTCGGTACATTAATTTACGAGGAGGTGCAGGAAAATATCTCACATGATGTAGCAGTAATTCAAGAGTATCATTGTTTATGACTTCATGTCTCCTGTAGCGTAAGTCGTAGGTGTTGAATTCATGACAGAGGTTATTCGCCTAATAGTAAGCAGTTTTTGTACCAAATTTGGTTGCAGTCGGGAAATTATTTTAGGAGGAGGTGGAGGAAAATGGTTCACATGATGAAGCAGTTATTCCAGAATATCATTGTATATGACTTCATGTTACCTGTAGCGTAAGTCGTAGGTGTTTCATTCATGACAGCGGTTGTTCGCCTGATAGTAAGCAGTATGTGTTCCAACTTTGGTTGCAGTCGGTCCATTACTTTAGGAGGAGGTGCAGGAAAATGGCTCGCATGATGTAGCAGTAATTCAAGAATATCATTGTTTATGACTTCATGCCTCCTGTAGTGAAAGTCGTAGGTGTTTTATTCTTGACAGCGGTTGTTCGCCTGATAATAAGCAGTATGTGTAGCAAGTTTGGTTGCAGTCAGTCCATT
Source organism: Locusta migratoria (assembly GCA_026315105.1). Lineage (NCBI taxonomy): Eukaryota > Metazoa > Arthropoda > Insecta > Orthoptera > Acrididae > Locusta > Locusta migratoria. The sequence goes on along the minus strand of CM048755.1, from coordinate 799,464,042 downwards.
ATTTTAGGAGGAGGTGCAGGAAAATGGCTCGCATGATGTACCAGTATTTCAAGAATATCATTGTTTATGGCTTCACGTCTCCTGTATCGTAAGTCGTAAGTGTTTAATTCATGACAGCGTTTATTAGCCTAATAGTAAGCAGTATGTGTACCAACTTTGGTTGCAGTCGGTACATTATTTTAAAAGGAGGTGCAGGAAAATGTCACACATGATGTAGCAGTAATTCAAGAATATCATTGCTTATGACTTCATGTCTCCTTTAGCGTAATCGTAGGTGTTGAAATCATGACACCGGTTATTCGCCTAATAGTAAGCAGGATGTGTACCAAGTTTGGTTGCAGTCGGGCCATTATTTTAGGAGGAGGTGAAGGAAGATGGCTCACATGATATAGCAGTTATTCAGGAATAACATTGTTTATGACTTCATGTCTTCTGTAGCGTAAGTCGTAGGTGTTTAATTCATGACAGCGGTTATTCGCCTCATAGTAAGCAGTGTGTACCAAGTTTGGTTGCAGTCGGTCCATTATTTTAGCAGGACGTGCAGGAAAATGGCTCACTTGGTGTAGCAGTAATTCCAGAACATCATTGTTTATGACTTCATGTCTCCTGTAGCGTAAGTCGTAGGTGTTTAATTCATGACAGCGGTTGTTCGCCTGATAGTAAGCAGTATGTGAACAAAGTTTAGTTGCAGCCGGTCCATTATTTTAGGAGGAGGTGCAGGAAAATGGCTCGCATGATGTAGCAGTAATTCAAGAATTTCAATGTTTATGACTTCATGTCTCCTGTAGCGTAAGTCGAAGGTGTTTAATTCATGACAGCGGTTGTTCGCCTAATAGTTGCAGTATGTGTACCGAGTTTGCTGCAGTCGGTCCATTATTTTAGGAGGAGGTGCAGGAAAATGGCTCGCATGATGTAGCAGTAATTCAAGAATTTCAATGTTTATGACTTCATGTCTCCTGTAGCGTAAGTCGAAGGTGTTTAATTAATGACAGCGGTTGTTCGCCTAATAGTAGCAGTATGTGTACCAGTTTTGTTGCAGTCGGTCCTTTATTTTAGGAGGAGGTGCAGGATAATGGCTCGCATGATGTAGCACTTATTCAAGAATATCATTGTTTCTGACTTCGTGTCTCCTGTAGCGTAAGTCGTAGGTGTTGAATTCATGATAGCGGTTATTCGCCTAATAGTAAGCAGTTTGTGTTCAAATTTGGTTGCAATGGGGCCATTAATTTAAGAGGAGGTGGAGGAAAATGGCTCACATTATGAAGCAGTTATTCCAGAATATCATTGTTTATGACTTCATGTCTCCTGTAGCGTAAGTCCTAGGTGTTTAATTCATGACAGCGGTTTTTCGCCTAATAGTAAGCAGTGTGTGTACCAACATTGGTTGCAGTCGGTACATTAATTTACGAGGAGGTGCAGGAAAATATCTCACATGATGTAGCAGTAATTCAAGAGTATCATTGTTTATGACTTCATGTCTCCTGTAGCGTAAGTCGTAGGTGTTTCATTCATGACAGCGGTTGTTCGCCTGATAGTAAGCAGTATGTGTACCAACTTTGGTTGCAGTCGGTCCATTACTTTAGGAGGAGGTGCAGGAAAATGGCTCGCATGATGTAGCAGTAATTCAAGAATATCATTGTTTATGACTTCATGCCTCCTGTAGTGAAAATCGTAGGTGTTTTATTCTTGAAAGCGGTTGTTCGCCTGATAATAAGCAGTATGTGTAGCAAGTTTGGTTGCAGTCAGTCCATTATTTTAGGAGGAGGTCCTGGAAAATGGCTCGCATGCTGTAGCAGTAGTTCAAGAATATCATTGTTTATGACTTCATGTCTCCTGTAGCGTAATTCGTAGGTGTTTAATTCATTTCAGCGGTTGTTCGCCTAATAGTAAGCAGTAGGTGTACCAAGTTTGGTTGCAGTCGGTCCATTATTTTAGGAGGAGGTGAAGGAAAATGGCTCACATAATGTAGCAGTCATCCAAGAATATCATTCCTTATGACTTCATGTCTCCTGTAGCGTAAGTCGTAGGTGTTTATTTCATGACAGCTGTTTTTCGCCTGATAGTAAGCAGTATGTGTACCAAGTCTGGTTGCAGTCGGTACATTAGTTTAGGAGGAGGTGCAGCAAAGAGGCTCGATGATGTAGCAGTATTTCAAGAATATCATTCTTTATGACTTCATGTCTCCTGTAGCGTAAGTCGTAGGTGTTTAATTCATGACAGCGGTTTCCGCCTAATAGTGAGAAAAAGGTGTAACAAGTTTGGTTGCAATCGGTCCATTATTGTAGGAGGAGGTGCAGGAAAATGGCTCACATAATGTAGCATTTATTCACGAATATCATTGTTTATGACTTCATGTCTCCTGTAGCGTAAGGCGTAAGTGTTTAATTCATGACAGCGGTTGTTTGCCTGATAGTAAGCAGTATGTGTACCAAGTTTGGTTGCAGTCGGTCCATTATTTTAGGAGGAGGTGCAGGAAAATGGCTCGCATGATGTAGCAGTAATTCAAGAATATCATTGTTTATGACTTCATGTCTCCTTTAGTGTAATCGAACGTGTTGAATTTATGACAGCGGTTATTCGGCTAATAATAAGCAGTATGTGTACCAAGTTTGGTTGCAATCGGTCCATTATTTTAGGAGGAGGTGCAGGAAAATGGCTCACATGATGTAGCAGTTATTCAAGAATATCATTGTTTATGACATCATGTCTCCTGTAGCGCAAGTCGTAGGTGTTTAATTCATGACAGCGGTTATTCGCCTGATAGTAAGCAGTTTGTGTACGAAGTTTGGTTGCAGTCGGTCCATTAGTTTGGGAGGAGGTGCAGGAAAATGGCTCGCATGATGTAGCAGTAATTCAAGAATATCATTGCTTATGACTTCATATCTCCTGTAGCGTAAGTCGTAGGTGTTTAATTCATGACAGCGGTTTTTCGCCTAATTGTAAGCAGTATGTGTACCATCATAGGTTGCAGTCGGAACATTATTTTACGAGGAGGTGCAGGAAAATGTCTCACATCATGTAGCAGTTATTCAAGAATATCATTGTTTATGACTTCATATCTCCTGTAACGAACGTCGTAGAAGTTTAATTCATGACAGCGGTTGTTCGCCTGGTAGTAAGGAGTATGTGTACCAAGTTTGGTTGCAGTCGGTCCATTATTTTAGGAGGAAGTGCAGGAAAACGGCTCACATGGTGTTGCAGTATTTCAAGAATATCATTCTTTATGACTTCATGTCTCCTGTAGCGTAAGTCGTAGGTGTTCAATTCATGACAGCGGTTGTTCGCCTAATAGTAAGCAGTATGTGTACCAACATTGGTTGCAGTCGGTACATTATTTTACGAGGAGGTGCAGGAAAATATCTCACATGATGTAGCAGTAATTCAAGAGCATCATTGTTTATGACTTCATGTCTTCTATAGCGTAAGTCGTAGGTGTTTATTTCATGACAGCGGTTGTTCGTCTAATAGTAAGCAGTATGGGTACCAAGTTTGGTTGCAGTCGTTCCATTAGTTTAGGAGGAGGTGCAGGAAAGAGGCTCACATTATGTAGCAGTAATTCAAAAATATCATTGTTTATGACTTCATATCTCCTGTAGCGAAGTACTAGGTGTTTAATTCATGACAGCGGTTTTTCGCCTAAATGTAAGCAGTATGTGTACCATTATTGTTTGCAGTCGGTACATTATTTTACGAGGAGGTGCAGGAAAATATCTCACATGATGTAGCAGTAATTCATGAGTATCATTGTTTATGACTTCATGTCTCCTGTAGCGTAAGTCGTAGGTGTTGAATTCATGACAGCGGTTGTTCGCCTAATAGTAGCAGTATGTGTACCGGGTTTGTTGCAGTCGGTCCATTATTTTAGGAGGAGGTGCAGGAAAATGGCTCGCATGATGTAGCACTTATTCAAGAATATCATTGTTTATGACTTCGTGTCTCCTGTAGCGTAAGTCGAAGGTGTTTCATTCATGACAACGGTTGTTCGCCTGATAGTAAGCAGTATGTGTACCAAGTTTAGTTGCAGTCGGTCCATTATTTTAGGAGGAGGTGCAGGAAAATGGCTCGCATGATGTAGCAGTAATTCAAGAATTTCAATGTTTATGACTTCATGTCTCCTGTAGCGTAAGTCGAAGGTGTTTAATTCATGACAGCGGTTGTTCGCCTAATAGTAGCAGTATGTGTACTGAGTTTGCTGCAGTCGGTCCATTATTTTAGGAGGAGGTGCAGGAAAATGGCTCGCATGATGTAGCAGTAATTCAAGAATATCAATGTTTATGACTTAATGTGTCCTGTAGCGTAAGTCGAAGGTGTTAAATTCATGACAGCGGTTGTTCGCCTAATAGTAGCAGTATGTGTACCGGGTTTGTTGCAGTCGGTCCATTATTTTAGGAGGAGGTGCAGGAAAATGGCTCGCATGATGTAGCACTTATTCAAGAATATCATTGTTTATGACTTCGTGTCTCCTGTAGCGTAAGTGGTAGGTGTTTCATTCATGACAGCGTTTATTCGCCTAATAGTAAGCAGTATGTGTACCAAATTTGGTTGCAGTCGGTACATTATTTTAAAAGGAGGTGCAGGAAAATGTCTCACATGATGTAGCAGTAATTCAAGAATATCATTGCTTATGACTTCATGTCTCCTTTAGCGTAATCGTAGGTGTTGAATTCATGACACCGGTTATTCGCCTAATAGTAAGCAGGATGTGTACCACGTTTGGTTGCAGTCGGGCCATTATTTTAGGAGGAGGTTAAGGAAGATGGCTCACATGATATAGCAGTTATTCAGGAATAACATTGTTTATGACTTCATGTTTCCTGTAGTGTAAGTCGTAGGTGTTTAATTCATGACAGCGGTTATTCGCCTGATAGTAAGCAGTGTGTACCAAGTTTGGTTGCAGTCGGTCCATTATTTTAGCAGGACGTGCAGGAAAATTGCTCACTTGGTGTAGCAGTAATTCCAGAACATCATTGTTTATGACTTCATGTCTCCTGTAGCGTAAGTCGTAGGTGTTTAATTCATGACAGCGGTTGTTCGCCTGATAGTAAGCAGTATGTGTACAAAGTTTAGTTGCAGTCGGTCCATTATTTTAGGAGGAGGTGCAGGAAAATTGCTCGCATGATGTAGCACTCATTCAAGAGCATCATTGTTTATGACTTCGTGTCTCCTGTAGCGTAAGTGGTATGTGTTTCATTCATGACAGCGGTTGTTCGCCTAATTGTAAGCAGTATGTGTATAGGGTTTGGTTGCAGTCGGTCCATTATTTTAGGTGGAGGTGCAGGAAAATTGCTCACATGATGTACCAGTAATTCAAGAATATCATTGTTTATGGCTTCACGTCTCCTGTATCGTAAGTCGTAAGTGTTTAATTCATGACAGCGTTTATTCGCCTAATAGTAAGCAGTATGTGTACCAACTTTGGTTGCAGTCGGTACATTATTTTAAAAGGAGGTGCAGGAAAATGTCTCACATGATGTAGCAGTAATTCAAGAGTATCATTGTTTATGACTTCATGTCTCCTGTAGCGTAAGTCGTAGGTGTTGAATTCATGATAGCGGTTATTCGCCTAATAGTAAGCAGTTTGTGTTCCAAATTTGGTTGTAGTCGGGCCATTATTTTAGGAGGAGGTGGAGGAAAATGGCTCACATGATGAAGCAGTTATTCCAGAATATCATTGTTTATGACTTCATGTTTCCTGTAGCGTAAGTCGTAGGTGTTTCAATCATGACAGCGGTTGTTCGCCTGATAGAAAGCAGTATGTGTACCAAGTATAGTTGCAGTCGGTCCATTATTTTAGGAGGAGGTGCAGGAAAATGGCTCGAATGATGTAGCAGTAATTCAAGAATTTCAATGTTTATGACTTCATGTCTCCTGTAGCGTAAGTCGAAGGTGTTTAATTCATGACAGCGGTTGTTCGTCTAATAGTAGCATTATGTGTACCGAGTTTGCTGCAGTCGGTCCATTATCTTAGGAGGAGGTGCAGGAAAATGGCTCGCATGATGTAGCAGTAATTCAAGAATATCAATGTTTATGACTTAATGTCTCCTGTAGCGTAAGTCGAAGGTATTTAATTCATGACAGCGGTTGTTCGCCTAATAGTAGCAGTATGTGTACCGGGTTTGTTGCAGTCGGTCCATTATTTTAGGAGGAGGTGCAGGAAAATGGCTCGCATGATGTAGCACTTATTCAAGAATATCTTTGTTTCTGACTTCATGTCTCCTGTCGCGTAAGTGGTAGGTGTTTAATTCATGAGAGCGGTTATTCGCCTGATAGTAAGCAGTGTGTACCAAGTTTGGTTGCAGTCGGTCCATTATTTTAGGAGGAGGTGCAGGAAAATGGCTCGCATGATTTAGCAGTAATTCAAGAATTTCAATGTTCATGACTTCATGTCTCCTGTAGCGTAAGTCGAAAGTGTTTAATTCATGACAGCGGTTGTTCGCCTAATAGTAGCAGTATGTGTACCGAGTTTGCTGCAGTCGGTCCATTATTTTAGGAGGAGGTGCAGGAAAATGGCTCACATGATGTAGCAGTTATTCAAGAATATCATTGTTTATGACTTCATGTCTCCTGTAGCGCAAGTCGTAGGTGTTTAATTCATGACAGCGGTTATTCGCCTGATAGTAAGCAGTTTGTGTACGTAAGTTTGGTTGCAGTCGGTCCATTATTTTGGGAGGAGGTGCAGGAAAATGGCTCGCATGATGTAGCAGTAATTCAAGAATATCATTGTTTATGACTTCATGTCTCCTGTAGCGTAAGTCGAAGGTGTTTAATTCATGACAGCGGTTGTTCGCTTAATAGTATGCAGTATGTGTACCAAGATTGGTTGCAGTCGGTTCATCATTTTAGGAGGAGGTGCAGGAACGTTGCTTGCATGATGTAGCACTAATTCAAGAATATCTTTGTTTCTGACTTCATGTCTCCTGTCGCGTAAGTGGTAGGTGTTTCATTCATGACAGCGGTTGTTCGCCTAATTGTAAGCAGTATGTGTACAGGGTTTGGTTGCAGTCGGTCCATTATTTTAGGAGGAGGTGCAGGAAAATGGCTCACATGATGTACCAGTAATTCAAGAATTTCAATGTTTATGACTTCACGTCTCCTGTATCGTAAGTCGAAGGTGTTTAATTCAAGACAGCGTTTATTCGCCTAATAGGAAGCAGTATGTGTACCAACTTTGGTTGCAGTCGGTACATTATGTTAGGAGGAGGTCCAGGAAAATGTCTCACATGATGTAGCAGTAATTCAAGAATATCATTGCTTATGATTTCATGTCTACTTTAGCGTAATCGTAGGTGTTGAATTCATGACAGCGGTTTTCCGCCTAATAGTAAACAGTATGTGTACCAAGTTTGGTTGCAGTCGTTCCATTAGTTTAGGAAGAAGTGCAGGAAAGAGGCTCACATGATGTAGCAGTAATTCAAGAATATCATTGTTTATGACTTCATATCTCCTGTAGCGTAAGTCGTAGGTGTTTAATTCATGACAGCGGTTTTTCGCCTAATTGTAAGCAGTATGTGTACCATCATAGGTTGCAGTCGGTACATTATTTTACGAGGAGGTGCAGGAAAATGTCTCACATGATGTAGCAGTTATTCAAGAATATCATTGTTTATGACCTCATATCTCCTGTAACGAACGTCGTAGAAGTTTAATTCATGACAGCGGTTGTTCGCCTGGTAGTAAGGAGTATGTGTACCAAGTTTGGTTGCAGTCGGTCCATTATTTTAGGAGGAAGTGCAGGAAAACGGCTCACATGGTGTTGCAGTATTTCAAGAATATCATTCTTTATGACTTCATGTCTCCTGTAGCGTAAGTCGTAGGTGTACAATTCATGACAGCGGTTGTTCGCCTAATAGTAAGCAGTATGTGTACCAACATTGGTTGCAGTCGGTACATTATTTTACGAGGAGGTGCAGGAAAATATCTCACATGATGTAGCAGTAATTCAAGAGCATCATTGTTTATGACTTCATGTCTTCTATAGCGTAAGTCGTAGGTGTTTATTTCATGACAGCGGTTGTTCGTCTAATAGTAAACAGTATGGGTACCAAGTTTGGTTGCAGTCGTTCCATTAGTTTAGGAGGAGGTGCAGGAAAGAGGCTCACATGATGTAGCAGTAATTCAAGAATATCATTGTTTATGACTTTATATCTCCTGTAGCGAAGTACTAGGTGTTTAATTCATGACAGCGGTTTTTCGCCTAAATGTAAGCAGTATGTGTACCATCATTGGTTGCAGTCGGTACATTATTTTACGAGGAGGTGCAGGAAAATATCTCACATGATGTAGCAGTAATTCAAGAGTATCATTGTTTATGACTTCATGTCTCCTGTAGCGTAAGTCGTAGGTGTTGAATTCATGATAGCGGTTATTCGCCTAATAGTAAGCAGTTTGTGTTCCAAATTTGGTTGCAGTCGGGCCATTATTTTAGGAGGAGGTGTAGGAAAATGTCTCGCATAATGTAGCAGTTATTCAAGAATATCATTGTTTATGACTTCATGTCTCCCGTAGCGTAAGTCGCAAGTGTTTAATTCATCACAGCGGTTGTTCGCCTAATAGTAATCTGTATGTGTACCAAGTATGGATGCAGTCGGTCCATTATTTTTGGAGGAGGTGCAGGAAAATGTCTCGCATAATGTAGCAGTTATTCAAGAATATCATTGTTTATGACTTCATGTCTCCCGTAGCGTAAGTCGCAAGTGTATAATTCATGACAGCGGTTGTTCGCCTAATAGTAATCTGTATGTGTACCAAGTATGGTTGCAGTCGGTCCATTATTTTGGGAGGAGGTGCAGAATAATTGCTCACATGATGTGGCAGTCATTCAAGAATATCATTCTTTATGACTTTATGTCTCCTGTAGCGTACGTCGTAGGTGTTTAAACCATGTCTGCGGTTGTTCGGCTTATGGTATGCATTATGTGTACCAAGTTTGGTTGCGGTCGGTCTATTATTTTAGGAGGAGGTGCAGGAAAATGGCTCGCATGGTGTAGCAGTAATTCAAGAATATCATTGTTTATGACTTCATGTCTCCTGTAGCGTAAGTCGTAGGTGTTAAAATCATGACAGCGGTTGTTCGCCTAATAGTAAGCTGTATGTGTACCAAGTTTGGTTGCAGTCGGTCCATTATTTTAGGAGGAGGTGCTGGAAAATGGCTCGCATTATGCAGCAGTAATACAAGAATATCATTGTTTATGACTTCATGTCTCCTGTAGTGTAAGTCGTAGGTGTTTAATTCACGGCAGCATTTGTTCGCCTAATAGAATGCAGTATGTGTACCAAGTTTGGTTGCAGTTGGTCCATTATTTTAGGAGGAGCTGCAGAAAAATGGCTGGCATGTTGTAGCAGTTATTCAAGAATATCATTCTTTATGACTTCATGTCTCCTGTCGCGAAAATGGTAGGTGTTTAATTCATGACAGCGGTTGGTTGCCTAATAGTAAGCAGTATGAGTACCAAGCTTTGTTGTAGTCAGTCGATTATTTTAGGAGGAGGTGCTGGAAAATGGCTCGCATGATGTGGCAGTAATTCAAGAATATCATTGTTTATGATTTCATGTCTCATGTAGTGTAAGTCGTAGGTTTTTAATTCATGCCAGCGGTTGTTCGCCTAATAGTAAGCAGAATGTGTACCAAGTTTGGTTGCAGTCGGTCCATTATTTTAGGAGGTGGTGCAGGAAAATGGCTCGCATGATGTGGCAGTAATTAAAGAATATCATTGTATATGACTTCATGTTTCCTATAGTGTAAGTCGTAGGTGTTTCATTTACGACAGCGGTTGTTCGCCTAATGGTAATCAGTATGTGTACCAAGATTGGTTGCAGTCGGTCCATTGTTTTAGGAGGAGGTGCAGGAAAATTGCTCACAAGTTGTAGCAGTAATTCAAGAATATCATTGTTTATGATTCATGTCTCCTGTAGCGTAAGTCATAGGTGTTTAATTCATGACAGCGGTTGATCGCCTAGAAGTATGCAGTATGTGTACCCAGTTTGGTTGCGGACGGTCCATTATTTTAGGTGGAGGTGCAGGAAAATGGCTCACGTGATGTAGCAGTAATTCAAGAATATCATTGTTTATGACTTCATGTCTCCTGTAGTGTAAGTCGTAGGTGTTTAATTCACGACAGCGATTGTGCGCCTAATAGTTAGCAGTATGTGTACCAAGTTTGGTTGCAATCGGTCCATTATTTTAGGAGGAGGTGCAGGAAAATTGCTCACATTATGTAGCAGTTATTCAAGAATATCATTGTTTATGACTTCATGTCTCCTGTAGCGTAAGTTGTAAGTGTTTAATTCATGACAGCGGTTGTTCGCCTGATAGTAAACAGTATGTGTACCAAGTTTGGTTGCAGTCGGTCCATTATTTTAGGAGGAGGTGTAGGAAAATGTCTCGCATAATGTAGCAGTTATTCAAGAATATCATTGTTTATGACTTCATGTCTCCCGTAGCGTAAGTCGCAAGTGTATAATTCACGACAGCGGTTGTTCGCCTCATAGTAATCTGTATGTGTACCAAGTATGTTTGCAGTCGGTCCATTATTTTGGGAGGAGGAGCAGGAAAATTGCTGACATGATGTAGCAGTAATTCAAGAATATCATTCTTTATGAATTTATGTCTCCTGTAGCGTAAGTCGTAGGTGTTTAAACCATGTCTGCGGCTGTTCGCCTAATGGTAAGCATTATGTGTACCAAGTTTGGTTGCGGTCGGTCCATTATTGCAGGAGGAGGTGCAGGAAAATGGCTCGCATTATGTAGCAGTAATTCAAGAATATCATTGTTTATGACTTCATGTCTCTTGTAACGTAAGTCGTAGGTGTTTAATTCACGACAGCAGTTGGTCGCCTAATAGTAAGCAGTATGTGTACCAAGTTTGGTTGCGGGTGGTCCATTATTTTAGGAGGAAATGCAGGAAAATGGCTCACGTGATTTTGCAAAAATTCAAGAATATCATTGTTTATCACTTCATGTCTCCTGTCGTGTAAGTCGTAGGTTTTTAATTCATGACAGCGGTTGTTCGCCTAATAGTAAGCAGTATGTGTACCCAGTTTGATTGCGGTCGGTCCATTATTTTAGGAGGAGGTGCAGGAAAATGGCTCACGTGATGTAGCAGTAATTCAAGAATATCATTGTTTATGACTTCATGTCTCCTGTAGTGTAAGTCGTAGGTGTTTAATTCACGACAGCGATTGTGCGCCTAATAGTTAGCAGTATGTGTACCAAGTTTGGTTGCAATCGGTCCATTATTTTAGGAGGAGGTGCAGGAAAATTGCTCACATTATGTAGCAGTTATTCAAGAATATCATTGTTTATGACTTCATGTCTCCTGTAGTGTAAGTCGTAAGTGTTTAATTAACGATAGCGGTGGTTCGCCTAATAGTAAGCAGTATGTGTACTACGTTTAGTTGTAGTCGGTCCATTATTTTAGGAGGAGGTGCAGGAAAATTGCTTACTTGGTGTAGCAGTAATTCAAAAATATCATTGTTTATGACTTCATGCCTCCTGTAGCGTAAGTCTTAGGTGTTTAATTCATGACAGAGGCTGATCGCCTAATAGTATGCAGTATGTGTACCAAGTTTGGTTGCGGTCGGTCCATTATTTTAGGAGGAGGTGCAGGAAAATGGCTCACGTGATGTAGCAGTAATTCAAGAATATCATTGTTTATTACTTCATGTCTCCTGTAGTGTAAATCGTAGGTTTTTCATTCACGACAGCGATTGTTCGCCTAATAGTAAGCAGTATGTGTGCCAAGTTTGGTTGCAATCGGTCCATTATCTTAGGAGGAGGTGCAGGAAAATTGCTCACATGATGTAGCAGTAATTCAAGAATATCATTGTTTATGAATTCATGTCTCCTGTAGCGTAAGTCGTAGGTTTTTAAATCACGACAGCAGTTGTTGGCCTGATAGTAAGCAGTATGTGTACCAAGTTTGTTTGCAGTCGATCCACTATTTTAGGAGGAGGTCTAGGAAAATGGCTCGCATGATGTAGCAGTTATTCAAGAATATCATTGTTTATGACTTCATCTCTCCTGTCGGGTAAGTGGTTGGTGTTTAATAGATGGCAGCGGTTGTTCGCCTAATAGTAAGCAGTATGTGTACGAAGTTTAGTTCTAGTCGGTCCATTATTTTAGGAGGAGGTGCAGGAAAATAGCTGACATGATGTAGCAGTAATTCAAGAATATCATTCTTTATGACTTTATGTCTCCTGTAGCGTAAGTCGTAGGTGTTTAAACCATGTCTGCGGCTGTTCGCCTAATGGTAAGCATTATGTGTACCAAGTTTGGTTGCGGTCGGTCCATTATTGCAGGAGGAGGTGCAGGAAAATGGCTCGCATTATGTAGCAGTAATTCAAGAATATCATTGTTTATGACTTCATGTCTCTTGTAGCGTAAGTCGTAGGTGTTTAATTCATGACAGCAGTTGGTCGCCTAATAGTAAGCAGTATGTGTACCAAGTTTGGTTGCGGGTGGTCCATTATTTTAGGAGGAGATGCAGGAAAATGGCTCACGTGATTTTGCAAAAATTCAAGAATATCATTGTTTATCACTTCATGTCTCCTGTCGTGTAAGTCGTAGGTTTTTAATTCATGACAGCGGTTGTTCGCCTAATAGTAAGCAGTATGTGTACCCAGTTTGATTGCGGTCGGTCCATTATTTTAGGAGGAGGTGCAGGAAAATGGCTCACGTGATGTAGCAGTAATTCAAGAATATCATTGTTTATGACTTCATGTCTCCTGTAGTGTAAGTCGTAGGTGTTTAATTCACGACAGCGATTGTGCGCCTAATAGTTAGCAGTATGTGTACCAAGTTTGGTTGCAATCGGTCCATTATTTTAGGAGGAGGTGCAGGAAAATTGCTCACATTATGTAGCAGTTATTCAAGAATATCATTGTTTATGACTTCATGTCTCCTGTAGTGTAAGTCGTAGGTGTTTAATTAACGATAGCGGTGGTTCGCCTAATAGTAAGCAGTATGTTTACCACGTTTAGTTGTAGTCGGTCCATTATTTTAGGAGGAGGTGCAGGAAAATTGCTTACTTGGTGTAGCAGTAATTCAAAAATATCATTGTTTATGACTTCATGTCTCCTGTAGCGTAAGTCGTAGGTGTTTAATTCATGACAGAGGCTGATCGCCTAATAGTATGCAGTATGTGTACCAAGTTTGGTTGCGGTCGGTCCATTATTTTAGGAGGAGGTGCAGGAAAATGGCTCACGTGATGTAGCAGTAATTCAAGAATATCATTGTTTATTACTTCATGTCTCCTGTAGTGTAAAAGGAAGGTTTTTCATTCACGACAGCGATTGTTCGCCTAATAGTAAGCAGTATGTGTGCCAAGTTTGGTTGCAATCGGTCCATTATCTTAGGAGGAGGTGGAGGAAAATTGCTCACATGATGTAGCAGTAATTCCAGAATATCATTGTTTATGAATTCATGTCTCCTGTAGCGTAAGTCGTAGGTGTTTAAATCACGACAGCAGTTGTTGGCCTGATAGTAAGCAGTATGTGTACCAAGTTTGTTTGCAGTCGATCCACTATTTTAGGAGGAGGTCTAGGAAAATGGCTCGCATGATGTAGCAGTTATTCAAGAATATCATTGTTTATGACTTCATCTCTCCTGTCGGGTAAGTGGTTGGTGTTTAATAGATGGCAGCGGTTGTTCGCCTAATAGTAAGCAGGATGTGTACGAAGTTTGGTTCTAGTCGGTCCATTATTTTAGGAGGAGGTGCAGGAAAATTGCTCACATGATGTAGCAGTAATTCAAGAATATCATTGTTTATGAATTCATGTCTCCTGTAGCATAAGCCGTAGGTGTTTAATTCATGACAGCGGTTGTTCGCCTAATAGTAAGCAGTATGTGTACCACGTTTGGTTTCAGTCGGTCCACCATTTTAGGCGGAGGTGCAGGAAAATGGCTCGCATGATGTAGCAGTTATTTAAGAATATCATTGTTTATAACTTCATGACTCTGTAGTGTAAGTCGTAGGTGTTTAATTCATGACAGAGGTTGTTCGCATAATAGTAAGCAGTATCTGTACCAAGTTTGGTTGCAGTCGGTGCATTATTTTAGGAGGAGGTGCAGGAAAATTGCTAACATGATGTAGCAGTAATTCAAGAATTTCATTGTTTATGACTTCATGTCTCCTGTCACGTATGTCGTAGGTGTTTAATTGACGACAGCGGTTGTTCGCCTAATAGTAAGCAGTAAGTGTACTTAGGTTGGTTGCAGTCGGTCCATTATTTAAGGAGGAGGAGCAGGAAAATGGCTCACATGATGTAGCAGTAATTCAAGAATATCATTGTTTATGACTTCATGTCTCCTGCAGCATTATAAGTCGTAGAGGTTGAATTCATGACAGCGGTTGTTTGCCTAATAGTAAGCAGAATGTGTACCAAGTTTGGTTGCAGTCGGTCCATTATTTTTGGAGGAGTTGCAGGAAAATTGCCCGCATGTTTTATCAGTAATTTAAGAATATCATGGTTTATGACTTCATGTCTCTGTACGGTAAGTCGTAGGAGTTTAATTCATGACAGAGGTTGTTCGCATAGACGTAAGCAGTATGTGTACCATGTTTGGTTTCAGTTGGTCCATAATTTTTCGAGGAGGTGCAGGAAAATGGCTCACCTGATGTTGCAGTAATTCAAGAATATCACTGTTTATTAATTCATGTCTCCTCTAGCGTAATTTTTAGGTGTTTAATTTATGACAGCGGTTGTTCGCCTAATATTAAGAAGTATGTCTACCAAATTTGGTTGCAGTCGGTCCATTATTTAGGAGGAGGTGCAGGAAAATGGCTCGCATGCTGTAGCAGTAATTCAAGAATATCATTGTTTATGACTTCATGTCTCCTGTAGCGTAAGTCGCAGGTGTTTAATTCATGTCAGCGGTTGTTCGGCCGGCCGCAGTGGCCGAGGAAACTGAGGCGCTCCAGTCACAGTCTACACGGCCACTACGGTCGGGGGTGGAATCCCCCCTCGTGCATGGGTGTTTGTGCCGTCCTTAGTCTTAGCTAGTTCATAAGTAGTTTGTAAGCTTAGGGACTGATAAGCACGTAGTTAAGTCCCATAAGTTCTACAAACATTTGAACATTTGAACATTGAGCGCTTGTTCGCCTAATAGTAAGCAGTACGTTTACCATGTTTGGTTGCAGTCGGTCCGTTATTTTAGGAGGAGGTGCAGGAAAATGGCTTGCATGATGAAGCAGTAATTCAAGCTTATCATTGTTTATAACTTCATGTCAACAGTAGCGTACGTCGTAGGTGTTTATTTCATGACAGCGGTTGTTCGCCTAATAGTAGGCAGTAAGTGTACCACGTTTGGTTTCAGTCGGTCCACTATTTTAGGCGGAGGTGCAGGAAAATAGCTGGCATGATGAAGCAGTTATTTAAGAATATCATTGTTTATGAATTCATGTCTCCTGTAGCGTAAATCGTAGGGGTTTAATTCATGACAGCGTTTGTTCGCCTCATACAAAGCAGTATGTGTACCAAGTTTGGTTGCAGTCGGTCCATTATTTTAGGAAGAGATACAGGAAAATAGCTCACATGATGTAACTGTAATTCAAGAATATCATTGTTTATGACTTCATGTCTCTGTAGTGTAAGTATTAGGTGTTTAATTCATGACAGAGGTTGTTTGCATAATAGTAAGCAGTATGTGTACCCAGTTTGGTTGCAGTCGGTCCATTATTTTAGGAGGAGGTGAAGGAAAATGGCTCGCATTATGGAGCAGTTATTGAAGAACAACATTGTTTATGACTTCATTTCTCCTGTAGCGTAAGTTGTAGGGGTTTAATTCACGACAGCGGTTGCTTGCTAATAGTAAGCAGTATGTGTACCAAGTTTGGTTGCTGTCTGTCCATTATTTTAGGAGGAGGTGCAGGAAAATGGCTCGCATAATGTAGCAGTAATCCAAGAATATCATTGTTTATGACTTCATGTCTCCTGTAGCGTAAATCGTAGGGGTTTAATTCATGACAGCGTTTGTTCGCCTCATACTAAGCAGTATGTGTACCAAGTTTGGTTGCAGTCGTTCCATTATTTTAGGAAGAGATACAGGAAAATAGCTCACATGATGTAACTGTAATTCAAGAATATCATGGTTTATGACTTCATGTCTCTGTACTGTAAGTATTAGGTGTTTAATTCATGACAGAGGTTGTTCGCATAATAGTAAGCAGTATGTGGACCCAGTTTGGTTGCAGTCGGTCCATTATTTTAGGAAGAGATGCAGGAAAATGGCTCACATGATGTAGCAGTAATTCAAGAATATCATTGTTTATGACTTCATGTCTCTGTAGTGTAAGTCGTAGGTGTTTAATTCATGACAGAGGTTGTTCGAATAATAGTAAGCAGTATGTGTACCAAGTTTGGTTCGATTTGGTCCATAATTTTAGGAGGAGGTGCAGGAAAATTGCTCATCTGATGTAGCAGTAATTCAAGAATATCATTGTCTATCACATCATGTCTCCTGTAGCGTAAGTTGTAGGTGTTTAATTTATGACAGCGGTACTTCGCCTAATAGTAGGCAGTATGTGTAGCAAGTTTGATTGCAGTCGGTCCATTATTTTAGGAGGAGGTGCAGGAAAATGGCTCGCATGATGTAGCAGTAATTCAAGAATATCATTGTTTATTACTTCATGTCTTCCGTAGCGTAAGTTGTAGGTGTTTAATGCATGACAGCGGTTGCTTGCTTATAGTAAGCAGTATGTGTACCAAGTTTGGTTACAGTCTGTCCATATTTTAGGAGGAGGTGCAGAAAAATGGCTAACAAGTTGTAGTAGTAATTCAAGATGTTCATTGTTTATGACTTCATGTCGATTGTCGCGTATGTCGTAGGTGTTTAATTCATGACAGCGGTTGTTCGCCTAATAGTAGGCAGTAAGTGTACCACGTTTGGTTTCAGTCGGTCCTCTATTTTAGGGGGAGGTGCAGGAAAATGGCTGGCATGATGAAGCAGTTATTTAAGAATATCATTGTTTATGAGATCATGACTCTGTAGTGTAAGTCATAGGTGTTTAATTCATGACAGAGGTTGTTCGCATAATAGTAAGCAGTATCTGTATCAAGTTTGGTTGCAGTCTGTCCATTATTTAAGGAGGAGGTGCAGGAAAATGTCTAACATTATGTAGCAGTAATTCAAGAATTTCATTGTTTATGACTTCATGTCTCCTGTCGTGTATGTCGTAGGTGTTTAATTCATGATAGCGGTTGTTTGCCTAATAGTAAGCAGTATGTGTACCAAGGGTGGTTGCAGTCGGTCCATTATTTTAAGAGGAGGTGCAGGAAAAAGACTCGCACGATGTAGCAGTAATTCAAGAATATCATTGATTATGACGTCATGTCTCCTGTAGCGTAAGTTGTAGGTGTTTAATTCATGACAGCGGTTGTTTGCCCAATAGTTAGCAGTATGTGTACTATGTTTGGTTGCAGTCGGTCCATTGTTTTAGGAGGAGGTGCAGGAAAATGGCTAACATTATGTAGCAGTAATTCAAGAATTTCATTGTATATGACTTCATGTCTCCTGTCGCGTATGTCGTAGGTGTTTAATTCATGATAGCGGTTGTTCGTCTAATAGTAAGCAGTATGTGTACCAAGGGTGGTTGCAGTTGGTCCATTATTTTAAGAGGAGGTGCAGGAAAAAGACTCGCACGATGTAGCGGTAATTCAAGAATATCATTGTTTATGACGTCATGTCTCCTGTAGCGTAAGTTGTAGGTGTTTAACCCATGACAGCGGTTGTTTGCCTAATAGTAAGCAGTATGTGTTACAAGTTTTGTTGCAGTCGGTCCATTATTTTGAGAGGAGGTGCAGGAAAATGTCTCGCATGATATAGCAGTAATTCAAGAATATCTCTGATTTTGACTTCATGTCTCCTGTAGCGTAAGTCGTAGGTGTTTATTCATGACAGCGGTTGTTCGCCTAATAGTAAGCAGTATGTGTGACAAGTTTGGTTGCTGTCGGTCCATTATTTTAGGAGGAGGTGCAGGAAAATGGCTTACAAGTTGTAGTAGTAATTCAAGAATTTCGTTGTTTATGACTTCATGTCTCCTGTCGCATATGTCGTAGGTGATTAATTCATGACAGCGGTTGTTTGCCTAACAGTAAGCAGTATGTGTACCAAGTTTCGTTGCAGTCGGTCCATTATATTAGGAAGACGTGCAGGAAAATGGCTTGCATGATGTAGCAGTTATTTAAAAATATCATTGTATATGACATCATGTCTCTGTAGTGTAAGTCGTAGGTGTTTAATTCATGACAGAGGTTGTTCGAATAATAGTAAGCAGCATGTGTACCAAGTTTGGTTGCAGTCGGTCCGTTATTTTAGGAGGAGGTGCAGGAAAATTGCTCACCTGATGTAGCAGTAATTCAAGAATATCATTGCTTATGACTTTATGTCTTCTGTATCGTAAGTTGTGGGTGTTTAATTTATGACAGCGGTTGTTCACCTAATAGTAAGCAGTATGTGTACCAAGTTTGGTTGCAGTTGGTCCATTATTTTAGGAGGAGGTGCAGGAAAATGGCTCACATGGTGTAGCAGTAATTCAAGAATATCATTGTTTATGACGTAATGCCTCCTGTCGCATATGACATAGGTGTTTAATTCATGATAGAGGTTGTTCGCCTAATAGTAAGCAGTATGTGTACCAATGTTGGTTGCAGTCGGTCGATTATTTTAGGAGGAGGTGCAGGAAAAAGACTCGCATTATGTAGCCATAATTCAAGATTTTCATTGTTTATGACTTCATGTCTGCTGTAGCGAAAGTCGTAGGTGTTTTATTAATTGCGGCGGTTGTGCAGGAGAACGGCTCGCATTATGGAGCCGGAATTCAAGAATATCATTGTTTATGATTTCATGTCTCCTGTCGCGTATGTCGTAATTTTTTAATTCATGACAGCGGTTGTTCGCCAAATAGTAAGCAGTATGTGTGCTAAGTTTGGATGCAGTCGGTCCATTATTTTAGGAGGTGGTGCAGGAAAATGGCTCACATGATGTAGCAGTAATTCAAGAGTATCATAGGCTATGATTTCACGTCTCATGTAGCGTAAGTCGTAGGTGTTCAACTCATGACAGCGGCTGTTCGCATAATAGTAAGCAGTATGTGTACGAAGTTTGGTTGCAGTCGGTCCATTATTTTAGGAGGACGTGCAGGAAATTGGCTCGCATGATGTAGCAGTAATTCAAGAGTATGATTGTTTATGACTTCATGTCTCCTGTAGCGTAAATCGTAGAGGTTTAAATCATGACAGCGGTTGTTCGCCTAATAGTAAGCAGTATGTGTACCAATGTTGGTTGCAGTCGGACGATTATTTTAGGGGAGGTGCAGGAAAATGCCTCGCATGATGTAGCAGTAATTCAAGAATATCATTGTTTATGACTACATGTCTCCTGTCGCGTATGTCGTAATTGTTTAATTCATGACAGCGGTTGATCGCCTAATAGTAACCAGTATGTGTGCTAAGTTTGGTTGCAGTCGCTCCATTATTTTAGGAGGTGGTGCAGGAAAATTGCTCACATGATGTAGCAGTAATTCAAGAATAACGTAGTTTATGATTTCATGTCTCATATAGCGTAAGTCGTAGGTGTTTAATACATGACAGCGGATGTTTGCCTAATAGTAAGCAGCATGTGTACCCAGTTTGGTTGCAGTCGGTCCATTATTTTTGGAGAAGGTAAAGAAAAATGGCTCGCTTGATGTAGCAGTAATTCAAGAATATCATTGTTTATGACTTCATGTCTCCTGTCGCGTAAATCAAAGGGGTTTAATTCATGATAGCGGTTTTTCGCCTTATAGTAAGCAGTATGTGTTCCAAGTTTGGTTGCAGTTGGTCCATTATTTTAGGAAGAGGTGCAGAAAAATGGCTCACATGATGTAGCAGTAATTGTTTATGACTTCATGTCTCCTGCAGCGTAAGTCATAGGTGTTTAAATCATGACTGCGGTTGTTCGCCTAATAGTGAGCAGTATATGTACCAAGTTTGGTTGCAGTCGGTCCATTATTTTAGGAGAAGGTGCAGGAAAATGGCTCGCTTGTTGTAGCAGTCATTCATGAATATCATTGTTTATGACTTCATGGCCACTGTAGCGTTAGTTGTAGGTGTTTAATTCATGACAGCGGTTGTTCGCTTAATAGTAAGCAGTATGTGTACCAAGTTTGGTTGCAGTCGGTCCATTATTTTAGGAGGTGGTGCAGGAAAATGGCTCGCTTGATGTGGCCGTAATACAAGAATATCATAGGTTATGACTTCATGTCTCATGTAGCGTAAGTCGTACGTGTTTAATTCATGACAGCGGTTGTTCGCCTAATAGTAAGCAGTATGTGTACCAAGTTTGGTTGCAGTCGATCCATTATTTTAGGAGAAGGTGCAGGAAAATGGCTTGCTTGATGTAGCAGTCATTCATGAATATCATTGTTTATGACTTCATGGCCACTGTAGCGTTAGTTGTAGGTGTTTAATTCATGACAGCGGTTGTTCGCTTAATAGTAAGCAGTATGTGTACCAAGTTTGGTTGCAGTCGGTCCATTATTTTAGGAGGAGGTGCAGGAAAATGGCTCGCATAATGTAGCAGTAATTCAACAATATTATTGTTTATGACTTCATGTCTCCTGTAGCGTAAGTCGTAGGTGTTTAATTCATGACAGCGGTTGTTCACCTAATAGTAAACAGTATGTGTGCCAAGTTTGGTTGCAGTCGGTCCATTATTGTAGGAGGAGGTGCAGGAAAATGGCTCGCATGATGTAGCAGTAATTCAAGAATATGATTGTTTATGACTTCATGTCTCCTGTAGCGTAAATCGTAGGGGTTTAATTCATAATAGCGGTTGTTCGCCGAATAGTAGGCAGTATGTGTACCACATTTGGTTGCAGTTGGTCCATTATTTTAGGAAGAGGTGCAGAAAAATGGCTCACATGTTGTAGCAGTAATTGTTTATGACTTCAAGTCTCCTGCAGCGTAAGTCGTATGTGTTTAAATCATGACAGCGGTTGTTCGCCTAATAGTAAGCAGTATGTGTATCAAGTTTGGCTGCAGTCGGTACATTATTTTAGGAGGAGGTGCAGTTAAATGGCCTGCATGATGTAGCAGTAATTCAAGAATATCATTGTTTATGACTTCATGTCTCCTGTAGCGTAAGTCGTAAATGTTGAATACATCTCAGCGGTTGTTCGCCTAATGAAAAGCAGTATGTGTACCAAGTTTTGTTGCAGTTGCTCCATTAGTATAGGAGGAGGTGCAGGAAAATGGCTCGCATGATTTAGCAGTTATTTAAGAATAACGTTGTTTATGACTTCATGTCTCTGTAGTGTTAGTCGTAGGTGTTTAATTCATGACAGAGGTTGTTCACCTAATGGTAAGCAGTATGTGTACTAAGTTTGGTTGCAGTCGGTCCATTATTTTAGTAGGAGGTGCAAGAAAATGGCTCGCATGATGTGGCAGTAATTCAACAATAACATTGTTCATGACTTCATGTCTCCTGTAGCGTAAGTCGTAGGTGTTTCATTCATGGCAGCGGTTGTTCGCCTAATAGTAAGCAGTATGTGTACCAAGTTTGGTTGCAGTTGGTCCATTATTTTAGGAAGAGGTGCAGAAAAATGGCTCACATGCTGTAGCAGTAATTGTTTATGACTTTATGTCTCCTGCAGCGTAAGGCGTATGTGTTTAAATCATGACAGCGGATGTTTGCCTAATAGTAAGCAAAATGTGTGCCAAGTATGGTTGCAGTCAGTCCATTATTTTAGGAGGAGGTGCAGGAAAATGGCTATCATTATGTAGCAGTAATTCAAAAATTTCATTGTTTGTGATTTCATGTCTCCTGTCGCGTATGTCCTAGGTGTTTAATTCATGAGAGCGGTTGTTCGCCTAATAGTAAGCAGCATGTGTACCAAGTTTGGTTGCTTTCGGTCCATTATTATAGGAGAAGGTAAAGAAAAATGGCTCTCTTGATGTAGCAGTAATTCAAGAATATCATTGTTTATGCATTCATGGCCACTGTAGCGTTAGTTGAAGGTGTTTAATTCATGACAGCGGTTGTTCGCCTAATAGTAAGCAGTATGTGTACCAAGTCTGGTTGCAGTCGGTCCATTATTTTAGGAGGAGGTGCAGGAAAATGGCTCGCATTATGTAGCATTAATTGAAGAATATGATTGTTTATGACTTCATGTCTCCTGTAGTGTAAATCGTAGGGGTTTAATTCATGATAGCGGTTGTTCGCCTAATAGGAAGCAGTATGTGTACCAAGTTTGGTTGCAGTTGGTCCATTATATTAGGAAGAGGTGCAGAAAAATGGCTCACATGCTGTAGCAGTAATTTTTTATGACTTCACGTCTCCTGCACCGTAAGTCGTATGTGTTTAAATCATGACAGCGGTTTTTCGCCTAATAGCAAGCAGTATGTGTACCAAGTTTGGTTGCAGTCGGTCCATTATTTTAGGAGGAGGTGCAGGAAAATGGCTCACATGATGTAGCAGTAATACAAGAATATCATCGTTTATGACTACATGTCTCCTTTAGCTTAAGCCGTAGGTGTTTAATTAAGTACGGCGGTTGATCGCCTAATAGGAAGCAGTACGTGTACTAAGTTTGGTTGCAGTCGGTACATTATTTTAGGAGGAGGTGCAGGAAAATGGCCTGCATGATGTAGCAGTAATTCAAGAATATCATTGTTTATGACTTCATGTCTCCTGTAGCGTAAGTCATAGGTGTAGAATTCATGACAGCGGTTGTTCGCCTAATAAAAAGCAGTATGTGTACCAAGTTTTGTTGCAGTCGGTCCATTAGTATAGGAGGAGGTGCAGGAAAATAGCTCGCATGATTTAGCACTTATTTAAGAATAACATTGTTTATGACTTCATGTGTCTGTAGTGTAATTTGCGGCTGTTTGCTGATGATGCTGTGGTGTATGGGAGGGTGTCGTCTGTAACTGACTGTAATAGCATACAGGTTGGCTTAGACAAAATTTCTAGTTGGTGCGAAGAATGGCAGCTAGCTCTCAATGTAGAAAAATGTAAGGTGATGCGCAGAGTAGAAAAAACAATCCTATAATGTTCGAATACAGCATCAGTAGTGAGCTTCTTGATGCGGTCGCGTCGTTCAAATATCTAGGCGTAACATTGCAGAGCGATATGAAATGGAACGAGCATGTAAGGACAGTTGTGAGTAAGGCAGACAGCCGACTTCGGTTTATTGGGAGAATGTTGGGAAGATGTACTTCACCTGTAAAGGAGACCGCGTATTAAACGCTTGTACGACCACGTCTTGTGTATTGCTCAAGTATTTGGGACCCGCAGCAGATCGGTTTGAAGGAAGACATAGAGGCGGTTCAGAGACGAGCAGCTAGATTTGTTACCGGTAGGTTCGACCAATGCGCGAGTGTCTCGGAAATGCTCCGGCAACTCAATTGGGGATCGCTGGAAAAAAGACGACGTTCTTTTCGTGAATTTCTGTTAAGTAAATTTAGAGGGCCGGAATTTGAAGCTGAGTGTAGTACGATCTTGCTGCCGCCTACTTACATTTCGCGTAAAGATCACAAAGACAAGATAAGAGAAATTAGGGCTCGTACGGAGGCATATTGGCATTCTTTTTTTCCTCGTTCAATTTGGGAGTGGAATAGGAAAGGGAATGCCTAGTAGTTGTACGGTGTACCCTCCGCCACGCACCTTACGGTGAATTGCGGAGTATGTATGTAGATGTAGATGTAGTGTTAGTCGTAGGTGTTTAATTCATGACAGAGGTTGTTCGCCTAATAGTAAGCAGTATGTGTTCCAAGTTTGGTTGCAGTCGGTCCATTATTTTAGGAGGTGGTGCAGGAAAATGGCTAACATGATGTAGCAGTAATTCAAGAATTTCATTGCTTATGACTTCATGTCTCCTGTCGCGTATGTCCTAGATGTTTAATTCATGACAGCAGTTGTTCGCCTAATAGTAAGCAGTATGTGTACCAAGGTTGGTTGCAGTCAGTCGATTATTTTAGGTGGAGGTGCAGGAAACTGGCTCGCATGATGTAGCAGTAATTCAAGAATATCATTGTTTATGACTACATGTCTCCTGTAGCATAAGCCGTAGGTGTTTAATTCATAACAGCGGTTGTTCGCCTAATAGTAGGCAGTATGTGTACCATGTTTGGTTGCAGTCGGTCCATTATTTTAGGAGGAGGTGCAGGAAAATGGCTCGCATGATGTAGCAGTAATTCAAGAATATCATTGTTTATGAGTTCATGTCTCCTGTAGCATAAGTCGTAGGTGTTTAATTCATGACAGCGGTTGTTTGCCTAATAGTAAGCTAAATATGTGCCAAGATTGGTTGCAGTCAGTCCATTATTGTAGGAGGAGGTGCAGGAAAATAGCTAACATGATGTAGCAGTAATTCAAGAATTTCATTGTTTATGACTTAGTGTCTCCTGTAGCGTATGTCCTTGGTGTTTAATTTATGACAGCGGTTGTTCGCCTAATAGTAACCAGTATGTGTACCAAGGTTAGTTGTAGTCGGTCGATTATTTTAGGAAGAGGAGCAGGAAAATGGCTCGCATGAAGAAGCAGTAGATCAAGAATATCATCGTTTATGACTTCATTCCTACTGTAGCGTAAGTCGTAGTTGTTTAATTCATGACAACGGTTGTTCGCCTAATAGTAAGCAGTATGTGTACCAAGTTTGGTTGCAGTCGGTCCATTATTTTAGGAGGTGGTGCAGGAAAATGGCTCGATGGATGTAGCAGTAATTCAAGAATATCATAGGTTATGACTGTATGTCTCATGTAGCGTAAGGCGTACGTGTTTAATTCATGACAGCGGCTGTTCGCCTAATAGTAAGCAGTATGTGTACCAAGTTTGGATGCAGTCGGTCCATTATTTTAGGAGAAGGTGCAGGAAAATGGCTCGCTTGATGTAGCAGTTATTCAAGAATATCATTGTTTATGACTTCATGGCCACTGTAGCGTTAGTTGTAGGTGTTTAATTCATGACAGCGGTTGTTCGCCTAATAGTAAGCAGTATGTGTACCAAGTTTGGTTGCAGTCGGTCCATTATTTTAGGAGGAGGTGCAGGAAAATGGCTCGCATGATGTAGCAGTAATTCAAGAATATGATTGTTTCTGACTTCATGTCTCCTGTAGCGTAAATCGTAGGGGTTTAATTCATAATAGCGGTTGTTCGCCGAATAGTAAGCAGTATGTGTACCAAGTGTGGTTGCAGTTGGTGGATTATTTTAGGAAGAGGTGCAGAAAAATGGCTCACATGTTGTAGCAGTAATTGTTTATGACTTCATGTCTCCTGCAGCGTAAGTCGTATGTGTTTAAATCATGACAGCGGTTGTTCGCCTAATAGTAAGCAGTATGTGTATCATGTTTCGTTGCAGTCGGTCCATTATTTTAGGAGGAGGTGCAGGAAAATGGCTCGCATGATGTAGCAGTAATACAAGAATGTCATCGTTTATTACTACATGTCTCCTTTAGCGTAAGCCGTAGGTGTTTAATTGAGTACGGCGGTTGATCGCCTAATAGGAAGCAGTATGTGTATCAAGTTTGGTTGCAGTCGGTCCATTATTTTAGGAGGAGGTGCAGGAAAGTGGCCTGCATTATGTAGCAGTAATTCAAGAATATCATTGTTTATGACTTCATGTCTCCCGTAGCGTAAGTCGTAGGTGTTGAATACATGACAGCGGTTGTTCGCCTAATAAAAAGAAGTATGTAGAGCAAGTTTTGTTGCAGTCGCTCCATTAGTATAGGAGGAGGTGCAGGAAAAAGACTCGCATGATTTAGCAGTTATTTAAGAATAACATTGTTTATGACTTCATGACTCTGTAGTGTTAGTCGTAGGTGTTTAATTCATGACAGAGGTTGTTCGCCTAATGGTAAGCAGTATGTGTACCAAGTTTGGTTGCAGTCGATCCATTATTTTAGTAGGAGGTGAAGGAAAATGGCTCGCATGATGTAGCAGTATTTCAACAATATCATTGTTTATGACTTCATGTATCCTGTAGTGTAAGTCGTAGGTGTTTCATTCATGACAGCGGTCGTTCGCCTAGTAGTAAGCAGTATGTGTACCAATATTGGTTGCAGTCGGTCCATTATTTTAGGAGGAGGTGCAGGAATATTGATCGCATGATGTAGCAGTCATTCAAGGATATCATTGTTTATGACTTCACGTCTCCTGTAGCGTAAGTCGTAGGTGTTTAATTCATGACAGCGGTTGTTTGCCTAATAGTAAGCAGTATGTGTACCAAGTTTGTTTGCAGTCGGTCCATTATTTTAGGAGGAAGTGCAGAAAAATTGCTCGCATGATGTAGCAGTAATTCAAGAATATCATTGTTTATGACTTCATGTCTCCTGTAGCATAAGTCGTCGGTGTTTAATTCATGACAGCGGTTGTTTGCCTAATAGGAAGCAAAATGAGTGCCAAGTATGGTTGCAGTCAGTCCATTATTTTAGGAGGAGGTGCAGGAAAATGGCTAACATGATGTAGCAGTAATTCAAAAATTTCATTGTTTATGACTTCATGTCTCCTGTCGCGTGTGTCCTAGGTGTTTCATTCATGACAGCGGATGCTCGCCTAATAGTAACCAGTATTTGTACCAAGGTTGGTTGTAGTCGGTCGATTATTTTAGGAGGAGAGGCTGGAAAATGGCTCGCATGATGGAGCAGTAATTCAAGAATATCATTGTTTATGACTTCATGTCTCCTGTCGCATATGTCGTAATTGTTTAATTCATTACAGCGGTTGTTTGCCTTATAGTATGCAGTATATGTGCTAAGTTTGGTTGCAGTCGGTCCATTATTTTAGGAGGTGGTGCAGGAAAGTTGCTCACATGATGTAGCAGTAATTCAAGAATATCATAGTTTATGATTTCATGTCTCATGTAGCGTAAGTCGTAGGTGTTTAATTCATGACAGCGGTTGTTCGCCTAATAGTAAGCAGCATGTGTACCAAGTTTGGTTGCAGTCGGTCTATTATTTTAGGAGAAGGTAAAGAAAAATGGCTCTCTTGATGTAGCAGTAATTCAAGAATATCGTTGTTTATGACTTCATTCCTCCTGTAGCGTAAGTCGTTGTTGTTTAATTCATGACAGCAGTTGTTCGCCTAATAGTAAGCAGTATGTGTACCAAGTTTGGTTGCAGTCGGTCCATTATTTTAGGAGGAGGTGCAGGAAAATGGCCTGCATAATGTAGCAGTAATTCAAGAATATCATTGTTTATGACTTCATGTCTCCCGTAGCGTAAGTCGTAGCTGTTGAATACATGACAGCGGTTGTTCGCCTAATAAAAAGAAGTATGTGTAGCAAGTTTTGTTGCAGTCGCTCCATTAGTATAGGAGGAGGTGCAGGAAAATGACTCGCATGATTTAGCAGTTATTTAAGAATAACATTGTTTATGACTTCATGACTCTGTAGTGTTAGTCGTAGGTGTTTAATTCATGACAGAGGTTGTTCGCCTAATGGTAAGCAGTATGTGTACCAAGTTTGGTTGCAGTCGATCCATTATTTTAGTAGGAGTTGAAGGAAAATGGTTCGCATGATGTAGCAGTAATTCAACAATATCATTTTTTATGACTTCATGTCTCCTGTAATGTAAGTCGTAGGTGTTTCATTCATGACAGAGGTTGTTCGCCTAATAGTAAGCAGTATGTGTACCAAGATTGGTTACAGTCGGTCCAATATTTTAGGAGGAGGTGCAGGAATATTGCTGGCATGATGTAGCAGTAATTCAAGGATATCATTGTTTATGAATTCATGTCTCCTGTAGCGTAAGTCGTAGGTGTTTAATTCATGACAGCGGTTGTTTGCCTAATAGTAAGCAGTATGTGTACCAAGTTTGGTTGCAGTCGGTCCATTATTTTAGGAGGAAGTGCAGCAAAATTGCTCGCATGATGTAGCAGTAATTCAAGAATATCATTGTTTTATGACTTCATGACTCCTGTAGCATACGTCGTCAGTGTTTAATTCATGACAGCATTTGATTGCCTAATAGTAAGCAAAATGTGTGCCAAGTATGGTTGCAGTCAGTCCATTATTTTAGGAGGAGGTGCAGGAAAATTGCTCGCTTGATGTAGCAGTAATTCAAGAATATCATAGGTTATGACTTTATGTCTCATGTAGCGTAAGGCGTACGTGTTTAATTCATGACAGCGGCCGTTCGCCTAATAGTAAGCAGTATGTGTACCAAGTTTGGTTGCAGTCGGTCCATTATTTTAGTAGGAGGTGAAGGAAAATGGTTCGCATGATGTAGCAGTAATTCAACAATATCATTGTTTATGACTTCATGTCTCCTGTAGCGTAAATCGTAGGGGTTTAATTCATAATAGCGGTTGTTCGCCGAATAGTAAGCAGTATGTGTACCAAGTTTGGTTGCAGTTGGTCCATTATTTTAGGAAGAGGTGCAGAAAAATGGCTCACATGTTGTAGCAGTAATTGTTTATGACTTCATGTCTCCTGCAGCGTAAGTCGTATGTGTTTAAATCATGTCAGCGGTTGTTCGCCTAATAGTAAGCAGTATGTGTACCAAGTTTGGTTGCAGTCGGTCCATTATTTTAGGAGGAGGTGCAGGAATATGGCTCACATGATGTAGCAGTAAAACAAGAATATCATCGTTTATGACTACATGTCTCCTTTAGCGTAAGCCATAGGTGTTTAATTAAGTACGGCGGTTGATCGCCTAATAGGAAGCAGTATGTGTACCAAGTTTGGTTGCAGTCGGTACATTATTTTAGGAGGAGGTGCAGGAAAATGGCCTGCATGATGTAGCAGTAATTCAAGAATATCATTGTTTATGACTTCATGTCTCCTGTAGCGTAAGTCATAGGTTTTGAATACATGACAGCGGTTATTCGCCTAATAAAAAGCAGTATGTGTACCAAGTTTTGTTGCAGTCGGTCCATTAGTATAGGAGAAGGTGCAGGAAAATGGCTCGCATGATTTAGTAGTTATTTAAGAATAACATTCTTTATGACTTCATGTCTCTGTAGTGTTACTCGTAGGTGTTTAATTCATGGCAGCGGTTGCTCGCCTAATGGTAAGCAGTATGTGTACCAAGTTTGGTTGCAGTCGGTCCATTATTTTAGTGGGAGGTGCAGGAAAATGGCTCGCAGTGTGTAGCAGTAATTCAACAATATCATTGTTTATGACTTCATGTCTCCTGTAGCGTAAGTCGTAGGTGTTTCATTAATGACAGCGGTTGTTCGCCTAATAGTAAGCAGTATGTGTACCAAGTTTGGTTGCAGTCGGTCCATTATTTTAGGAGGTGGTGAACGAAAATGGCTCGATGGATGTAGCAGTAATTCAAGAATATCATAGGTTATGACTTTATGTCTCATGTAGCGTAAGGCGTACGTGTTTAATTCATGACAGCGGCTGTTCGCCTGATAGTAAGCAGTATGTGGTCCAAGTTTCGTTGCAGTCGGTCCATTATTTTAGGAGAAGGTGCAGGAAAATGGCTCGCTTGATGTAGCAGTTATTCAAGAATATCATTGTATATGACTTCATGGCCACTGTAGCGTTAGTTGTAGGTGTTTAATTCATGACAGCGGTTGTTCGCCTAATAGTAAGCAGTATGTGTACCACGTTTGGTTGCAGTCGGTCCATTATTTTAGGAGGAGGTGCAGGAAAATGGCTCGCATGATGTAGCAGTAATTCAAGAATATGATTGTTTATGACTTCATGTCTCCTGTAGTGTAAATCGTAGGGGTTTAATTCATAATAGCGGTTGTTCGCCGAATAGTAAGCAGTATGTGTACCAAGTTTGGTTGCAGTTGGTCCATTATTTTAGGAAGAGGTGCAGAAAAATGGCTCACATGTTGTAGCAGTAATTGTTTATGACTTCATGTCTCCTGCAGCGTAAGTCGTATGTGTTTAAATCATGACAGCAGTTGTTCGCCTAATAGTAAGCAGTCTGTGTATCAAGTTTGGTTGCAGTCGGTCCATTATTTTAGGAGAAGGTGCAGGAAAATGGCTCGCTTGATGTAGCAGTTATTCAAGAATATCATTGTATATGACTTCATGGCCACTGTAGCGTTAGTTGTAGGTGTTTAATTCATGACAGCGGCTGTTCGCCTAATAGTAAGCAGTATGTGTACCAAGTTTGGTTGCAGTTGGTCCATTATTTTAGGAAGAGGTGCAGAAAAATGGCTCACATGTTGTAGCAGTAATTGTTTATGACTTCATGTCTCCTGCAGCGTAAGTCGTATGTGTTTAAATCATGACAGCAGTTGTTCGCCTAATAGTAAGCAGTCTGTGTATCAAGTTTGGTTGCAGTCGGTCCATTATTTTAGGAGGAGGTGCAGGAAAATGGCTCACATGATGTAGCAGTAATACAAGAATATCATCGTTTATGACTACATGTATCCTTTAGCGTAAGCCGTAGGTGTTTAATTGAGTACGGCGGTTGTTCGCCTAATAGGAAGCAGTATGTGTACCAAGTTTGGTGCAGTCGGTACATTATTTTAGGAGGAGGTGCAGGAAAGTGGCCTGCATAATGTAGCAGTAATTCAAGAATATCATTGTTTATGACTTCATGTCTCCCGTGGCGTAAGTCGTAGGTGTTGAATACATGACAGCGGTTGTTCGCCTAATAAAAAGAAGTATGTGTACCAAGTTTTGTGTCAGTCGTTCCATTAGTATAGGATGAGGTGCAGGAAAATGACTCGCATGATTTAGCAGTTATTTAAGAATAACATTGTTTATGACTTCATGAATCTGTAGTGTTAGTCGTAGGTGTTTAATTCATGACAGAGGTTGTTCGCCTAATGGTAAGCAGTATGTGTACCAAGTTTGGTTGCAGTCGATCCATTATTTTAGTAGGAGGTGAAGGCAAATGGCTCGCATGATGTAGCAGTAATTCAACAATATCATTGTTTATGACTTCATGTGTCCTGTAGCATATGTCGTCGGTGTTTAATTCATGACAGCGGTTGTTTGCCTAATAGGTAGCAAAATATGTGCCAAGTATGGTTGCAGTCAGTCCATTATTTTAGGAGGAGGTGCAGGAAAATGGCTAAAATGATATAGCAGTAATTCAAAAATTTCATTGTTTATGAATTCATGTCTCCTGTCGCGTATGTCCTAGGTGTTTAATTCATGACAGCGGTTGTTCGCCTAATAGTAACCAGTATTTGTACCAAGGTTGGTTGTAGTCGGTCGATTATTTTAGGAGGAGAAGCTGGAAAATGGCTCGCATGATGTAGCAGTAATTCAAGAATATCATTGTTTATGACTTCATGCCTCCTGTCGCATATGTCGTAATTGTTTAATTCATTACAGCGGTTGTTTGCCTAATAGTATGTGGTATATGTACTACGTTTAGTTGCAGTCGGTCCATTATTTTAGGAGGTGGTTCAGGAAAGTTGCTCACATGATGTAGCAGTAATTCAAGAATATCATAGTTTTTGATTTCATGTCTCATGTAGCGTAAGTCGTAGGTGTTTAATTCATGACAGCGGTTGTTCGCCTAATAGTAAGCAGCATGTGTACCAAGTTTGGTTGCAGTCGGTCTATTATTTTAGGAGAAGGTAAAGAAAAATGGCTCTCTTGATGTAGCAGTAATTCAAGAATATCGTTGTTTATGACTTCATTCCTCCTGTAGCGTAGGTCGTAATTGTTTAATTCATGACAGCAGTTGTTCGCCTAATAGTAAGCAGTATGTGTACCAAGTTTGGTTGCAGTCGGTCCATTATTTTAGGAGGTGGTGCAGGAAAATGGCTCGCTTGATGTAGCAGTAATTAAAGAACATCATAGGTTATGACTTTATGTCTTATGTAGCGTAAGGCGTACGTGTTTAATTCATGACAGCGGCTGTTTGCCTAATAGTAAGCAGTATGTGTACCAAGTTTGGTTGCAGTCGGTCCATTATTTTAGGAGGAGGCGCAGGAAAATGGCTCGCATGATGTAGCAGTAATTCATGAATATGATTGTTTATGACTTCATGTCTCCTGTAGCGTAAATCGTAGGGGTTTAATTCATAATAGCGGTTGTTTGCCAAATAGTAAGCACTATGTGTACCAAGTTTGGTTGCAGTTGGTCCATTATTTTAGAAAGAGGTGCAGAAAAATGGCTCACATGTTGTAGCAGTAATTGTTTATGACTTCATGTCTCCTGCTAGTAAGTCGTATGTGTTTAAATCATGACAGCAGTTGTTCGCCTAATAGTAAGCAATATGTGTACCAAGTTTTGTTGCAGTCGGTCCATTAGTATAGGAGGAGGTGCAGGAAATCAGCTCGCATGATTTAGTAGTTATTTAAGAATAAGATTCTTTATGACTTCATGTCTCTGTAGTGTTACTCGTAGGTGTTTAATTCATGACAGAGGTTGTCCGCCTAATGGTAAGCAGTATGTGTACCAAGTTTGGTTGCAGTCGGTCCATTATTTTAGTAGGAGGTGCAGGAAAATGGCTCGCAGTGTGTAGCAGTAATTCAACAATATCATTGTTTATGACTTCATGTCTCCTGTAGCGTAAGTCGTAGGTGTTTTATTCATGACAGCGGTTGTTCGCCTAATGGTAAGAAGTATGTGTACCAAGATTGGTTGCAGTCGGTCCATTATTTTAGGAAGAGAAGCAGGAAAATGGCTCGCATGATGCAGCAGTAGTTCAAGAATGTCATTGTTTATGACTTCATTCCTACTGTAGCGTAAGACGTAGTTGTTTAATTCATGACAACGGTTGTTCGCCTAATAGTAAGCAGTATGTGTACCAAGTTTGGTTTAGTCGGTCCATTATTTTAGGAGAAGGTGCAGGAAAATGGCTCGCTTGATGTAGCAGTTATTCAAGAATATCATTGTTTATTACTTCATGGCCACTGTAGCGTTAGTTGTAGGTGTTTAATTCATGACAGCGGTTGTTCGCCTAATAGTAAGCAGTATGTGTGCCAAGTTTGGTTGCAGTCGGTCCATTATTTTAGGAGGTGGTGCAGGAAAATGGCTCGCATGATGTAGCAGTAATTCAAGAATATGATTGTTTATGACTTCATGTTTCCTGTAGCGTAAATCGTAGGGGTTTAATTCATAATAGCGGTTGTTCGCCGAATAGTAAGCAGTATGTGTACCAAGTTTGGTTGCAGTTGGTCCATTATTTTAGGAAGAGGTGCAGAAAAATGGCTCACATGTTGTAGCAGTAATTGTTTATGACTTCATGTCTCCTGCAGCGTAAGTCGTATGTGTTTAAATCATGACAGCAGTTGTTCGCCTAATAGTAAGCAGTCTGTGTATCAAGTTTGGTTGCAGTCGGTCCATTATTTTAGGAGGAGGTGCAGGAAAATGGCTCACATGATGTAGCAGTAATACAAGAATATCATCGTTTATGACTACATGTATCCTTTAGCGTAAGCCGTAGGTGTTTAATTGAGTACGGCGGTTGATCGCCTAATAGGAAGCAGTATGTGTACCAAGTTTGGTGCAGTCGGTACATTATTTTAGGAGGAGGTGCAGGAAAGTGGCCTGCATAATGTAGCAGTAATTCAAGAATATCATTGTTTATGACTTCATGTCTCCCGTAGCGTATCGTAGGTGTTGAATACATGACAGCGGTTGTTCGCCTAATAAAAAGAAGTATGTGTACCAAGTTTTGTGTCAGTCGTTCCATTAGTATAGGAGGAGGTGCAGGAAAATGACTCGCATGATTTAGCAGTTATTTAAGAATAACATTGTTTATGACTTCATGAATCTGTAGTGTTAGTCGTAGGTGTTTAATTCATGACAGAGGTTGTTCGCCTAATGGTAAGCAGTATGTGTACCAAGTTTGGTTGCAGTCGATCCATTATTTTAGTAGGAGGTGAAGGCAAATGGCTCGCATGATGTAGCAGTAATTCAACAATATCATTGTTTATGACTTCATGTGTCCTGTAGCATATGTCGTCGGTGTTTAATTCATGACAGCGGTTGTTTGCCTAATAGGTAGCAAAATATGTGCCAAGTATGGTTGCAGTCAGTCCATTATTTTAGGAGGAGGTGCAGGAAAATGGCTAAAATGATATAGCAGTAATTCAAAAATTTCATTGTTTATGAATTCATGTCTCCTGTCGCGTATGTCCTAGGTGTTTAATTCATGACAGCGGTTGTTCGCCTAATAGTAACCAGTATTTGTACCAAGGTTGGTTGTAGTCGGTCGATTATTTTAGGAGGAGAAGCTGGAAAATGGCTCGCATGATGGAGCAGTAATTCAAGAATATCATTGTTTGTGACTTCATGCCTCCTGTCGCATATGTCGTAATTGTTTAATTCATTACAGCGGTTGTTTGCCTAATAGTATGTGGTATATGTACTACGTTTAGTTGCAGTCGGTCCATTATTTTAGGAGGTGGTTCAGGAAAGTTGCTCACATGATGTAGCAGTAATTCAAGAATATCATAGTTTTTGATTTCATGTCTCATGTAGCGTAAGTCGTAGGTGTTTAATTCATGACAGCGGTTGTTCGCCTAATAGTAAGCAGAATGTGTACCAAGTTTGGTTGCAGTCGGTCTATTATTTTAGGAGAAGGTAAAGAAAAATGGCTCTCTTGATGTAGCAGTAATTCAAGAATATCGTTGTTTATGACTTCATTCCTCCTGTAGCGTAGGTCGTAATTGTTTAATTCATGACAGCAGTTGTTCGCCTAATAGTAAGCAGTATGTGTACCAAGTTTGGTTGCAGTCGGTCCATTATTTTAGGAGGTGGTGCAGGAAAATGGCTCGC
The DNA here is from genome assembly GCA_026315105.1 of Locusta migratoria. Taxonomy (NCBI): domain Eukaryota; kingdom Metazoa; phylum Arthropoda; class Insecta; order Orthoptera; family Acrididae; genus Locusta; species Locusta migratoria. The sequence goes on along the minus strand of CM048755.1, from coordinate 799,429,416 downwards.
TTGATGTAGCAGTAATTAAAGAATATCATAGGTTATGACTTTATGTCTTATGTAGCGTAAGGCGTACGTGTTTAATTCATGACAGCGGCTGTTTGCCTAATAGTAAGCAGTATGTGTACCAAGTTTGGTTGCAGTCGGTCCATTATTTTAGGAGGAGGCGCAGGAAAATGGCTCGCATGATGTAGCAGTAATTCATGAATATGATTGTTTATGACTTCATGTCTCCTGTAGCGTAAATCGTAGGGGTTTAATTCATAATAGCGGTTGTTTGCCAAATAGTAAGCAGTATGTGTACCAAGTTTGGTTGCAGTTGGTCCATTATTTTAGAAAGAGGTGCAGAAAAATGGCTCACATGTTGTAGCAGTAATTGTTTATGACTTCATGTCTCCTGCTAGTAAGTCGTATGTGTTTAAATCATGACAGCAGTTGTTCGCCTAATAGTAAGCAATATGTGTACCAAGTTTTGTTGCAGTCGGTCCATTAGTATAGGAGGAGGTGCAGGAAAATGGCACGCATGATTTAGTAGTTATTTAAGAATAAGATTCTTTATAACTTCATGTCTCTGTAGTGTTACTCGTAGGTGTTTAATTCATGACAGAGGTTGTCCGCCTAATGGTAAGCAGTATGTGTACCAAGTTTGGTTGCAGTCGGTCCATTATTTTAGTAGGAGGTGCAGGAAAATGGCTCGCAGTGTGTAGCAGTAATTCAACAATATCATTGTTTATGACTTCATGTCTCCTGTAGCGTAAGTCGTAGGTGTTTTATTCATGACAGCGGTTGTTCGCCTAATGGTAAGCAGTATGTGTACCAAGATTTGTTGCAGTCGGTCCATTATTTTAGGAAGAGAAGCAGGAAAATGGCTCGCATGATGCAGCAGTAGTTCAAGAATGTCATTCTTTATGACTTCATTCCTACTGTAGCGTAAGACGTAGTTGTTTAATTCATGACAACGGTTGTTCGCCTAATAGTAAGCAGTATGTGTACCAAGTTTGGTTTAGTCGGTCCATTATTTTAGGAGAAGGTGCAGGAAAATGGCTCGCTTGATGTAGCAGTTATTCAAGAATATCATTGTTTATTACTTCATGGCCACTGTAGCGTTAGTTGTAGGTGTTTAATTCATGACAGCGGTTGTTCGCCTAATAGTAAGAAGTATGTGTGCCAAGTTTGGTTGCAGTCGGTCCATTATTTTAGGAGGAGGTGCAGGAAAATGGCTCGCATGATGTAGCAGTAATTCAAGAATATGATTGTTTATGACTTCATGTCTCCTGTAGCGTAAATCGTAGGGGTTTAATTCATAATAGCGGTTGTTCGCCGAATAGTAAGCAGTATGTGTACCAAGTTTGGTTGCAGTTGGTCCATTATTTTAGGAAGAGGTGCAGAAAAATGGCTCACATGTTGTAACAGTAATTGTTTATGACTTCATGTCTCCTGCAGCGTAAGTCGTATGTGTTTAAATCATGACAGCAGTTGTTCGCCTAATAGTAAGCATTATGTGTATCAAGTTTGGTTGCAGTCGGTCCATTATTTTAGGAGGAGGTGCAGGAAAATGGCTCACATGATGTATCAGTAATTTAAGAATAACATTGTTTATGACTTCATGAATCTGTAGTGTTAGTCGTAGGTGTTTAATTCGTGACAGAGGTTGTTCGCCTAATGGTAAGCAGTATGTGTACCAAGTTTGGTTGCAGTCGATCCATTATTTTTGTAGGAGGTGAAGGAAAATGGCTCGCATGATGTAGCAGTAATTCAACAATATCATTGTTTATGACTTCATGTCTCCTGTAGCGTAAGTCGTAGGTGTTTCATTCATGACAGCGGTTGTTCGCCTAATAGTAAGCAGTATGTGTACCAAGATTGGTTGCAGTCGGTCCATTATTTTAGGAGGAGGTGCAGGAATATTGCTCGTATGATGTAGCAGTAATTCAAGGATATCATTGTTTATGACTTCATGTCTCCTGTAGCGTAAGTCGTAGGTGTTTAATTCATGACAGCGGTTGTTTGCCTAATAGTAAGCAGTATGTGTACCAAGTTTGGTTGCAGTCGGTCTATTATTTTAGGAGAAGGTAAAGAAAAATGGCTCTATTGATGTAGCAGTAAATCAAGTATATCGTTGTTTATGTCTTCATTCCTCCTGTAGCGTAGGTCGTAATTGTTAAATTCATGACATTAGTTGTTCGCCGAATAGTAAGCAGTATGTGTACCAAGTTTGGTTGCAGTTGGTCCATTATTTTAGAAAGAGGTGCAGAAAAATGGCTCACATGTTGTAGCAGTAATTGTTTATGACTTCATGTCTCCTGCAGCGTAAGTCGTATGTGTTTAAATCATGACAGCAGTTGTTCGCCTAATAGTAAGCAATATGTGTACCAAGTTTGGTTGCAGTCGGTCCATTATTTTAGGAGGAGGTGCAGGAAAATGGCTCACATGATGTAGCAGTAAAACAAGAACATCATCGTTTATGACTACATGTCTCCTTTAGCGTAAGCCATAGGTGTTTAATTAAGTACGGCGGTTGATCGAGTCATAGGAAGCAGTATGTGTACCAAGTTTGGTTGCAGTTGGTACATTATTTTAGAAAGAGGTGCAGAAAAATGGCTCACATGTTGTAGCAGTAATAGTTTATGACTTCATGTCTCCTGCAGCGTAAATCGTATGTGTTTAAATCATGACAGCAGTTGTTCGCCTAATAGTAAGCAGTATGTGTACCAAGTTTGGTTGCAGTCGGTACATTATTTTAGGAGGAGGTGCAGGAAAATGGCCTGCATGATGTAGCAGTAATTTAAGAATATCATTGTTTATGACTTCATGTCTCCTGTAGCTTAAGTCGTAGGGGTTGAATACATGACAGCGGTTGTTCGCCTAATAAAAAGCAGTATGTGTACCAAGTTTTCTTGCAGTCGGTCCATTAGTAAAGGAGGAGGTGCAGGAAAATGGCTCGCATGATTTAGCAGTTATTTAAGAATAACATTCGTTATGACTTCATGTCTCTGTAGTGTTACTCGTAGGTGTTTAATTCATGACAGAGGTTGTTCGCCTAATGGTAAGCAGTATGTGTACCAAGTTTGGTTGCAGTCGGTCCATTATTTTAGTAGGAGGTGCAGGAAAATTGCTCGAATTGTGTAGCAGTAATTCAACAATATCATTGTTTATGACTGCATGTCTCGTGTAGCTTAAGTCGTAGGTGTTTCATTCATGACAGCGGTTGTTCGCCTAATAGTAAGCAGTATGTGTACCAAGAATGGTTGCAGTCGGTCCATTATTTTAGGAGGAGGTGCAGGAATATTGCTAGCATGATGTAGCAGTAATTCAAGGATATCATTGTTTATGACTTCATATCTCCTGTAGCATAAGTCGTAGGTGTTTAATCCATGACAGTGGTTGTTTGCCTAATAGTAAGCAAAATGTGTGCCAAGTATGGTTGCAGTCGGTCCATTATTTTAGGAGGAGGTGCAGGAATATTGCTCGCATGATGTAGCAGTAAATCAAGAATATCATAGTTTATGATTTCATGTCTCATGTAGCGTAAGTCGTAGGTGTTTAATTCATGACAGCGGTTGTTCGCCTATTAGTAAGCAGCATGTGTACCAAGTTTGGTTGCAGTCTGTCCATTATTTTAGGAGAAGGTAAAGAAAAATGGCTCTCTTGATGTAGCAGTAATTCAAGAATATCATTGTTTATGACTTCATTCGTCCTGTAGCGTAAGTCGTAGGTGTTTCATTCATGACAGCAGTTGTTCGCCTAATAGTAAGCAGTATGTGTACCAAGTTTGGTTGCAGTCGGTACATTATTTTAGGAGGTGGTGCAGGAAAATGGCTCGCTTGATGTAGCAGTCATTCATGAATATCATTGTTTATGACTTCATGGCCACTGTAGCGATAGTTGTAGGAGTTTAATTCATGACAGCGGTTGTTCGCCTAATACTGAGCAGTATGTGTACCAAGTTTGGTTGCAGTCGGTCCATTATGTTAGGAGGAGTTGCAGGAAAATGGCTCGCATCATGTAGCAGTAATTCAAGAATATGATTGTTTATGACTTCATGTCTCTGTAGTGTTAGTCGTAGGTCTTTAATTCATGACAGGGGTTGTTCGCCTAATAGTAAGCAGTAGGTGTACCATGTTTGGTTGCAGTTGGTCCCTTATTTTAGGAAGAGGTGCAGAAAAATGGCTCACATGCTGTAGCAGTAATTGTTTATGACTTCATGTCTCCTGTAGCGTAAGTCATAGGTGTAGAATTCATGACAGCGGTTGTTCGCCTAATAAAAAGCAGTATGTGTACCAAGTTTTGTTGCAGTCGGTCCATTAGTTTAGGAGGAGGTACAGGAAAATGGCTCGCATGATTTAGCAGTTATTTAAGAATAACATTGTTTATGACTTCATGTCTCTGTAGTGTTAGTCGTAGGTGTTTAATTCATGACAGAGGTTGTTCCCCTAATAGTAAGCAGTATGTTCTCCAAGTTCTGTTGCAGTCGGTCCATTATTTTTGGAGGAGGTGCTAGAAAATGGCTCGCATAATGTAGCAGTAATTCAACAATATTATTGTTTATGACTTCATGTCTACTGTAGCGTAAGTCGTAGGTGTTTAATTCATGACAGCGGTTGTTCAACTAATAGTAAGCAGTATGTGTGCCACGTTTGGTTGCAGTCTGTCCATTATTTTAGGAGGAGGTGCAGGAATGTGGCTAACATGATGTAGCAGTAATTCAAGAATTTCATTGCTTATGACTTCATGTCTCCTGTCGCATATGTCCTAGGTGTTTAATTCATGACAGTGGTTGTTCGCCTAATAGTAAGCAGTATGTGTACCAAGGTTGGTTGCAGTCAGTCGATTATTTTAGGAGGAGGAGCAGGAAAATTGCTCGCATGATGTAGCAGTAATTCAAGAATATCATTGTTTATTACTTCATGTCTCCTGTCGCATATGTCGTAATTGTTTAATTCATTACAGCGGTTGTTCGCCTAATAGTAAGCAGTATATGTGCTAAGTTTGGTCGCAGTCGGTCCATTATTTTAGGAGGTGGTTCAGGAAAGTTGCTCACATGATGTAGCAGTAATTCAAGAATATCATTGTTTATGATTTCATGTCTCATGTAGCGTAAGTCGTAGGTGTTTAATTCGTGACAGCGGTTGTTCGCCTAATAGTAAGCAGCATGTGTACCAAGTTTGGTTGCAGTCGGTCCATTATTTTAGGGGAAGGTAAAGAAAAGTGGCTCTCTTGATGTAGCAGTAATTCAAGAATATCATTGTTTATGACTTCATTCCTCCTGTAGCGTAAGTCGTAGTTGTTTAATTCATGACAGCAGTTGTTCGCCGAATAGTAAGCAGTATGTGTACCAAGTTTGGTTGCAGTTGGTCCATTATTTTAGAAAGATGTGCAGAAAAATGGCTCACATGTTGTAGCAGTAATTGTTTATGACTTCATGTCTCCTGCAGCGTAAGTCGTATGTGTTTAAATCATGACAGCAGTTGTTCGCCTAATAGTAAGCAGTATGTGTCCCAAGTTTGGTTGCAGTCGGTCCATTATTTTAGGAGGAGGTGCAGGAAAATGGCTCACATGATGTAGCAGTAAAACAAGAATATCATCGTTTATGACTACATCTCTCCTTTACCGTAAGCCATAGGTGTTTAATTAAGTACGGCGGTTGATCAAGTAATAGGAAGCAGTATGTGTACCAAGTTTGGTTGCAGTCGGTATATTATTTTAGGAGGAGGTGCAGGAAAATGGCCTGCATGATGTAGCAGTAATTCAAGAATAATATTGTTTATGACTTCATGTCTCCTGTAGCGTAAGTCGTAGGGGTTGAATACATGACAGCGGTTGTTCGCCTAATAAAAAGCAGTATGTGTACCAAGATTGGTTGCAGTCGGTCCATTATTTTAGTAGGAGGTGCAGGAAAATTGCTCGAATGGTGTAGCAGTAATTCAACAATATCATTGTTTATGACTGCATGTCTCGTGTAGCTTAAGTCGTAGGTGTTTCATTCATGACAGCGGTTGTTCGCCTAATAATAAGCAGTATGTGTACCAAAATTGGTTGCAGTCGGTCCATTATTTTAGGAGGAGGAGCAGGAATATTGCTCGCATGATGTAGCAGTAATTCAAGGATATCATTGTTTATGACTTCATATCTCCTGTAGCATAAGTCGTAGGTGTTTAATTCATGACAGTGGTTGTTTGCCTAATAGTAAGCAAAATGTGTGCCAAGTATGGTTGCAGTCGGTCCATTATTTTAGGAGGAGGTGCAGGAATATTGCTCGCATGATGTAGCAGTAATTCAAGAATATCATAGTTTATGATTTCATGTCTCATGTAGCGTAAGTCGTAGGTGTTTAATTCATGACAGCAGTTGTTCGCCTAATAGTAAGCAGTATGTGTACCAAGTTTGGTTGCAGTCGGTACATTATTTTAGGAGGTGGTGCAGGAAAACGGCTCGCTTGATGTAGCAGTCATTCATGAATATCATTGTTTATGACTTCATGGCCACTGTAGCGTTAGTTGTAGGTGTTTAATTCATGACAGCGGTTGTTCGACTAATACTAAGCAGTATGTGTACCAAGTTTGGTTGCAGTCGGTCCATTATGTTAGGAGGAGTTGCAGGAAAATGGCTCGCATCATGTAGCAGTAATTCAAGAATATGATTGTTTATGACTTCATGTCTCTGTAGTGTTAGTCGTAGGTCTTTAATTCATGACAGCGGTTGTTCGCCTAATAGTAAGCAGTCTGTGTACCAAGATTGGTTGCAGTTGGTCCCTTATTTTAGGAAGAGGTGCAGAAAAATGGCTCACATGCTGTAGCAGTAATTGTTTATGACTTCATGTCTCCTGTAGCGTAAGTCGTAGGTGCAGAATTCATGACAGCGGTTGTTCGCCTAATAAAAAGCAGTATGTGTACCAAGTTTTGTTGCAGTCGGTCCATTAGTTTAGGAGGAGGTGCAGGAAAATGGCTCGCATAATGTAGCAGTAATTCAACAATATTAATGTTTATGACTTCATGTCTACTGTAGCGTAAGTCGTAGGAGTTTAATTCGTGACAGCGGTTGTTCAACTTATAGTAAGCAGTATGTGTGCCAAGTTTGGTTGCAGTCTGCCCATTATTTTAGGAGGAGGTGCAGGAAAGTGGCTAAGATGATGTAGCAGTAATTCAAGAATTTCATTGCTTATGACTTCATGTCTCCTGTCGCGTATGTCCTAGGTGTTTAATTCATGACAGTGGTTGTCGCCTAATAGTAAGCAGTATGTGTACCAAGGTTGGTTGCAGTCAGTCGATTATTTTAGGTGGAGGTTCAGGAAAATGGCTCGCATGATGTAGCAGTAATTCAAGATTATCATTGTTTATGACTACATGTCTCCTGTAGCATAAGCCGTAGGTGTTTAATTCATGACAGCGGTTGTTCGCCTAATAGTAAGCAGTATGTGTACCAAGTTTGGTTGCAGTCGGTCCATTATTTTTGGAGGAGGTGCAGGAAAATGAATCGCATGATGTAGCAGTAATTCAAGAATATCATTGTTTATGTCTTCATGTCTCCTGTAGCATAAGCCGTAGGTGTTTAATTTATGACAGCGGTTGTTTGCCTAATAGTTAGCAAAATGTGTGCCAAGTTTGGTGGCAGTCAGTCCATTATTTGAGGAGGAGGTGAAGGAAAATGCCTAACATGATGTAGCAATAATTCAAGAATTTCATTGTTTATGACTTCATGTCTCCTGTCGCGTATGTCCTAGGTGTTTAATTCATGACAGCGGTCGTTCGCCTAATAGTAACCAGTACGTGTACCAAGGTTGGTTGTAGTCGGTCGATTATTTTAGGAGGAGGAGCAGGAAAATGGCTCGCATGATGTAGCAGTAATTCAAGAATATCATTGCTTATGACTTCATGTCTCCTGTCGCATGTGTCGTAATTGTTTAATTCATTACAGCGGTTGTTCGCCTAATAGTAAGCAGTATATGTGCTAAGTTTGGTTGCAGTCGGTCCATTATTTTAGGAAGAGGTGCAGAAAAATGGCTCACATGATGTAGCAGTAATTAAAGAATATCATCGTTTATGACTTCATTCCTCCTGTATCGTAAGTCGTAGTTGTTTAATTCATGACAGCGGTTGTTCGCCTAATAGTAAGCAGTATATGTGCTAAATTTGGTCGCAGTCGGTCCATTATTTTAGGAGGTGGTTCAGGAAAGTTGCTCACATGATGTAGCAGTAATTCAAGAATATCATAGTTTATGATTTCATGTCTCATGTAGCGTAAGTCGTAGGTGTTTAATTCGTGACAGCGGTTGTTCGCCTAATAGTAAGCAGCATGTGTACCAAGTTTGGTTGCAGTCGGTCCATTATTTTAGGAGAAGGTAAAGAAAAGTGGCTCTCTTGATGTAGCAGTAATTCAAGAATATCATTGTTTATGACTTCATTCCTCCTGTATCGTAAGTCGTAGTTGTTTAATTCATGACAGCGGTTGTTCGCCTAATAGTAAGCAGTATGTGTCCCAAGTTTGGTTGCAGTCGGTCCATTATTTTAGTAGGTGGTGCAGGAAAATGGCTCGCTTGTTGTAGCAGTAATTCAAGAATATCATAGTTTATGTCTTTATGTCTCATGTAGTGTAAGGCGTACGTGTTTAGTTCATGACAGCGGCTGTTCGCCTAATAGTAAGCAGTATGTGTACCAAGTTTGGTTGCAGTTGGTCCATTATTTTAGGAAGAGGTGCAGAAAAATGGCTCACATGTTGCAGCAGTAATTGTTAATGACTTCATGTCTCCTGCAGCGTAAGTCGTATGTGTTTAAATCATGACAGCCGTTGTTCGGCTAATAGTAAGCAGTATGTGTCTCAAGTTTGGTTGCAGTCGGTCCATTATTTTAGGAGGAGGTGCAGGAAAATGGCTCACATGATGTAGCAGTAATTCAAGAATATCATCGTTTATGACTACATGTCTCCTTTAGCGTAAGCCGTAGGTGTTTAATTAAGTACGGCGGTTGAACGCCTAATAGGAAGCAGTATGTGTACCAAGTTTGGTTGCAGTCGGTACATTATTTTAGGAATAGGTGCAGATAAATGGCCTGCATGATGTAGCAGTAATTCAAGAATATCATTGTTTATGACTTCATGTCTCCTGTAGCGTAAGTCGTAGGTGTTCAATAAATTACAGCGGTTGTTCGCCTAATAAAAAGCAGTATGTGTAGCAAGTTTTGTTGCAGTCGGTCAACTAGTATAGGAGGAGGTGCAGGAAAATGGCTCGCATGATTTAGCAGTTATTTAAGAATAATATTGTTTATGACTTGATGTCTCTGTAGTGTTAGTCGTAGGTGTTTAATTCATGACAGATGTTGTTCGCCTAATGGTAAGCAGTATGTGTACCAAGTTTGGTTGCAGTCGGTCCATTATTTTAGGAGGAGGTGCAGGAATATTGCGCGCATGTTGTAGCAGTAATTCAAGGATATCATTGTTTATGACTTCATGTCTCCTTTAGGGTAAGACGTAGGTGTTTAATTCATGACAGCGGTTGTTTGCCTAATAGTAAGCAAAATGTGTGCCAAGTTTGGTTGCAGTCAGTCCATTATTTTGGGAGGAGGTGCAGGAATATTGCTCGCATGATGTAGCAGTAAATCAAGGATATCCTAGTTTATGACTTCATGTCTCCTGTAGCATAAGTCGTAGGTGTTTAATTCATGACAGCGGTTGTTTGCCATATAGTATGCAAAATGTGTGCCAAGTATGGTTGCAGTCAGTCCATTATTTTAGGAGGAGGTGCAGGTAAATTGCTAACATGATGTAGCAGTAATTCAAAAATTTCATTGTTTATGACTTCATGTCTCCTGTCGCGTATGTCCTAGGTGTTTAATTCATGACAGCGGTTGTTCGCCTAATAGTAACCAGTATTTGTACCAAGGGTGGTTGTAGTCGGTCGAATATTTTAGGAGGAGGAGCAGGAAAATGGCTTGCATGTTGTAGCAGTAATTCAAGAATATCATTGTTTATGACTTCATGTCTCCTGTCGCATATGTCGTAATTGTTTAATTCATTACAGCGGTTGTTCGCCTAATAGTAAGCAGTATATGTGCTAAGTTTGGTTGCAGTCGGTCCATTATTTCAGGAGGTGGTGCAGGAAAGTTGCTCAGATGTTGTATCAGTAATTCAAGACTATCATAGTTTATGATTTCATGTCTCATGTAGCGTAAGTCGTAGGTGTTTAATTCATGACAGCGGTTGTTCGCCTAATAGTAAGCAGCATGTGTACCAAGTTTGGTTGCAGTCGGTCCATTATTTTACGAGAAGGTAAAGAAAAATGGCTCTCTTGTTGTAGCAGTAATTCAAGAATATCATTGTTTATGATTTCATTCCTCCTGTAGCGTAAGTCGTAGGTGTTTAATTCATGACAGCGGTTGTTCGCCTAATAGTAAGCAGTATGTGTACCAAGTTTGGTTGCAGTCGGTCCATTATTTTAGGAGGTGGTGCAGGAAAATGGCTCGCTTGATGTAGCAGTAATTCAAGAATATCATAGGTTATGACTTCATGTCTCTTGTAGCGTAAGTCGTACGTGTTTAATTCATGACAGCAGCTATTCGCCTAATAGTAAGCAGTATGTGTACAAAGTTTGGTTGCAGTCGGTCCATTATTTTAGGAGAAGGTGCAGGAAAATTGCTCACTTTATGTAGCAGTTATTCAAGAATATCATTGTTTATGACTTCATGGCCACAGTAGCGTTAGTTGTAGGTGTTTAATTCATGACGGCGGTTGTTCGCCTAATAGTAAGCAGTATGTGTACCAAGTTTGGTTGCAGTCGGTACATTATTTTAGGAGGTGGTGCAGGAAAACGGCTCGCTTGATGTAGCAGTCATTCATGAATATCATTGTTTATGACTTCATGGCCACTGTAGCGTTAGTTGTAGGTGTTTAATTCATGACAGCGGTTGTTCGACTAATACTAAGCAGTATGTGTACCAAGTTTGGTTGCAGTCGGTCCATTATGTTAGGAGGAGTTGCAGGAAAATGGCTCGCATCATGTAGCAGTAATTCAAGAATATGATTGTTTATGACTTCATGTCTCTGTAGTGTTAGTCGTAGGTCTTTAATTCATGACAGCGGTTGTTCGCCTAATAGTAAGCAGTCTGTGTACCAAGATTGGTTGCAGTTGGTCCCTTATTTTAGGAAGAGGTGCAGAAAAATGGCTCACATGCTGTAGCAGTAATTGTTTATGACTTCATGTCTCCTGTAGCGTAAGTCGTAGGTGCAGAATTCATGACAGCGGTTGTTCGCCTAATAAAAAGCAGTATGTGTACCAAGTTTTGTTGCAGTCGGTCCATTAGTTTAGGAGGAGGTGCAGGAAAATGGCTCGCATAATGTAGCAGTAATTCAACAATATTAATGTTTATGACTTCATGTCTACTGTAGCGTAAGTCGTAGGAGTTTAATTCGTGACAGCGGTTGTTCAACTTATAGTAAGCAGTATGTGTGCCAAGTTTGGTTGCAGTCTGCCCATTATTTTAGGAGGAGGTGCAGGAAAGTGGCTAAGATGATGTAGCAGTAATTCAAGAATTTCATTGCTTATGACTTCATGTCTCCTGTCGCGTATGTCCTAGGTGTTTAATTCATGACAGTGGTTGTCGCCTAATAGTAAGCAGTATGTGTACCAAGGTTGGTTGCAGTCAGTCGATTATTTTAGGTGGAGGTTCAGGAAAATGGCTCGCATGATGTAGCAGTAATTCAAGATTATCATTGTTTATGACTACATGTCTCCTGTAGCATAAGCCGTAGGTGTTTAATTCATGACAGCGGTTGTTCGCCTAATAGTAAGCAGTATGTGTACCAAGTTTGGTTGCAGTCGGTCCATTATTTTTGGAGGAGGTGCAGGAAAATGAATCGCATGATGTAGCAGTAATTCAAGAATATCATTGTTTATGTCTTCATGTCTCCTGTAGCATAAGCCGTAGGTGTTTAATTTATGACAGCGGTTGTTTGCCTAATAGTTAGCAAAATGTGTGCCAAGTTTGGTGGCAGTCAGTCCATTATTTGAGGAGGAGGTGAAGGAAAATGCCTAACATGATGTAGCAATAATTCAAGAATTTCATTGTTTATGACTTCATGTCTCCTGTCGCGTATGTCCTAGGTGTTTAATTCATGACAGCGGTCGTTCGCCTAATAGTAACCAGTACGTGTACCAAGGTTGGTTGTAGTCGGTCGATTATTTTAGGAGGAGGAGCAGGAAAATGGCTCGCATGATGTAGCAGTAATTCAAGAATATCATTGCTTATGACTTCATGTCTCCTGTCGCATGTGTCGTAATTGTTTAATTCATTACAGCGGTTGTTCGCCTAATAGTAAGCAGTATATGTGCTAAGTTTGGTTGCAGTCGGTCCATTATTTTAGGAAGAGGTGCAGAAAAATGGCTCACATGATGTAGCAGTAATTAAAGAATATCATCGTTTATGACTTCATTCCTCCTGTATCGTAAGTCGTAGTTGTTTAATTCATGACAGCGGTTGTTCGCCTAATAGTAAGCAGTATATGTGCTAAATTTGGTCGCAGTCGGTCCATTATTTTAGGAGGTGGTTCAGGAAAGTTGCTCACATGATGTAGCAGTAATTCAAGAATATCATAGTTTATGATTTCATGTCTCATGTAGCGTAAGTCGTAGGTGTTTAATTCGTGACAGCGGTTGTTCGCCTAATAGTAAGCAGCATGTGTACCAAGTTTGGTTGCAGTCGGTCCATTATTTTAGGAGAAGGTAAAGAAAAGTGGCTCTCTTGATGTAGCAGTAATTCAAGAATATCATTGTTTATGACTTCATTCCTCCTGTATCGTAAGTCGTAGTTGTTTAATTCATGACAGCGGTTGTTCGCCTAATAGTAAGCAGTATGTGTCCCAAGTTTGGTTGCAGTCGGTCCATTATTTTAGTAGGTGGTGCAGGAAAATGGCTCGCTTGTTGTAGCAGTAATTCAAGAATATCATAGTTTATGTCTTTATGTCTCATGTAGTGTAAGGCGTACGTGTTTAGTTCATGACAGCGGCTGTTCGCCTAATAGTAAGCAGTATGTGTACCAAGTTTGGTTGCAGTTGGTCCATTATTTTAGGAAGAGGTGCAGAAAAATGGCTCACATGTTGCAGCAGTAATTGTTAATGACTTCATGTCTCCTGCAGCGTAAGTCGTATGTGTTTAAATCATGACAGCCGTTGTTCGGCTAATAGTAAGCAGTATGTGTCTCAAGTTTGGTTGCAGTCGGTCCATTATTTTAGGAGGAGGTGCAGGAAAATGGCTCACATGATGTAGCAGTAATTCAAGAATATCATCGTTTATGACTACATGTCTCCTTTAGCGTAAGCCGTAGGTGTTTAATTAAGTACGGCGGTTGAACGCCTAATAGGAAGCAGTATGTGTACCAAGTTTGGTTGCAGTCGGTACATTATTTTAGGAATAGGTGCAGATAAATGGCCTGCATGATGTAGCAGTAATTCAAGAATATCATTGTTTATGACTTCATGTCTCCTGTAGCGTAAGTCGTAGGTGTTCAATAAATTACAGCGGTTGTTCGCCTAATAAAAAGCAGTATGTGTAGCAAGTTTTGTTGCAGTCGGTCAACTAGTATAGGAGGAGGTGCAGGAAAATGGCTCGCATGATTTAGCAGTTATTTAAGAATAATATTGTTTATGACTTGATGTCTCTGTAGTGTTAGTCGTAGGTGTTTAATTCATGACAGATGTTGTTCGCCTAATGGTAAGCAGTATGTGTACCAAGTTTGGTTGCAGTCGGTCCATTATTTTAGGAGGAGGTGCAGGAATATTGCGCGCATGTTGTAGCAGTAATTCAAGGATATCATTGTTTATGACTTCATGTCTCCTTTAGGGTAAGACGTAGGTGTTTAATTCATGACAGCGGTTGTTTGCCTAATAGTAAGCAAAATGTGTGCCAAGTTTGGTTGCAGTCAGTCCATTATTTTGGGAGGAGGTGCAGGAATATTGCTCGCATGATGTAGCAGTAAATCAAGGATATCCTAGTTTATGACTTCATGTCTCCTGTAGCATAAGTCGTAGGTGTTTAATTCATGACAGCGGTTGTTTGCCATATAGTATGCAAAATGTGTGCCAAGTATGGTTGCAGTCAGTCCATTATTTTAGGAGGAGGTGCAGGTAAATTGCTAACATGATGTAGCAGTAATTCAAAAATTTCATTGTTTATGACTTCATGTCTCCTGTCGCGTATGTCCTAGGTGTTTAATTCATGACAGCGGTTGTTCGCCTAATAGTAACCAGTATTTGTACCAAGGGTGGTTGTAGTCGGTCGAATATTTTAGGAGGAGGAGCAGGAAAATGGCTTGCATGTTGTAGCAGTAATTCAAGAATATCATTGTTTATGACTTCATGTCTCCTGTCGCATATGTCGTAATTGTTTAATTCATTACAGCGGTTGTTCGCCTAATAGTAAGCAGTATATGTGCTAAGTTTGGTTGCAGTCGGTCCATTATTTCAGGAGGTGGTGCAGGAAAGTTGCTCAGATGTTGTATCAGTAATTCAAGACTATCATAGTTTATGATTTCATGTCTCATGTAGCGTAAGTCGTAGGTGTTTAATTCATGACAGCGGTTGTTCGCCTAATAGTAAGCAGCATGTGTACCAAGTTTGGTTGCAGTCGGTCCATTATTTTACGAGAAGGTAAAGAAAAATGGCTCTCTTGTTGTAGCAGTAATTCAAGAATATCATTGTTTATGATTTCATTCCTCCTGTAGCGTAAGTCGTAGGTGTTTAATTCATGACAGCGGTTGTTCGCCTAATAGTAAGCAGTATGTGTACCAAGTTTGGTTGCAGTCGGTCCATTATTTTAGGAGGTGGTGCAGGAAAATGGCTCGCTTGATGTAGCAGTAATTCAAGAATATCATAGGTTATGACTTCATGTCTCTTGTAGCGTAAGTCGTACGTGTTTAATTCATGACAGCAGCTATTCGCCTAATAGTAAGCAGTATGTGTACAAAGTTTGGTTGCAGTCGGTCCATTATTTTAGGAGAAGGTGCAGGAAAATTGCTCACTTTATGTAGCAGTTATTCAAGAATATCATTGTTTATGACTTCATGGCCACAGTAGCGTTAGTTGTAGGTGTTTAATTCATGACGGCGGTTGTTCGCCTAATAGTAAGCAGTATGTGTACCCAGTTTGGTTGCAGTCGGTCCATTATTTTAGGAGGAGGTGCAGGAAAATTGCTCGCATGATGTAGCAGTAATTCAAGAATATGATTGTTAATGACATCATGTCTCCTGTATCGTAAATCGTAGGGGTTTAATTCATAATAGCGTTTGTTCACCTAATAGTAAGCAGTATGTGTACCAAATTTGGTTGCAGTTGGTCCATTATTTTAGGAAGAGGTGCAGAAAAATGGCTCACATGTTAGAGCAGTAATAGTTTATGACTTCATGTCTCCTGCAGCGTAAGTCGTATGTGTTTAAATCATGACAGCGGTTGTTCGCCTAATAGTAAGCAGTATGTGTATCACGTTTTGTTGCAGTTGGTCCATTATTTTAGGAGAAGGTGCAGGAAAATGTCTCACATGATGTAGCAGTAATTGTTTATGACTTCATGTCTCCATCAGCGAAAGTCGTAGGTGTTTAAAAATGACAGCGTTTGTTCGCCTAAAAGTAAGCAGTATGTGTACCAAGTTTGGTTGCAGTCGGTCCATTACTTTAGGAGGAGGTGCAGGAAAATGGCTAACATGATGTAGTAGTAATTCAAGAATTTCATTGCTTATGACTTCATGTCTCCAGTCGTGTATGTCCTAGGTGTTTAATTCATGTCAGCGGTTGTTCGCCTAATAGTAAGCAGTATGTGTACCAAGTTTGGTTGCAGTCGGTCCATTATTTTAGGAGGAGGTGCAGGAAAATGGCTCGCATGATGTAGCAGTAATTCAAGAATATCATTGTTTATGACTTCATTCCTCCTGTAGCGTAAGTCGTAGGTGTTTAATTCATGACAGCAGTTGTTCGCCTAATAGTAAGCAGTATGTGTACCAAGGTTGGTTGAAGTTAGTCTATTATTTTAGGAGGAGGTGCAGGAAAGTGGCTCGCATGATGTAACAGTAATTGAAGCGTAAGTCGTAGGTAGTTAATTTATGGCAGCGGTTGTTCACCTAATAGGAAGCAGTATGTGTACCAAGTTTAGTTGCAGTCGGTCCATTACTTTAGGAGGAGGTGCAGGAATATGACTCGCATGATGTAGCAGTTATTTAAGAATAACTTTGTTTATGACTTCATGTCTCTGTAGTGTTAGTCGTAGGTGTTTAATTCATGACAGAGGATGTTCACATAATAGTAAGCAGTATGTGTACCAAGTATGGTTGCATTTGTTCCATTATTTTAGGAGGAGGTGCAGGAAAATTGCTCACCTGATGTAGCAGTAATTCAAGAATATCATTGTTTATGATTCATGTCTCCTGTAGCGTAAGTTGTAGGTGTTTAATTTATGACAGCAGTTGTTCGCCTAATAGTAATCAGTATGTGTACCAAATTTGGTTGCAGTCGGTCTATTATTTTAGGAGGAGGTGCAGGAGAATGGATCGCATGATGTAGCAGTAATTCAAGAATATCATTGTTTATGACTTCATGTGTCTATAGTGTTAGTCGTAGGTGTTTAATACATGACAGAGGTTGTTCGCATAATTGTAAGCAGTATGTGTACCATGTTTGGTTTCAGTCGGTCCATTATTTTAGGAGGAGGTGCAGGAAAATGGCAGCATTATGTGGCAGTAATTCAAGAGTTTCATTGTTTATGACTTCATGTCCACTGTCGCGTATGTCGTAGGCGTTTAATTCATGACTGCAGTTGTTCGCCTAATAGTAAGCAGTAAATGTACCAAGGTTTGTTGCAGTCGGTCGATTATTTTAGGAGGAGGTGCAGGAAAATGTCTCGCTTAATGTGGCAGTATTTCAAGAATATCATTGCTTATGACTTCATGTCTCCTGTAGCGTAACTTGTAGGTGTTTAATTCATGACAGAGGTTGTTCGCCAAATAGTAAGCAGTATGTGTACCAAGTTTGGTTGCAGTCGGAGCATTATTTTAAGAGGAGGTGCAGGAAAACAGCTCGCATGTTGTAGCAGTAATTCAACAATATCATTGTTTATGACTTCATTTCTCCTGTAGCGTAAGTCGTAGGTGTTTAATACATGACAGCGGTTGTTCGCCTAATAGTAAGCAGTATGTGTGCCAAGTTTGGTTGCAGTCGGTCCATTATTTTAGGAGGAGGTTCAGGAAAATGGCTAACATGATGTGGCAGTAATTCAAGAATTTCATTTTTTATGACTTCATGTCTCCTGTAGCGTAAGTCGTAGATGTTTAATTCCTTACGGCGGTTGTTCGCCTAATAGTAAGCAGTACGTGTACCAAGTTTGGTTGTAGTCGGTCCATTATTTTAGGAGGAGGTGCAGGAAAAAGGCTCGCATTATGTAGCAGTTATTCAAGAATATCATTGTTTATGACTTTATGTCTCCTGTAGCGTAAGTTGTATGTGTTTAATTCATGACAGCGGTTGTTCGCCTAATAGTATGCAGTACGTGTACCAAGTTTGGTTGTAGTCGGTCCATTATTTTAGGAGGAGGTGCAGGAAAAAGGCTCGCATTATGTAGCAGTAATTCAAGAATTTCATTGTTTATGACAACATGTCTCCTGTAGCGTAAGCCGTAGGTGTTTAATTCATGAAAGCGGTTGTTCGCCTAATAGTAAGCATAATCTTTACCAAGTTTGGTTGCAGTCGGTCCATTATTTTAGGAGGAGGTGCGGGGAAATGGGTCACATGATGTTGCAGTAATTCAAGAATATCATTGTTTATAACTTCATGTCTCCTGTAGCGTAAGTCGTAGATGTTTAATTCCTTACGGCGGTTGTTCGCCTAATAGTAAGCAGTACGTGTACCAAGTTTGGTTGCAGTCGGTCCATTATTTTAGGAGGAGGTGCACGAAAAATTTTCGCAATATGTAGCAGTTATTCAAGAATATCATTGTTCATGACTTCATGGCCACTGTAGCGTTAGTTGTAGGTGTTTAATTCATGACTGCGGTTGTTCGCCTAATAGTAAGCAGTATGTGTACCAACTTTTTTTGCAGTCGGTCCATTATTTTAGGAGGAGGTGCAGAAAAATGGCTCACATGTTGTAGCAGTAATTGTGTATGACTTCATGTCTCCTGCAGCGTAAGTCGTAGGTGTTTAAATCATGACAGCGGTTACTCGCCTAATAGTAAGCAGTATGTGTACCAAATTTGGTTGCAGTCGGTCCATTATTTTAGGAGGAGGTGCAGGAAAATGGCTAGCATGATGTAGCTGTAATTCAACAATATCATTGTTTATGACATCATGTCTCCTGTATCGTAAGTCGTAGGTGTTTAATTAATGACAGCGCTTGTTCGCCTAATAGTAAGCAGTATGTGTGCCAAGTTTGGTTGCAGTCGGTCCATTATTTTAGGAGGAGGTGCAGGAAAATGGATAACATGATGTAGCAGTAATTCAAGAATTTCATTTCTTATGACTTCATGTCTCCTGTCGCGTATGTCCTAGGTGTTTAATTCATGACAGCCGTTGTTCGCCTAATAGTAAGCAGTATGTGTACCAAGGTTGGTTGCTGTCGGTCGATTATATTAGGAGGAGGTGCAGGAAAATGGCTCGCATGATGTAGCAGTAATTCAAAAATATGTTTGTTTATGACTACATGTCTCCTGTGGCGTAAACCGTAGGTGTGTAATTCATGACAGCAGTTGTTCGCCTTATAGTAAGCAGTATGTGTACCAAGTTTGGTTGCAGTCAGTCCATTATTTTAGGAGGAGGTGCAGGAATATGGCTCGCATGAGATAGCAGTAATTCAAGAATATCATTGTTTATGACTTCATGTCTCCTGTAGCGTAAGTCGTAGGTGTTTAATTCATTACAGCGGTTGTTTGCCTATTAGTAAGCAGTATGTGTGCCAAGTTTGGTTGCAGTCAGTCCATTATTTTAGGAGTACCTGCAGGAAAATGGCTAACATGATGTAGCAGTAATTCAAGAATATCATTGTTTATGACTTCATGTCTCCTGTCGCGTATGTCGTAGCTGTTTAATTCATGACAGCGGTTATTCGCCTAATAGTAGGCAGTATATGTGCTAATTTTGGTTGCAGTCGGTCCATTATTTTAGGAGGTGGTGCAGGAAAATTGCTCACATGATGTAGCAGTAATTCAAGAATATCGTAGTTTATGATTTCACGTCTCATGTAGCGTAAGTCCTAGGTGTTTAATTCATGACAGCGGTTGTTCGCCTAATAGTAAGCAGCATGTGTACCAAGTTTGGTTGCATTTGGTCCATTATTTTAGGAGAAGGTAAAGAAAAATGGCTCGCTTGATGTAGCAGTAATTCAAGAATATCATTGTTTATAACTTCATGTCTCCTGTAGCGTAAATCGTAGGGGTTTAATTCATGATAGCGGTTTTTCGTCTGTTAGTAGGCAGTATGTGTACCAAGTTTGGTTGCAGTTGGTCCATTATTTTAGGAAGAGGTGCAGAAAAATGGCTCACATGATGTAACAGTAATTGTTTATGACTCCATGTCTCCAGCAGCGTAAGTCGTAGGTGTTTATATTATGACAGCGGTTGTTCGCCTAATAGTAAGCAGTATGTGTACCAAGTTTGGTTGCGGTTGGTCCTTTATTTTAGGAGAAGGTGCAGGAAAATGGCTCGCTTGATGTATCAGTTATTCTAGAATATCATTGTTTATGAATCCATGGCCACTGCAGCGTTAGTTGTAGGTGTTTAATTCATGACAGCGATGGTTCGCCTAATAGTATGCAATATGTGTACCAAGTTTGGTTGCAGTCGGTCCATTATTTTATGAGGAGGTGCAGGAAAATGGCCTACATGATGTAGCATTAATACAAGAATATCATCGTTTAAAACTACATGTCTCCTTTAGCGTATGCCGTAGGTGTTTAATTCAGTACGGCGGTTTATCGCCTAATAGGAAGCAGTACGTGTACCAAGTTTTGTTGCAGTCGGTACGTTATTTTAGAAGGAGGTGCAGGAAAATGGCATGCATGATGTAGCAGTAATTCAAGAATACCATTGTTTATGACTTCATGTCTCCTGTAGCGTAAGTCCTAGGTGTTTATGTCATGACAGTGGTTGTTCACCTAATAGTAAGCAGTATGTGTAGCAAGTTTGGTTGCAGTTGGTCCATTTTTTTGGAGGAGGTGTAGGATAATGGCTCGCATGATGTAGCAGTAATTCAGGAATATCATCGTTTATGACTACATACCTCCTTTAGCGACAGCCGTTGGTGTTTAATTCAGTACGGCGGTTGATCACTTAATAGTAAGCAGTATGTGTACCAAGTTTGGTTGCAGTCGGTCCATTATTTTAGGAGGTGGTGCAGGAAAATGGCTCGCTTGATGTAGCAATAATTCAAGAATATCATAGGTTATGACATCATGTCTCATGTAGCGTACGTCGTACGTGTTTAATTCATGACAGCGAATGTTTGCCTAATAGTAAGCAATATGTGTACCAAGTTTGGTTGCAGTCGGTCCATTATTTTAGGAGGAGGTGCAGGAAAATGGCCCGCATGATGTAGCAGTAATTCAAGAATATGATTGTTTATGACTTCATGTCTGCTGTAGCGTAAATCGTAGGGGTTTAATTCATGATAGTGGTTGTTCACCTAACAGTAAGCAGTATGTGTACCAAGTTTGGTTGCAGTTGGTCCATTTTTTTGGAGGAGGTGTAGGATAATGGCTCGCATGATGTAGCAGTAATTCAGGAATATCATCGTTTATGTCTACATATCTCCTTTAGCGAAAGCCGTTGGTGTTTAATTCAGTACGGCGGTTGATCACTTAATAGTAAGCAGTATGTGTACCAAGTTTGGTTGCAGTCATTCCTTTATTTTAGGAGTAGGTGCAGGAAAATGGCTCACGTGATGTAGCAGTAATTCAAGAATATCATTGTTTATGATTCATGTCTCCTGTAGCGTAACTTGTAGGTGTTTAATTTACGACAGCGGTTGTTCGCCTAATAGTAAGCAGTATGTGTACCAAGTTTGGTTGCAGTCGGTCCATTATTTTAGGAGGAGGTTCAGGAAAATGGCTAACATGATGTGGCAGTAATTCACGAATTTCATTGCTTATGACTTCATGTCTCCTGTCGCGTATGTCTTAGGTGTTTAATTCATGACAGCGGTTGTTCGCCTAATAGTAAGCAGTATGTGTACCAAGGTTGGTTGCAGTCGGTCGATTATTTTTGGAGGAGGTGCAGGAAAATGGCT
The DNA here is from genome assembly GCA_026315105.1 of Locusta migratoria. NCBI lineage: Eukaryota > Metazoa > Arthropoda > Insecta > Orthoptera > Acrididae > Locusta > Locusta migratoria. The sequence goes on along the minus strand of CM048755.1, from coordinate 799,408,184 downwards.
CGCATGTTGTAGCAGTAATTCAAGAATTTCATGGTTTATGACTACATGTCTCCTGTAGCGTAGGCCGTAGGTGTTTAATTCATGACAGCGGTTGTTCGCCTAATACTAAGCAGTTTGTGTACCAAGTTTGGTTGCAGTCGGTCCATTATTTTAGGAGGAGGTGCAGGAAATTGGCTCGCATGATGTAGCAGTAATTCAAGAATATCATTGTTTATGACTTCATGTCTCCTGTAGCGTAAGTCGTAGGTGTTTAATTCATGACAGCGGTTGTTTGCCTAATAGGAAGCAGTATGGGTGCCAAGTTTGGTTGCAGTAGGTATATTATTTTAGGAGGAGGTGCAGGAAAATGGCTAACATGATGTTGCAGTAATTCAAGAATTTCATTGTTTATGACTTCATGTCTTCTGTCGCGTATGTCCTAGGTCTGTAATTCATGACAGCGGTTGTTCGCCTAATAGTAAGCAGTATGAGTACCAAGCTTTGTTGTAGTCAGTGAATTATTTTAGGAGGAGGTGCTGAAAAATGGCTCGCTTGATGTAGCAGTAATTCAAGAATATCATTGTTTATGACTTCATGTCTCCTGTAGCGTAAATCGTAGGGGTTTATTTCATGATAGCGGTTATTCGCCTAATAGTAAGCAGTATGTGTACCAAGTTTGGTTGCAGTTGGCCCATAATTTTAAAAAGAGGTGAAGAAAAATAGCTCACATGATGTAGCAGTAATTGCTTATGACTTCATATCTCCTGCTGCGTAAGTCGTAGGTGTTTAAATCATGACAGCGGTTGTTCGCCTAGTAGTAAGCAGTATGTGTACCAAGTTTGGTTGCAGTCGGTCCATCATTTTAGGAGGAAGTGCAGGAAAGTGGCTTGCATGATGTAGTAGTAATTCAAGAATATCATTGTTTATGACTTCATGTCTCCTGTAGCGTAAGTCGTAGGTGTTTATTTCATGACAGCGGTTGTTCGAATAAGAGTAAGCAGTAATTGTACCAAGTTTGGTTGCAGTCATTCCATTATTTTAGGATGAGGTGCAGGAAAATGGCTCACGTGATGTAGCAGTAATTCAAGAATATCATGGTTTATGATTCATGTCTCCTGTAGCGTAACTTGTAGGTGTTCAATTTACGACAGCAGTTGTTCGCCTAATAGTAAGCAGTATGTGTACCAAGTTTGGTTGCAGTCGGTTTATTATTTTAGGAGGAGGTGCAGGAAAGTGGCTCGCATGATGTAACAGTAATTCAAGAATATCATTGTTTATAAATAAATAAAAGGCGTGAGCCACGAGGTAACTCTTCAATTTAGATTTGAAAGCATGTGGATTAGTGCTAAGATTCTTTAGTTTTTGTGGCAGCTTATTGAAAATGGATGCTGCAGAATACTGCACCCCTTTCTGCACAAGTGTTTAGGTGGTGTGGTGCAAATGTTGATTAGACATCTGTCTAGTATTCACCGAGTGAAAGCTACTAACTGGTGGGAATAAGCTGATATTATTAACAACAAAAGACATTAAAGAAGAAACGTATTGTGACGCCAGAGTCAAAATTCCCAGACTACTGAAAAGGGGTCGACATGAGGTTCGCTAACTTACACCAGATATTGCTCGAACCGCCCGTCAGGCGAGTTACCCCAAAAAACATTGCCGTACGTCATAAGTGAGTGAAAGTAAGCGAAATAGACTACTTTTCGTGTTGAAAAATCACTTATCTCAGATATTGTTCTAATGGTAAATATAGCAGAATTTAGTTTTGGGACAAGATCCTGAACATGGGCTTTCCATGACAGCTTACTGTCTATATGAACACCTAGAAATTTGAACTGTTCAGTCTCACTTATCACATGCCCATTATGTGTAATCATAATGTCAGATTTCGTCAAATTATGTGTTAGAAATTGTAAAAACTGAGTTTTACTGTGATTTAACATCAACTTGTTTTCTATTAGCCATGAACTTATCTCTTGAACTGCATTATTTGATACTGTGTCAATATTACGAGCAACATCCTTCACTACCAAGCTGGTATCATCAGCAAACAAAAATATTTTACAATCACCTGTTATACTCGAAGGCATATCATTTATATAAATAAGAAACAGCAATGGTCCCAAAACAGACCCCTGGGGCACCCCATACTTAATTGTGCCCCATTGGGATTGCACGTCACAGCCATTTTCTACACTGCGGAGAATTACCTTCTGTTGTCTATTATTAAAGTAAGAGGTGAACCAGATGTGAGCTACTCCCCGTATTCCATAATGTTCCAACTTCTGCAACAATATTTTGTGATCAACACAATCAAACGCTTTTGTTAAATCAAAGAAGACGCCTAATGTCCGTAGCCTCTTATTTAACCCATCAAGTGCCTCACAGAGAAACGAAAATATAGCGTTTTCATTCGTTAAACCACTTCTAAAACCAAACTGTACGTTTGACAGGAAATTATGTGAACTGAAATGATCAATTAATCTTGAATATACAGCCTTTTCAATAACTTTGGAAAAAACCGATGGCATAGAAATAGGTCTATAGTTGTCTACATTATCCCTTTCTCCTTTTTTATAAAGCGGTTTCACTACTGAGTACTTTAATCTGTTAGGAAACTGACCATTCTGAAAGGAAAAATTACAAATATGGCTTAGTACTGGGCTAACATATGGAGAACAGTACTTTAGAATTCTGCTAGATACCCCATCATATCCACAAGAGTCCTTTGTCTTTAGTGATTTAATTATTGACTCAATCTCACCTATGGAAGTATCATGAAGGATCATTTCAGGTAACAGCCTCGGAATCGCATTTTCTAAATACGTTATATGATTACCTGTAGAAACTAGAGTTTTGTTTAGTTCCTCTGCTATATTCAGAAAGTGATTATTGGATATTGCACATATATCTAACATGTCAGTAACAGAAACATTCCTACTACGCACTGACGTTATATCTTCTACCTGCTGCTCCTGACCAGACACTTCCTTCACGATTGACCAGATAGTTTTAATTTTATCCCGAGAGTTTGCTATTCTTTATGCATACCACATACTTTTGCATTCTTAATGACTTTTTTCAGAACCTTACAGTACTGTTTGTAATGAGCTACTGCATCTTCATTCTGACTGCTTCTAACATTTAGATACAACTCCCGCTTAGCTCTACATGATACTCTTATCCCCTTTGTCAGCCACCCTGGCTGTCTGTTACTGAAAGTACCCTGTTCTAAGCATTCTAGCGGAAAGCAACTTTCAAACTGCATAATAAATGTGTTCAGAAAAGCATTATATTTATCATCTGCATTATCAGCACTATAAACATCCTGCCATTCGTGTTCCTTAATTAGGCTTAAAAAGGTCTCAATTGCAACTGGATTAACTTTTCTAAATAGTTGATATTTATGTTGAACATTTGTTTGAGAACAAATACTTTTTATAATTAAAAGTTGGGCATCGTGGTCTGATAGGCCATTTACTATTCTGCTGACAGAGTGACCCTCTAATAATGAAGACTGAACAAAAATATTGTCAATGGTAGAACTGCTATTTCCTTGCACTCTCGTTGGAAATAATACTGTTTGCATCATGTTATAGGAATTAAATACATCTAACAGCTGACGTTTCCTTGAGCTATCACCTACACAATTGATGTTGAAATCTCAATGTCAATGTCTCAATGTCTCCTGCAGCGTAAGTCATAGGTGTTTAAATAATGACAGCGGTTGTTCGCCTAATAGTAAGCAGTATGTGTACCAAGTTTGGTTGCAGTCGGTCCATTATTTTAGGAGGAGGTGCAGGAAAATGGCTTGCATGATGTAGCAGTAATTCAAGAATATCATTGTTTATGTCTTCATGTCTCCTGTAGCGTAAGTCGTAGGTGTATAATTCATGTCAGCGGATGTTCGCCTAATAGAAAGCAGTATGTGTACTAAGTTTCGTTGCAGTCGGTCCATTAGTTTAGGAGGAGGTGCAGGAAAATGGCTCACCTGATGTAGCAGTAATTCAAGAATATCATTGTTTATGACCACATGTCTCCTGTAGTGTAAGTCGTAGGTGTTTAATTCATGACAGCGGTTGTTCGCCTAATAGAAAGCAGTATGTGTACCAAGTTTGGTTGCAGTCGTTCCATTATTTTAGGAGGAGGTGCAGGAAAATGGCTCACATGATGTAGCAGTAATTCAAGAAAATCATTGTTTATGACTTCATGTCTTTGTAGCTTAAGTCGTAGGAGTTTAATTCATGACAGCCGTTGTTCTCCTAATAGTAAGCAGTATGTGTGGCAAGTTTGGTTGCAGTTGGTGCATTATTTAAAAAGAAGGTGCAGGAAAATGGCTCACATGATGTAGCAGTAATTCCAGAATACCATTGTTTATGACTTCATGTCTCCTGTAGCGTAAGACGTAGGTGTTTAATTCATGACAGCGATTGTTCGACTAATAGTAAGCAGTATGTGTACCAAGTTTGTTTGCAGTCGGTCCATTATTTTAGGAGGAGGTGCAGGAAAATGGCTCACATGATGTAGCAGTTATTTAGGAATAACGTAGTTTATGACTTCATGTCTCTGTAGTGTTAGTCTTAGGAGTTTAATTCATGACAGAGGTTGTTCCCATAATAGTAAGCAGTATGTGTACCAAGTTTGGTTGCAGTCGGTCCATTATTTTAGGAGGAGGTGCAGAAAAATGGCTCACATGATGTAGCAGTAATTCAAGAATATCATTGTCTATGACTTCATGTCAACTGTAGCTTACGTCATAGGTGTTTAAATCATGACAGCGGTTGTTCGCCTAATAGTAAGCGGTATGTGTACCAAGTTTGGTTGCAGTCGGTCCATTATTTTAGGAGGAGGTGCAGGAAAATGGCTTGCATGATGTAGCAGTAATTCTAGAATACCATTGTTTATGACTTCATGTCTCCTGTAGCGTACGTCGTAGGTGTTTAATTCATTACGGCGGCCGTTCGCCTAATAGTAAGCAGTACGTGTACCAAGATTGGTTGCAGTCGGTGCATTATATTAGGAGGAGGTGCAGGAAAATGGCTAGCATGATGTAGCAGTAATTCAAGAAAATCATTGTTTACGACTTCATGACTCCTGTTGCATAAGTCGTATGTGTTTAATTCGTGACAGCGGTTGATCACCTAATAGTAAGAAGTATGTGTACCAAGTTTGGTTGCAGTCGGTCCATTATTTTAGGAGGAGGTGCAGGAAAATGGCTCGCATGATGTAGCAGTTATTTAAGAATATCATAGTTTATGAGTTCATGTCTTTGTAGCTTAAGTCGTAGGTGTTTAATTCATGACAGAGCTTGTTCACCTAATAGTATGCAGTATGTGTACCAAGTTTGGTTGCAGTAGGTCCATTATTTTAGGAGGAGGTGGAGGAAAATGGCTCCCATGATGTAGCAGCAATTCAAGAATAACATTATTTATGACTTCATGTCCCCTGTAGCGTAAGTCGTATGTGTTTAATTCATGACAGCGGTTGTTCGCCTAATAGTAAGCAGTATGTGTGCCAAGTTTGGTTGCAGTCGGTCCATTATATAAGGAGAAGGTGCAGGATAATGGCACACATGATGTAGCAGTAATTCAAGAAAATTATTGTTTACGACTTCATGTCTCCTGTCGCGTATGTCGTTGGTGTTTAGTTCATGACTGCGGTTGTTCGACTAATAGTAAGCAGTATGTGTACCAAGGTTGGTTGCAGTCGGTATATTATTTTGGGAGGAGGAAAAGGAAAATGGCTCACATAATGTAGCAGTAATTCAAGAATATCATTGTTTGTGTCTTCATGTCTCCTGTAGCATACGCCATAGGTGTTTAATTCATTACGGCTGCCGTTCACCTAATAATAACCCGTACGTTTACCACGATTGGTAGTAGTCAGTCCGTCATTTTAGGAGGAGGTGCAGGAAAGTCGCTTGCATGATGTAGCAGTAATTCAAGAATATCATTGTCTATGACTTCATGTCAACTGTAGCGTACGTCATAGGTGTTTAATTCATGACAGCGGTTGTTCGCCTAATAGTATGCAGTATGTGTACTAAGTTTGGTTGCAGTCGGTCCATTATTTTAGGAGGAGGTGCAGGAAACTGGATCACGTGGTGTAGCAGTAATTGAAGAGCATCATTCTTTATGACTTCATGTCTCCTGTCGCGTAAGTCGTAGGTCTTTAATTCATGACAGCTGTTGTTCGCCTAATAGTGAGCAGTATGTGTACCAAGTTTGGGGTGCAGTCGGTCCATTATTTTTGGAGTAGGTGCTGGATAATTGCTCACATGGTGTAGCAGTAATTTAAGAATATCATTGTTTATTACCTCATGACTCCTGTAGCGTAGGTCGTTCGTGTTTAATTCATGACAGCGGTTGTGCGCCTAATAGAATGCAGTATGTGTACCAAGTTTGGTTGCAGTCGGTCCATTATTTTAGGAGGAGGTGCAAGGAAATTGCTCACCTTATGTAGCAGTAATTTAAGATTATCACTTTTTATGACTTCATGTCTCATGTAGCTTAAGTTGTAGCTGTTGAATTTATGACAGCGGTTGTTCGCCTAATAGTAAGCAGTATGTGTACCAAGTTTGGTTGCAGTCGGTACATTATTTTAGGAGGAGGTGCAGGAAAATGGCTCACATGATGTAGCAGTAATTCAAGAATATCATTGTTTATGACATCATGTGTCCTGTAGGATACGCCGTAGGTGTTTAATTAATTACGGTGGCCGTTCGCCTAATAGTAAGCAGTACGTGTACCAAGATTGGTTGCAGTCGGTCCATTATATTAGGAGGAGGTGCAGGAAAATGGCTAGCATGATGTAGCAGTAATTCAAGAATATCATTGTTTATGACTTCATGACTCCTGTTGCGTAAGTCGTATGTGTTTAATTCATGACAGCGGTTGTTCGCCTAATAGTAAGCAGTATGTGTACCAAGTTTGGTTTCAGTCGGTCCATTATTTTAGGAGGAGGTGCAGGAAAATGGCTCGCATGATGTAGCAGTTAAGAATATCATAGTTTATGAGTTCATGTCTTTGTAGCTTAAGTCGTAGGTGTTTAATTCGTGACAGAGCTTGTTCGCCTAATAGTATGCAGTATGTGTACCAAGTTTGGTTGCAGTCGGTCCATTATTTTAGGAGGAGGTGGCGGAAAATGGCTCCCATGATGCAGCAGTAATTCAAGAATAACATTATTTATGACTTCATGTCCCCTGTAGCGTAAGTCGTAGGTGTTTAATTCATGACAGCGGTTGTTCGCCTAATAGTAAGCAGTATGTGTGCCAAGTTTGGTTGCAGTAGGTCCATTATATAAGGAGAAGGTGCAGGAAAATGGCTCACATGATGTAGCAGTAAATCAAGAAAATTATTGTTTACGACTTCATGTCTCCTGTCGCGTATGTCGTTGGTGTTTAATTCATGACTGCGGTTGTTCGACTAATAGTAAGCAGTATGTGTACCAAGGTTGGTTGCAATCGGTATATTATTTTGGGAGGAGGAGCAGGAAAATGGCTCACATGATGTTGCAGTAATTCAAGAATATCATTGTTTATTACTTCATGTCTCCTGTAGCATACGCCATAGGTGTTTAATTCATTACGGCGGCCGTTCGCCTAATAATAACCAGTACGTGTACCAAGATTGGTTGTAGTCAGTCCGTCATTTTAGGAGGAGGTGCAGGAAAGTAGCTTGCATGATGTAGCAGTAATTCAAGAATATCATTGTCTATTACTTCATGTCAACTGTAGCGTACGTCATAGGTGTTTAATTCATGACAGCGGTTGTTACCCTAATAGTATGCAGTATGTGTACTAAGTTTGGTTGCAGTCGGTCCATTATTTTAGGAGGAGGTGCAGGAAACTGGATCACGTGGTGTAGCAGTAATTGAAGAACGTCATTGTTTATGACTTCATGTCTCCTGTCGCCTAATTCGTAGGTCTTTAATTCATGACAGCAGTTGTTCGCCTAATAGTGAGCAGTATGTGTACCAAGTTTGGGGTACAGTCGGTCCATTATTTTAGGAGTAGGTGCTGGATAATTGCTCACATGGTGTAGCAGTAATTCAAGAATATCATTGTTTATTACCTCATGACTCCTGTAGCGTAAGTCGTAGGTGATTAATTCATGACAGCGGTTGTTCGCCTAATAGAAAGCAGTATGTGTACCAAGTTTGGTTGCAGTCGGTCCATTATTTTAGGAGGAGGTGCAGGGAAATTGCTCACCTTATGTAGCAGTAATTTAAGAATATCACTGTTTATGACTTCATGTCTCATGTAGCGTAAGTTGTAGCTGTTGAATTTATGACAGCGGTTGTTCGCCTAATAGTAAGCATTATGTGTACCAAGTTTGGATGCAGTCGGTCCATTATTTTAGGAGGAGGTGCAGGAAAATGGCTCGCATGATGTAGCAGTAATCCAAGAATATCATTGTTTATGACTTCATGTCTCCTGTAGCATAAGTCGTAGGTGTTTAATTCATTACGGCGGTCGTTCGCCTAATAGTAAGCAGTACGTGTACCAAGTTTGTTTGCAGTCGGTCCATTATTTTAGGAGGAGGTGCAGGAAAATGGCTCGCTTGATGTAGCAGTAATTCAAGAATATCATTGTTTATGACTTCATGACTCCTGTTGCATAAGTCGTATGTGTTTAATTCATGGCAGCGGTTTGTCGCCTAATAAGAAGCAGTATGTGTACCAAGTTTGGTTGCAGTTGGTCAATTATTTTAGGTGGAGGTGCAGGAAAATGGCTCGCATGATGTAGCAGTTATTTAAGAATATCATTGTTTATGATTTCATGTCTTTGTAGCTTAAGTCGTAGGTGTTTAATTCATGACAGAGCTTGTTCGCCTAATAGTATGCAGTATGTGTACCAAGTTTGGTTGCAGTCGGTCCATTATTTTAGGAGGAGGTGCAGGAAAATTGCTTCAATGATATAGCAGTAATTCATCAATATCATTGTTTACGACTTCATGTCAACTGTAGCTTACGTCATAGGTATTTAATTCATGACAGCGGTTGTTCGACTAATAGTAAGCAGTATGTGTACCAAGGTAAGATGCAGGCGGTCGATTATTTTAGGAGGAGGTGCAGAAAAATGGCTCGCATGATGTAGCAGTAATTCAAGAATATCATTGTTTATGACTACATGTCTCCTATAGCATAAGTCGTAGGTGATTAATTCATTACGGCGGTTGTTCGCCTAATAGTAAGCAGTACGAGTACCAAGTTTGGTTGCAGTCGGTCCATTAGTTTAGGAGGAGGTGCAGGAAAATGGCTCGCATGATGTAGCAGTAATTCAAGAATATCATTGTTTATGACTTCATGACTCCTGTTGGGTAAGTCGTAGGTGTTTAATTCATGACAGCGATTGTTCGCCTAATAGTAAGCAGTATGTGTACCAAGTTTGGTTGCAGTCGGTCCATTATTTTAGGAGGAGGTGCAGGAAAAAGGCTCGCATGATGTAGCAGTAATTTAAGAATATCATTGTTTATGACTTCATGTCTTTGTAGCTTTAGTCGTAGGTGTTTAATTCATGACAGAGCTTGTTCGCCTAATAGTTTGCAGTATATGTACCAAGTTTGTTTGCAGTCGGTCCATTATTTTAGGAGGAGGTGCAGGAAAATGGCTCACATGATGTAGCAGTAATTCAAGAATATCTTTGTTCATGACTTCATGTCTCCAGTCGCGTAAGTCGTAGGTGTTTAATTCACGGTTGTTCGCCTAATAGTAAGCAGTATCTGTAACAAGTTTGGGGTGCAGTCGGTCTATTACTTTAGGAAGAGTTGCAGGAAAATGGCTCACATGATGTTGCAGTAATTCAAGAATATCAATGTTTGTGATTTCTTGACTCCTGTAACGTAGGTCGTATGTGTTTAATTCATGGCAGCGGTTTTTCGCCTAATAAGAAGCAGTATGTGTACCAAGTTTGGTTGCAGTTGGTCAATTATTTTAGGAGGAGGTGCAGGAAAATGGCTCGCATGATGTAGCAGTTATTTAAGAATATCATTGTTTATGACTACATGTCTCCTGTAGCGTAAGTCGTAGGTGATTAATTCATTACGGCGGTTGTTCGCCTAATAGTAAGCAGTACGAGTACCAAGTTTGGTTGCAGTCGGTCCATTATTTTAGGAGAAGGTGCAGGAAAATGGCTCGCATGATGTAGCAGTAATTCAAGTTTTTCATTGTTTATGACTTCATGTCTACTGTCGCGTCTGTCGTAGGTGGTTAATTCATGACAGCGGTTGTTCGCCTAATAGTAAGCAGTAAGTGTACCAAGGTTTGTTGCAGTCGGTCGATTATTATAGGAGGAGGTGCTGGAAAATGTCTTGCATAATGTGGCAGTATTTCAAGCATATCATTGTTTATACTTCATGTCTCCTGTAGCGTAACTTGTAGGTGTTTAATTCATGGCAGCGGTTGTTTGCCTAATAGTAAGCAGTATTTGTACCAAGTTTGGTTGCAGTCAGTCCATTATTTTTGGAGGAGGTGCAGGAAAATGGCTTTCATGGTGTAGCATTTATTTAAAAATATCATTGTTTATGATTTCATGTCTCTGTAGTGTAAGTCGTAGGTGTTTAATTCATGACAGAGGTTGTTCGCATAATAGTAAGCAGTATGTGTACCAAGTTTGGATGCAGTTGGTACATTATTGTAGGATGAAGGTGCAGGAAAATGGCTCGCATGCTGTAGCAGTTATTTAAGAGTATCATTGTTTATGACTTCCTGTCTCCTGTAGCGTACGTTTTCGGTGTTTAATTCCTGACAGCGGTTGTTTGTCTAATAGTAAGCAGTATGTGTACTAAGTTTGGTTGCAGTTGGTCCATTATTTTAGGAAGAGGTGCAGGGAAATGGCGCACATGATGTAGCAGTAATTCAAGAATATCATACTTTATGACTTCATGTCTCATGTAGCGTTAGCCATAGGTGTTTAATTCCTGACAGAAGTTGTTCGCCTAATAGTAAGCAGTATGTGTAACAAGTTTGGTTGCAGTCGGTCCATTATTTTAGGAGAAAGTGCAGAAAAATGGCTCGCTTGATGTAGCAGTTATTCAAGAATATCATTGTTTATGACTTCATGGCCACTGTAGCGTAAGTTGTAGGTGTTTAATTCATGACAGCAGTTGTTCGCCTAATAGTAAGTAGTATGTGTACCAAGTTTGGTTGCAGTCGGTCCATTATTTTAGGAGAAGGTGCAGGAAAATGACCCTCTTGATGTAGCAGTTATTCAAGAATATCATTGTTTATGACTTCATGGCCACTGTAGCGTAAACCGTAGGGGTTTAATTCATGATAGCAGTTGTTCGCCTAATAGTATTCAGTATGTGTACCAAGTTTGGTTGCAGTCGGTCCATTATTTTAGGAAGAGGTGCAGGGAAATGGCTCACATGATGTAGCAGTAATTTAAGAATATCATTGTTTATGTCTTCATGTCTCTGTAGTGTAAGTCGTAGGTCTTTAATACATAACAGAGGTTGTTCGCATAATAGTAAGCAGTATGTGTACCAAGTTAAGTTGCAGTCGGTCCATTATTCTAGGAGGAGGTGCAGGAAATTGGCTCGCATGATGTAGCAGTTATTCAAGAATATCATTGTATATGACTTCATGTCTTCTGTAGCGTAAGTCGTAGGTGTTTAATTTTTGACAGCGATTGTTCGCCTAATAGTAAGCAGTATGTGTAACAAGTTTGGTTGCAGTCGGTCCATTATTTTAGGAGAAGGTGGAGGAAAATGGCTCGCTTGATGTAGCAGTAATTCAAGAATATCATTGTTTATGACTTCATGGCCACTGTAACGTAAGTTGTAGGTGTTTAATTCATGATAGCGGTTGTTCGCCTAATAGTAAGCAGTATGTGTACCAAGACTGGTTGCAGTCGGTCCATTATTTTAGGAGAAGGTGCAGGAAAATGGCTCGCTTGATGTAGCAGTTATTCAAGAATATCATTGTTTATGACTTCATGGCCACCGTAGCGTAAACCGTAGGTGTTTAATTCATGACAGCGGTTGTTCGACTAATAGTAAGCAGTATGTGTACCAAGATTGGTTGCAGTCGGTCCATTATTTTAGGAGAAGGTGCAGAAAAATGGCTCACATGATGTAGCAGTAATTGTTTATTTATTTTTTTTTTATATTTTTTTTTTCTGTTCCATAGGACCCACTTGAGGAGTAAGACTCCATGGTCATGTAAGAAGTCAATACATTGTTACACAAGAATGGCAATAGAAAAATTTTAAGTTGTCCTTTGCACACGACAATCTTAAGACAATGAGAAAAGAATCAATAGAGAAAAAATGAATTAGCTTAATTGTTTAACTTTTCTACGAGCCCCTCGACAGAATAAAAGGAGTGAGCTACGAGGTAACTCTTCAATTTAGATTTGAAAGCATGTGGATTAGTGCTAAGATTCTTTAGTTTTTGTGGCAGCTTATTGAAAATGGATGCCGCAGAATACTGCACTCCTTTCTGCACAAGTGTTTAGGTGGTGTGGTGCAAATGTAGATTAGACATCTCTCTAGTATTCACCGAGTGAAAGCTACTAACTGGTGGGAATAAGCTGATATTATTAACAACAAAAGACATTAAAGAAAAAACGTATTGTGACGCCAGAGTCAAAATTCCCAGACTACTGAAAAGGGTTCGACATGACGTTCGCGAACTTACACCAGATATTGCCCGAACCGCCCGTTTTTGAGCCAGAAATATCCTTTTTTTGTCAGGCGAGTTACCCCAAAAAACAATGCTGTACGTCATAAGTGAGTGAAAGTAAGCGAAATAGACTACTTTTCGTGTTGAAAAATCACTTATCTCAGATATTGTTCTAATGGTAAATATAGCAGAATTTAGTTTTGGAACAAGATCCTGAACATGGGCTTTCCATGACAGCTTACTGTCTATATGAACACCTAGAAATTTGTACTGTTCAGTCTCACTTATCACATGCCCATTATGTGTAATCATAATGTCAGATTTCGTCAAATTATGTGTTAGAAATTGTAAAAACTGAGTTTTACTGTGATTTAACATCAACTTGTTTTCTATTAGCCATGAACTTATCTCTTGAACTGCATTATTTGATACTGTGTCAATATTACGAGCAACATCCTTCACTACCAAGCTGGTATCATCAGCAAACAAAAATATTTTACAATCACCTGTTATACTCGAAGGCATATCATTTATATAAATAAGAAACAGCAATGGTCCCAAAACAGACCCCTGGGGCACCCCATACTTAATTGTGCCCCATTGGGATTGCACGTCATAGCCATTTTCTACACTGCGGAGAATTACCTTCTGTTGTCTATTATTAAAGTAAGAGGTGAACCAGTTGTGGGCTACTCCCCGTATTCCATAATGTTCCAACTTCTGCAACAATATTTTGTGATCAACACAATCAAACGCTTTTGTTAAATCAAAGAAGACGCCTAATGTCCGTAGCCTCTTATTTAACCCATCAAGTGCCTCACAGAGAAACGAAAATATAGCGTTTTCGGTCGTTAAACCACTTCTAAAACCAAACTGTACGTTTGACAGGAAATTATGTGAACTGAAATGATCAATTAATCTTGAATATACAGCCTTTTCAATAACTTTGGAAAAAACCGATGGCATAGAAATAGGTCTATAGTTGTCTACATTATCCCTTTCTCCTTTTTTATAAAGCGGTTTCACTACTGAGTACTTTAATCTGTTAGGAAACTGACCATTCTGAAAGGAAAAATTACAAATATGGCTTAGTACTGGGCTAACATATGGAGAACAGTACTTTAGAATTCTGCTAGATACCCCATCATATCCACAAGAGTCCTTTGTCTTTAGTGATTTAATTATTGACTCAATCTCACCTATGGAAGTATCATGAAGGATCATTTCAGGTAACAGCCTCGGAATCGCATTTTCTAAAAACGTTATATGATTACCTGTAGAAACTAGAGTTTTGTTTAGTTCCTCTACTATATTCAGAAAGTGATTATTGAATATTGCACATATATCTAACGTGTCAGTAACAGAAACATTCCTACTACGCACTGACGTTATATCTTCTACCTGCTGCTCCTGACCAGACACTTCCTTCACGATTGACCAGATAGTTTTAATTTTATCCCGAGAGTTTGCTATTCTTTATGCATACCACATACTTTTTGTATTCTTAATGACTTTTTTCAGAACCTTACAGTACTGTTTGTAATGAGCTACTGCATCTTCAGTCTGACTGCTTCTAACATTTTGATACAACTCCCGCTTAGCTCTACATGATACTCTTTTATCCCCTTTGTCAGCCACCCTGGCTGTCTGTTACTGAAAGTACCCTGTTTTGAGCGTTCTAGTGGAAAGCAACTTTCAAACAGCATAATAAATGTGTTCAGAAAAGCATTATATTTATCATCTGCATTATCAGCACTATAAACATCCTGCCATTCTTGTTCCTTAATTAGGCTTACAAAAGGTCTCAATTGCAACTGGATTAACTTTTCTAAATAGTTGATATTTATGTTGAACATTTGTTTGAGAACAAATACTTTTTAGAATTAAAAGTTGGGCATCGTGGTCTGATAGGCCATTTACTTTTCTGCTGACAGAGACCCACTCTAATAATGAAGAATGAACAAAAATATTGTCAATGGTAGAACTACTACTTCCTTGCACTCTCGTTGGAAAAAATACTGTTTGCATCATGTTATAGGAATTAAATACATCTAACAGCTGACGTTTCCTTGAGCTATCACCTACACAATTGATGTTGAAATCTCAATGTCAATGTCTCAATGTCTCCTGCAGCGTAAGTCATAGGTGTTTAAATAATGACAGCGGTTGTTCGCCTAATAGAAAGCAGTATGTGTACCAAGTTTGGTTGCAGTCGTTCCATTATTTTAGGAGGACGTGCAGGAAAGTGGCTTGCATGATGTAGCAGTAATTCAAGAATATCATTGTTTATGACTTCATGTCTCCTGTAGCGTAAGTCGTAGGTGTTTAATTCATGACAGCGGATGTTCGCCTAATAGAAAGCAGTATGTGTACTAAGTTTCGTTGCAGTCGGTCCATTAGTTTAGGAGGAGGTGCAGGAAAATGGCTCACCTGATGTAGCAGTAATTCAAGAATATCATTGTCTATGACCACATGTCTCCTGTAGCGTAAGTCGTAGGTGTTTAATTCATGACAGCGGTTGTTCGCCTAATAGTAAGCAGTATGTGTACCAAGTTTGGTTGCAGTCAGTCCATTATTTTAGGAGGAGGTGCAGGAAAATGGCTCACATGATGTAGCAGTAATTCAAGAATATCATTGTTTACGACTTCATGTCTCCTGTAGCATACGCCGTAGGTGTTTAATTCATTACGGTGGCCGTTGGCCTAATAGTAAGCAGTACGTGTACCAAGATTGGTTGCAGTCGGTTCGTCATTTTAGGAGGAGGTGCAGGAAAATGGCTAGCATGATGTAGCAGTAAATTAAGAATATCATTGTTTATGACTTCATTTCTCATCTAGCATAAGTTATAGCTGTTGAATTTATGACAGGGGTTGTTCGCCTAATAGTAAGCAGTATGTGTACCAAGTTTGGTTGCGGTCGGTCCATTAATTTAGGAGGAGGTGCAGGAAAATGGCTCGAATGATGTAGCAGTTATTTAAGAATATCATTGTTTATGACTTCATGTCTTTGTAGCTTAAGTCGTAGGTGTTTAATTCATGACAGTGGTTGTTCGCCTAATAGTAAGCAGTATGTGTGGCAAGTTTGGTGGCAGTCGGTCCATTATTTAAGGAGAAGGTGCAGGAAAATGGCTCACATGATGTAGCAGTAATTCAAGAAAATCATTGTTTATGACTTCATGTCTCCTGTCGCGTATGTCGTTGGTGTTTAATTAATGACAGCGGTTGTTCGACTAATAGTAAGCAGAATGTGTACCAAGGTTGGTTGCAGTCGGTATATTATTTTAGGAGGAGGAGCAGGAAAATCGCTCACATGATGTAGCAGTAATTCAAGAATATCATTGTTTATGACTTCATGTCTCCTGTAGCGTAAGACGTAGGTGTTTAATTCATGACAGCGGTTGTTCGCCTAATAGTAAGCAGTATGTGTACCAAGTTTGGTTGCAGTCGGTCCATTATTTTAGGAGGAGGTGCAAGAAAATGGCTCGCATGATGTAGCAGTAATTCAAGAATATCATTGTTTATGACTTCATGACTCCTGTTGCGTAAGTCGTAGGTGTTTAATTCATGACAGCGGTTGATCGCCTAATAGTATGCAGTATGTGTGCCCAGTTTGGTTGCGGTCGGTCCATTATTTCAGGAGGAGGTGCAGGAAAATGGCTCAAGTGATGTAGCAGTAATTTAAGAATATCATCTTTATGACTTCATGTCTCCTGCAGTGTAAGTCGTAGGTGTTTAATTCATGAAAGCGGTTGTTCGCCTAATAGGAAGCAGTATGTGTACCAAGTTTGGTTGCAGTTGGTCCATTATTTTAGGAGGAGATGCAGGAAAATGGCTCGCATGACGTAGCAGTTATTTAAGAATATCATTGTTTATGATTTCATGTTTTTGTAGCTTAAGTCGTAGGTGTTTAATTCATGACAGAGCTTGTTCGCCTAATAGTATGCAGTATGTGTACCAAGTTTGGTTGCAGTCGGTCCATTATTTTAGGAGGAGGTGCAGGAAAATGGCTCGCATGATGTAGCAGTTATTTAAGAATATCATTGTTTATGACTTCATGTCTTTGTAGCCTAAGTCGTAGGTGTTTAATTCATGACAGTGGTTGTTCGCCTAATAGTAAGCAGTATGTGTGGCAAGTTTGGTTTCAGTCGATCCATTATTGAAGGAGAAGGTGCAGGAAAATGGCTCACATGATGTAGCAGTAATTCAAGAAAATCATTTTTTATGACTTCATGTCTCCTGTCGCGTATGTCGTTGGTGTTTAATTAATGACAGCGGTTGTTCGACTAATAGTAAGCAGTATGTGTACCAAGGTTGGTTGCAGTCGGTATATTATTTTAGGAGGAGGAGCAGGAAAATCGCTCACATGATGTAGCAGTAATTCAAGAATATCATTGTTTATGACTTCATGTCTCCTGTAGCATAAGACGTAGGTGTTTAATTCATGACAGCGGTTGTTCGCCTAATAGTAAGTAGTATGTGTACCAAGTTTGGTTGCAGTCGGTCCATTATTTTAGGAGGAGGTGCAGAAAATGGCTCGCATGATGTAGCAGTAATTCAAGAATATCATTGTTTATGACTTCATGACTCCTGTTGCGTAAGTCGTAAGTGTTTAATTCATGACAGCGGTTGATCGCGTAATAGTATGCAGTATGTGTACCCAGTTTGGTTGCGGTCGGTCCATTATTTCAGGAGGAGGTGCAGGAAAATGGCTCACGTGATGTAGCAGTAATTCAAGAATATCATTGTTTATGACATCATGTCTCCTGCAGTGTAAGTCGTAGGTGTTTAATTCATGAAAGCGGTTGTTCGCCTAATAGGAAGCAGTATGTGTACCAAGTTTGGTTGCAGTTGGTCCATTATTTTAGGAGGAGGTGCAGGAAAATGGCTCGCATGATGTAGCAGTTATTTAAGATGATCATTGTTTATGATTTCATGTCTTTGTAGCTTAAGTCGTTGGTGTTTAATTCATGAGAGAGCTTGTTCGCCTAATAGTATGCCCTATGTGTACCAAGTTTGGTTGCAGTCGGTCCAGTATTTTAGGAGGAGGTGCAGGAAAATTGCTCCCATGATGTAGCAGTAATTCAAGAATATCGTTATTTATGACTTCATGTCTCCTGTAGCGTAAATCGTAGGTGTTTAATTCATGACAGCGGTTTTCGCCTAATAGTAAGCAGTATGTGTGCCAAGTTTGGTTGCAGTCGGTCCATTATGTTAAGAGGAGGTGCAGGAAAATGGCTGCATGATGTAGCAGTAATTCATCAATATCATTGTTTACGACTTCATGTCAACTGTAGCTTACGTCATAGGTGTTTAATTCATGACAGTGGTTGTTCGACTAATAGTAAGCAGTATGTGTACCAAGTTTGGTTGCAGTCGGTCCATAATTTTAGGAGGAGGTGCAGGAAAAGGGCTCACATGATGTAGCAGTAATTCAAGAATATCATTGCCTATGACTTCATGTCAACTGTAGCGTACGTCATAGGTGTTTAATTCATGACAGCGCTTGTTCGCCTAATAGTATGCAGTATGTGTACTAAGTTTGGTTGCAGTCGGTCCATTATTTTAGGAGGAGGTGCAGGAAACTGGATCACGTGATGTAGCAGTAATTGAAGAACATCATTGTTTATGACTTTATGTCTCCTGTCGCGTAAGTCGTAGGTCTTTAATTCATGATAGCGGTTGTTCGCCTAATAGTAAGCAGTATGTGTACCAAGTTTGGGGTGCAGTCGGTCCATTATTTTAGGAGTATGTGCTGGAAAGTGGCTCACATTATGTAGCAGTAATTCAAGAATATCATTGTTTAATACTTCATGACTCCTGTAGCGTAAGTGGTAGGTGTTTAATTCATGACAGCGGTTGTGCGCCTAATAGTAAGCAGTATGTGTACCAAGCTTGGTTGCAGTCAGTCCATTATTTTAGGAGGAGGTGCAGGGAAATTCCTCACCTGATGTAGCAGTAATTTAAGAATTTCACTGTTTATGACAGTCTCATGTTTATGACATATCTCATGTAGCGTAAGTTGTAGCTGTTGAATTTAAGACAGCGGTTGTTTGCCTAATAGTAAGCAGTATGTGTACCAAGTTTGGGTGCAGTCGGTCCAATATTTTAGGAGCAGGTGCAGGAAAATGGCTTGCTAGAAGTAGCAGTAATTCAAGAATATCAATGTTTATGACTTCATGTCAACTGTAGCGTATGTCGTAGGTGTTTAATTCATGACAGCGATTGTTCGCCTAATAGTATGCAGTATTAGTGTCAAGTTTGGTTGCAGTCGGTCCATTATTTTATTAGGTGGTGCAGGATAATAGCTCACATGATGTAGCAGTAATTCAAGAATATCTTTGTTCATGACTTCATGTCTCCAGTCGCGTAAGTCGTAGGTGTTTAATTCATGACAGCGGTTGTTCGCCTAATAGTAAGTAGTATCTGTAACAAGTTTGGGGTGCAGTCGGTCCACTATTTTAGGAAGAGTTGCGGGATAATGGCTCACATGATGTTGCAGTAATTCAAGAATATCATTGTTTGTGATTTCTTGTCTCCTGTAGCGTAAGTCGTATGTGTTTAATTCATGACAGCGGTTGTTCGCCTAATAGTAAGCAGTATTTGTACCACGTTTTGTTGCAGTCGGTCCATTATTTTAGGAGGAGGTGCAGGAAAATGGCTCACATGATGTAGCAGTAATTCAAGAATATCTTTGTTCATGACTTCATGTCTCCAGTCGCGTAAGTCGTAGGTGTTTAATTGATGACAGCGGTTGTTCGCCTAATAGGAAGCAGTATGTGTACCAAATTTGGTTGCAGTCGGTTCATTATTTTAGGAGGAGGTGCAGGGAATGGCTCGCATGATGTAGCAGTAATTCAAGAATATCATTGTTTATGAGTACATCTCTCCTGTAGCGTAAGCCGTAGGTGTTTAATTCATGACAGCAGTTGTTCGCCTAATAGAAAGCAGTATGTGTAACAAGTTTTGTTGTAGTCGGTCCATTATTTTAGGAGGAGGTGCAGGAAAATTGCTAGCATAATGTAGCAGTTATTTAAGAATATCATTGTTTATGACTTCATGTCTCTGTAGTTTATGTGGTAGGTGTTTAATTCATGACAGAGGTTGTTCACATAATGGTAAGGAGTATGTGTACCAAGTTTGGGTGCAGTCGGTCCATTATTTTAGGAGGAGGTGGAGAAAAATGGCTTGCTAGATGTAGCAGTAATTCAAGAATATCATTGTTTATGACTTCATGTCTCTTGTAGCTTAAGCCATAGCAGTTTCATTCATTACAGCGGTTGTTCGCCTAATAGGAAGCAGTACGTGGACCAAGTTTGGTTGCAGTCGGTCCATTATTTTAAGAGGAGGTGCAGAAAAATGGCTCACATGATGTAGCAGTAATTCATCAATATCATTGTTTACGACATCATGTCAACTGTAGCTTACGTCGTAGGTGTTTAATTCATGACAGCGGTTGTTCGCCTAATAGTATGCAGTATGTGTACTAAGTTTGGTTGCAGTCGGTCCATTATTTTAGGAAGAGGTGCAGGAAACTTGTTCAAATGATGTAGCAGTAATGGAAGAACATCATTGATTATGACTTCATGTCTCCTGTCGCGTAAGTTGTAGGTGTTTAATTCATTATGGCGGTTGTTCGCCTAATAGTAAGGAGTATGTGTACCAAGTTTGGGGTGCAGTCGCTCCATTATTTTAGGAAAAGGTGCAGGAAAATGGCTCACATGATGTAGCAGTAATTCATGAAAATTATTGTTTGTGATTTCTTGTCTCCTGTAGCGTAAGTCGTAGGTGTTCACTTCACGACAGCGGTTGTTCGCCTAATAGTAATCAGTATGTGTACCAAGTTTTGTTGCAGTCGGTCCATTATTTTAGGAGGAGGTGCAGGAAAATTGCTAGCACAATGTAGCACTTATTTAAGAATATCATTGTTTATGACTTCAAGTCTCTGTAGTGTAAGTGGTAAGTGTTTAATTCATGACAGAGGTGGTTCACATAATAGTAAGGAGTATGTGTACCAAGTTTGGTTGCAGTCGGTAGATTATTTTAGGAGGAGGTGCAGGATAATGGCTCACATGATGTAGCAGTAATTCAAGAATATCTTTGTTCATGACTTCTTGTCTCCAGTCGCGTAAGTCGTAGGTGTTTAATTCATGACAGCGGTTGTTCGCCTAATAGTAAGCAGTATGTGTAACAAGTTTGGGGTGCAGTCGGTTCATTATTTTAGGAAGAGTTGCAGTAAAATGGCTCACATGATGTTGCAGTAATTCAAGAATATCATAGTTTGTGATTTCTTGTCTCCTGTAGCGTAAGTCGTATGTGTTTAATTCATGACAGCGGTTGTTCGCCGATTAGTAAGCAGTATTTGTACCAAGTTTTGTTGCAGTCACTCGATTATTTTAGGAGGAGGTGCAGGAAAATGGCCCGCATGATTTAGCAGTCATTCAAGAATATCATTCTTTATTACATCATGTCCAATGTACCGTAAGTCGTAGGTGCTTAATTCATGACAGCGGTTGTTCGCCTAATAGTAAGCAGTATGTGTGCCAAGTTTGGTTGCAGTCGGTTCATTATTTTAGGAGGAGGTGCAGGGAATGGCTCGCATGATGTAGCAGTAATTCAAGAATATCATTGTTTATGAGTACATCTCTCCTGTAGCGTAAGCCGTAGGTGTTTAATTCATGACAGCAGTTGTTCGCCTAATAGTAAGCAGTATGTGTTCCAAGTATGGTTGCAGTCGGTCCATTATTTAAGGAGGAGGTGCAGGAAAATTGCTAGCATAATGTAGCAGTTATTTAAGAATATCATTGTTATTGACTTCATGTCTCTGTAGTGTAAGTGGTAGGTGTTTATTTCATGACAGAGGTTGTTCACATAATAGTAAGGAGTATGTGTACCAAGTTTGGGTGCAGTTGGTCCATTATTTTAGGAGGAGGTGGAGGAAAATGGCTTGCTAGATGTAGCAGTAATTCAAGAATATCATTGTTTATGACTTCATGTCAACTGTAGCATACGTCGTAGGTGTTTAATTCATGACAACGGTTGTTCGCCTAATAGTATGCAGTATGTGAGTCAAGTTTGGTTCCAGTTGGTCCATTATTTTAGGAGGAGGTGCAAGAAAATGGCTCACATGATGTAGCAGTCATTCAAGAATATCATTGTTTATTACGTCATGTCCAATGTACCGTAAGTCGTAGGTGTTTAATTCATGACAGTGATTGTTCGCCTAATAGTAAGCAGTATGTGTAACACGTTTTGTTGCAGTCGGTCCATTATATTAGGAGGAGGTGCAGGAAAATTGCTAGCATAATGTAGCAGTTATTTAAGAATATCATTGTTTCTGACTTCATGTCTCTGTAGTGTAAGTGGTAGGTGTTTAATTCATTACAGAGGTTGTTCCCATAATAGTAAGGAGTATGTGTACCAAGTTTGGGTGCAGTCGGTCCATTATTTTGGGAGGAGGTGGAGAAAAATGGCTTGCTAGATGTAGCAGTAATTCAAGAATATCATTGTTTATGACTTCATGTCTCTTGTAGCTTAAGCTGTAGGAGTTTCATTCATTACAGCGGTTGTTCGCCTAATAGGAAGCAGTACGTGGACCAAGTCTGGTTGCAGTCGGTCCATTATTTTAAGAAGAGGTGCAGGAAAATGTCTCACATGATGTAGGATTAATTCATCAATATCATTGTTTACGACTTCATGTCAACTGTAGCTTACGTCGTAGGTGTTTACTTCATGACAGCGGTTGTTCGCCTAATAGTATGCAGTATGTGTACTAAGTTTGGTGTCAGTCGGTCCATTACTTTAGGAAGAGGTGCAGGAAACTTGTTCACATGATGTAGCAGTAATGGAAGACCATCATTGTTTATGACTTCATGTCTCCTGTCGCGTAAGTCGTAGGTGTTTAATTCATGACAGCGGTTGTTCGCCTAATAGTGTGCAGTATGTGTACCAAGGTTGGTTGCAGTCGGTCCATTACTTTAGGAGGAGGTGCAGGAAAATGGCTCACATGATGTAGCAGTAATTCAAGAATATCATTGTTTATGACTACAACCCTCCTATAGCGTAAGCCGTAGGTGTTTAATACATTACTGCGGTTATTCGCCTAATAGTAAGGAGTACGTGTACCAAGTTTGGGGTGCAGTCGCTCCATTATTTTAGGAAGAGGTGCTGGAAAATGGCTCACATGATGTAGCAGTAATTCAAGAATATCATTGTTTGTGATTTCTTGTCTCCTGTAGCGTAAGTCGTAGAAGTTTACATCATGACAGCGGTTGTTCGCCTAATAGTAATCAGTATGTGTACCAAGTTTTGTTGCAATCGGTCATTTATTTTAGGATTAGGTGCAGGAAAATTGCTAGCATAATGTAGCAGTTATTTAAGAATTTCATTGTTTATGACTTCATGTCTCTGTAGTGTAAGTGGTAGGTGCTTAATTCATGACAGAGGTTGTTCACATAATAGTAAGGAGTATGTGTACCAAGTTTGGGTGTAGTCGGTCCATTAGTTTAGGAGGAGGTGGAGGAAAATGTCTTGCTAGATGTAGCAGTAATTCAAGAATATCATTGTTTATGACTTCATGTCAACTGTAGGGTACGTCGTAGGTGTTTAATTCATGACAGTGGTAGTTCGCCTAATAGTAAGCAGTATTTGTACCAAGTTTTGTTGCAGTCTGTACATTATTTTAGGAGGAGGTGGAGGAAAATGGCTCGCATGATGTAGCAGCCATTCAAGAATATCATTGTTTATTACGTCATTTCCATTGTACCGTAAGTCGTAGGTGTTTAATTCATGACAGTGGTTGTTCGCCTAATAGTAAGCATTATGTGTGCCAAGTTTGGTTGCAGTCGTTCATTATTTTAGGAGGAAGTGCAGGAAATTGGCTAACATGCTGTAGCTGTAATTGAAGAATTACATTGTTTATGTCTTCATGTCTCCTGTAGCGTATGTGGTAGGTGTTTAATTCACGACAGCGGTTGTTCGCCTAATAGTAATTAGTTTGTGTACCAAGGTTGGTTGCAGTAGGTCCATTAATTTAGGAGGAGGTGCAGGAAATGGCTCGCATGATGTAGCAGTAATTCAGGAATATCATTGTTTATAACTACATGTCTCCTGTAGCGTTAGCCGTAGGTGTTTAATTCATGACAGCAGTTGTTCGCCTAATAGTAAGCAGTATGTGTTCCAAGTTTTGTTGCAATCGGTCCATTAGTTTAGGAGGAGGAGCAGGAAACTGGCTAACAAGATGTAGCAGTCTTTCAAGAATTTCATTGTTTATGTCTTCATGTCTCCTGTCACGTATGTCGTAGGTGTTTAATTCATGACTGCAGATGTTCGCCTAACAGTAATCAGTTTGTGTACCAAGGTTGTTTGCAGTCGGTCCATTATTTTAGGAGGAGGTGCAGGAAAATGGCTCGCATTATGTAGCAGTAATTCAAGAATATCATTGCTTATCACTCCATGTCTCCTGTAGCGTAAGTCGTATGTGTTTAAATCATGACTGCAGATGTTCGCCTAACAGTAGGCCGTAAGTGTACCAAATTTGGTTGCAGTTGGCACATTATTTTAGGAGGAGGTGCAGGAAAATGGCTCACATGATGTAGCAGTAATTCAAGAATATCATTCTTTAGGAATTCATGTCTCCAACAGCGTAAGTCGTAGGTGTTTAATTAATGACAGCGGTTGTGCGCCTAATAGTAAGCAGTATGTGTACCAAGTTTGGTTCCAGTCGGTCCATTATTTCAGGAGGAATTGCAAGATTATTGCTCGCATGATGTGGCAGTAATTCAAGAATATCATTGTTTATGACTTCATGTCTCCTGTAGCGTACGTCGTATGTGTTTAATTCATGACAGCGGTTGTTCGCCTAATAGTAAGCAGTATGTGTACCAAGTTTGGTTGCAGTCGGACCATTTTTTATGGGGAGGTTTCAGGAAAATTGCTCACATGATGTATCAGTAATTGAAGAATATGATTCTTGATCACTTCATGACTCCTGTAGCGTAGCTCGTAGGTGATTAATTCATGACAGCGGTTGTTCGTGTAATAGCAAGCTGTATGTGTAGCAAGTTTGGTTGCAGTCGGTCCATTATTTTAGGAGGAGGTGCAGGAAAATGGCTCGTATGATGTAGCAGTAATTAAAGAATATCATTGTTTATGACTTCATGTCTCCCTTAGCGTAAGTCATAGGTGTTCAATTCATGACTGCAGTTGTTCGCCTAACAGTAGGCAGTATGTGTACCAAATTTGGTTGCAGTTGGCACAATATTTTAGGAGGAGGTGCAGGAAAATGGCTCACATGATGTAGCAGTAATTCAAGAATATCATTCTTTAGGAATTCATGTCTCCAACAGCGTAAGTCGTAGGTGTTTAATTCATGACAGCGGTTGTTCGCCTAATAGTAATCAGTGTGTGTACCAAGGTTGGTTGCAGTCGGTCTATTATTTTAGGAGGAGGTGTAGGAAAATGGCTCACATGATGTAGCAGTAATTCAAGAATATCATTGTTTATGATTACATGTCTCTTGTAGCGTAAGTCGTAGGTGTTTAATTCATGACAGCCGTTGTTCGCCTATTACTAAGCACTATGTGTACCAAGTTTGCTTGCAGTCGGTCCATTATTTTAGGAGGTGCAGGAAAATAGCTCACATGATGTTGCAGTAATTCAAGAATATCACTGATTATGACTTCATGTCTCCTGTAGTGAAAGTCGTAGGTGTTTAATTCATGACAGCGGTTGTTCACCTAATAGTAAGCAATATGTGTACCAAGTTTGGTTGATGTCGGTCCATTATTTTAGGTGAGGTGCAGGAAAATTGCTCACATAACGTAGCAGTAATTCAAGAATATCATTGTTTATGACTTCATCTCTCTTGTAGCTTGAGCCTTAGGAGTTTAATTCATTACAGCGGTTATTCACCTAATAGGAAGCAGTACGTGTACCAAGTTTGGATGCAGTCGGTCCATTATTTTAAAAGGAGGTGCAGGAAAATGGCTTGCATGATGTAGCAGTAATTCAACAATATCATTGTTTACGACTTCATGTCAACTGTAGCTCACGTCGTAGGTGTTTAATTCATGACAGCGGTTGTTCGCCTAATAGTATGCAGTATGTGTACAAAGTTTGGTTGATGTCAGTCCATTATTTTCGGAGGAGGTGCAGGAAAATGGCTCACATAATGTAGCAGTAATTCAAGAATATCATTGTTTATGACTTCATGTCTCTTGTAGCTTAAGCGGTAGGAGTTTAATTCATTACAGCGGTTGTTCGCCTAATAGTAAACAGTATGTGTACCAAGTTTGGTTGCAGTCGGTCCATTATTTTAGGAGGTGGTGCAGGAAAATTGCTCGCTTGATGTAGCAGTAATTCAAGAGTATCATTGTTTATGACTTCATGTCAACTGTAGCGTACGTCGTAGGTGTTTAATTGATGACAGCGGTTGTTCGCCTAATAGTATGCAGTATGTGAGTCAAGTTTAGTTGCAGTTGGTCCATTATTTTAGGAGGAGGTGCAGGAAAATGGCTAACATGATGTAGCAGTAATTCAAGAATATCATTGTTTGTGATTTGGTGTCTTCTGTGGCGTAAGTCGTATGTGTTTAATTCATGACAGCGGTTTTTCGCCTAATAGTATGCAGTATGTGTACCAAGTTTGGTGCAGTCGGTCCATTATTTTAGGAGGTGGTGCAGGAAAATGGTTGGCATAATGTAGCAGTTATTTATGAATATCATAGTTTATGACGTCATGTCTCTTTAGTGTATGTGGTAGGTGTTTAATTCATGACCGAGGTTGTTCACATAATAGTAAGCAGTATGTGTACCAAGTTTGGTTGCAGTTGGTTCATTATTTTAGGAAGAGGTGCATTAAAAGGGCTCACCTGATGTAGCAGTAATTCTAGTATATTATTTTTTTTGACTTCTTGTCTACTGTAGCGTCAGTTGTAGGTGTTTAATTTATGACAGTGGTTGTACGCCTAATAAAAAGCAGTTTGTGTACCAAGTTTGGTTGCAGTCGGTCCATTACTTTAATAGGAGGTGCAGGAAAATGGCTTGCATGATGTAGCAGTAATTCAACAATATCATTGTTTACGACTTCATGTCAACTGTATCTTACGTCATAGGTGTTTAATTCATGACAGCGTTTGTTCGCCTAATAGTATGCAGTATGTGTACCAAGTTTGGTTGATGTCGGTCCATTATTTTCGGAGGAGGTGCAGAAAAATGGCCCACAAAATATAGCAGTAATTCAAGAATATCATTGTTTATGATTTCATGTCTCTTGTAGTTTAAGCCGTAAGAGTTTAATTCATTACAGTGGTAGTTTGCCTAATAGGAAGCAGTATGTGTACAAAGTTTGGGTGCAGTCGGTCCATTATTTTAGGAGGAGGTGCAGGAAAATGGCTTGCTAGATGTAGTAGTAATTCTAGAATATCATTGTCTATGACTTCATGTTAACTGTAGCGTACGCCGTAGGTGTTTAATTCATGACAGCGGTTGTTTCCCTAATAGTATGCAGTATGTGAGTCAAGTTTAGTTGCAGTCGGTCCATTATTTTAGGAGGAGGTGCAGGAAAATGGCTTGCTAGATGTAGCAGTAATTCAAGAATATCAATGTTTGTGATTTCTTGTCTCCTGTGGCGTAAGTCGTATGTGTTTAATTCATGACAGCGGTTGATCGCCTAATAGTAAGCAGTATGTGTACCAAGTTTTGTTGCAGTCGGTCCATTATTTTTGGAGGATGTGCAGGAAAATTGCTCGCATAATGTAGCAGTTATTTATGAATATCGTAGTTTATGACGTCATGTCACTTTAGTGTATGTGGTAGGTGTTTAATTCATGACTGAGGTTGTTCACATAATAGTAAGCAGTATGTGTACCAAATTTGGATGCAGTCGGTTCATTATTTTAGGATGAGGTGCAGTAAAGGGGCTCACCTGATGTAGCAGTAATTCAAGAATATTATTTTTTATGACTTCATGTCTCCTGTAGCGTAAGTTGAAGGTGTTTAATTTATGACAGCGGTTGTTCGCCTAATAGTAAGCAGTTTGTGTACCAAGATTGGTTGCAGTTGGTCCATTATTTTAGGAGGAGGTGCAGGAAAATGGCTTGCATTATGTAGCAGTCATTCAAGAATATCATTGTTTATTACTTCTTGTCCAATGTACCGTTAGTCGTAGGTGTTTAATTCATCACAGCGGTTGTTCGCCTAATAGTCAGCAGTATGTGTACCAAGTTTGGTTGCAGTCGGTCCATTATTTTAGGAGGAGGTGCAGGAAAATGACTCACGTGATGTAGCAGTAATTCAACAATATCATTGTTTATCACTCCATGTCTCCTGTAGCGTAAGTCGTAGGTGTTTAATTCATGACTGCGGTTGTTATCCTAACAGTAGGCAGTATGTGTACCAAGTTTGGTTACAGTCGGTGAATTATTTTTGGAGGAGATGTGGGATAAATGGCTCTCATGTTGTAGCAGTAATTCAAGAATATCATTGCTAATGTCTGCATATCTCCTGTAGCGTAAGTCGTAGGTGTTTAATTCATGACAGCGGTTGTTCGCCTTATAGTAAGCAGTATGTGTACAAAGCTTGGTAGCAGTCGGAACATTTTTTTATGGGGATGTGGAGGAAAATTGCTCACATGATGTAGTAGTAACTGAAGAATATCATTCTTGATCACTTCATGACTCCTGTAGCGTAGGTCGTAGGTTTTTATTTCATGACAGCGGTTGTTCGCCTAATAGTAAGCAGTATGTGTACCAAGTTTGGTTGCAGTCGGTTCATTATTTTAGGAGGAGATGTGGGAAAAATGGGTCCCATGATGTAGCAGTAATTCAAGAATATCATTGTTTATGACTTCATGTCTCCTGTAGCGTACGTCGTATGTGTTTAATTCATGACAGCGGTTGTTCGCCTAATAGTAAGCAGTATGTGTACAAAGTTTGGTTGCAGTCGGTACATTATTTTAGGAGGAGGTGCAGCAAAATGGCTCGCATGATGTAGCAGTAATTCAAGAATAGCATTGTTTATGACTTCATGTCAACTGTAGCGTAAGTCGTAGGTGTTTAATTCATGACGGCGGTTTTTCGCCGAATAGTATGCAGTAAGTGTGTGAAGTTTGGTTCCAGACGGTCCATTATTTTGGGAGGAGGTGCCGGAAAATGGCTCACATGTTGTAGCAGTAATTCAAGGATAACATTGTTTATGACTTCATGTCTCCAGTGGCGTAAGTCGTAGGTGTTTAATTCATGACAGCGGTTGTTCGTCTAATAGTAAGCAGTATGTGTACCAAGTTTGGTTACAATCGGACGATTATTTGAGGAAGAGGTGCAGGAAAATGGCTCACATGATGTAGCAGTAAATCAAGAATATCATTGTTTATGACTTCATGTCTCTTGTAGCGTAAGTCGTAGGTGTTTAATTCATGATAGCGGTTATTTGCCTAATAGTAAGCACTATATGTGCCAAGTTTGGTTGCAGTGGGTCCATTATTTTAGGAGGAGGTGCAGAAATTGTGTCGCATGATGTAGCAGTAATTCAAGATTATGATTGTTTATGACTTCATGTCTCCTGTAGCGTAAATCGTAGATGTTTAATAGATGAAAGCGGTTGTTCGCCTAATAGTAAGCAGTATGTGTACCAAGTTTGGTTACAGTCGGTCGATTATTTGAGGAAAAGGTGCAGGAAAATGGCTCACATGATGTAGCAGTAATTCAATAATATCATTGTTTATGACTTCATGTCTCCTGTAGCGTAAGTCGTAGGTGTTTAATTCTTGACAGCGGTTGTTTGCCTAATCGTAAGCAGTATGTGCATTAAGTTTGGTTGCAGTCGGTCCATTATTTTAGGAGGAGGTTTAGGAAAATGGCTCGAATAATGTAGCAGTAATTCAATAACATCATTGTTTATAACTTCATGTCTCCTGTAGCGTAAGTCGTAGGTGTTTAATTCTTGACAGCGGTTGTTCGCTTAATAGTAAGCAGTATGTGTAACAAGGTTGGTTGCAGTCGGTCCAATTTTTTACGAGGAGGTGCAGGAAAATCGATCGCATGAGCGAGCTGTAATTGAAGAATATCATTGTTTATGACTTCATGTCTCCTGTAGCGAAAATCGTAGGTGTTGCATTCATGACAGCGGTTGTTCGCATAATATTAAGCAGTATGTATACCAAGTTTGGTTGCAGTCGGTTCATTTTTTTAGGAGGAGGTGCAGGAAAATTTCTCACATGATGTAGCAGTTATTCGAGAATGTCATTGTTTATGAGTTCATGTCTTCTGTAGCGTAAGTCGTAGGTGTTTAATTCATGACAGCGGTTGTTCGCCTGATAGTAAGCAGTATGTGTACCAAGTTTGGTTGCAGTCGGTCCATTATTTTAGGAGGAGGTGCAGGAAAATGGCTCGCATGAGCGAGCAGTAATTGAAGAATATCATTGTTATTGACTTCATGTCTCCTGCAGCGAAAGTCGTAGGTGTTGAATTCGTGACAGCGGTTGTTCACCTGATAGTAAGCAGTATGTGTACCAAGTATGGTTGCAGTCGGTCCAGTATTTTAGGAGGAGGTGCAGGAAAATATCTCGCATGAGCGAACAGTAATTGAAGAATATCATTGTTAATGACTTCATGTCTCCTGTAGCGTAAGTCGTAGGTGTTGAATTCATGACAGCGGTTGATCGCCTAATAGTATGCAGTATGTATACCAAGTTTGGTTGCAGTCGGTCGATTATATTAGGAGGAGGTGCAGGAAAATGGCTCACATGATGTAGCAGTTATTCAAGAATATCATTGATTATGACTTCATGTCTTCTGTAGCGTAAGTCGTAGGTGTTTAATTCATGACAGCGGTTGTTCGCCTAGTATTAAGCAGTATGTGTACCAAGTGTGGTTGCAGTTGGACCATTATTTTAGAAGAATGTGCAGGAAAATGGCTCGAATAATGGAGCAGTAATTCAAGAACATCATTGTTTATGACTTCATGTCTCCTGTAGCATAAGTCGTAGATGTTGCATTCATGACAGCGGTTGTTCGCCTAACATTATGCAGTATGTATACCAAGTTTGGTTGCAGTCGGTCCATTTTTTTAGGAGGAGGTGCAGGAAAATTGCTCACATGATGTAGCAATTATTCGAGAATGTCATTGTTTATGACTTCATGTCTTCTATAGCGTAAGTCGTAGGTGTTTAATTCATGACAGCGGTTGTTCGCCTGATAGTAAGCAGTATGTGTGCCAAGTTTGGTTGCAGTCGGTCCATTATTTTAGGAGTAGGAGCATGAAAATCTCTTGCATGAAGTAGCAGTGATTCAAGAATACCTTTGTTTATGACTTCATGTGTACTGTAGCGTAAGTCGTAGGTGTTTAATTCTTGACAGCGGTTGTTTGCCTAATCGTAAGCAGTATGTGCATTAAGTGTGATTGCAGTCGGTCCATTATTTTAGGAGGAGGTGCAGGAAAATGGCTCACATAATGTAGCAGTAAATCAAGAATGTCATTGTTTATGACTTCATGTCTCCTATAGCGTAAGTCGTAGGTGTTTAATTCAAGAGAGCGAATGTTAGCCTAATACAAAGCAGTATGTGTACCAAAGTTGGTTGTAGTCGGTCCATTATTTTAGGAGGAGGTGCAGGAAAATGGCTCACATGATGTAGCAGTAATTCAAGAATATCATTGTTTATGACTTCATGCCTCCTGTAGCGTAAGTCGTAGGTGTTTAACACATGACAGCGGTTGTTAGCGTAATAGTAGGCAGTATGAGTACCAAGCTTGGTTGCAGTGGGTCCATTACTTTAGGAGGAGGTGCAGGAAAATGGCTCGCATGAACTAGCAGTAGTTGAAGAATATCATTGTTTATGACTTCAAGTCTCCTGTAGCGTAAGTCGTAGGTGTTGAATTCATGACAGCGGTAGTTCGCCTAATAGTAAGCAGTATATATACCAAGTATGGTTGCAGTCGGTCCATTATTTTAGGAGGAGGTGCAGGAAAATGGCTCACATGATGTAGCAGTAAATCAAGAATATCATTGCTTGTGACATCATGTCTCCTGTAGCGTAAGTCGTAGGTGTTTAATTCATGACAGCGGTAGTTCGGCTGACAGTAAGCAGTATGTGTACCTAGTTTGGTTGCAGTCAGTCCATAATTTTAGGAGGAGGTGCATGAAAATTGTCGCATGAGCCAGCAGTAATTCAAGAATACCATTGTTTATGACTTCATGTCTACTGTAGCGTAAGTCGTAGGTGTTTAATTCTTGACAGCGGCTGTTTGCCTAATCGTAAGCAGTATGTGCATTAAGTTTGGTTGCAGTCGGTCCATTATTTTAGGAGGAGGTGCAGGAAAATGGCTCACTTAATGTAGCAGTAAATCAAGAATATCATTGTTTATGACATCATGTCTCCTGAAACGTAAGTCGTAGGTGTTTAATTCATGACTGCGAATGTTAGCCTAATAGTAAGCAGTATGTGTACCAAGCATGGTTGCAGTCGGTTCATTATTTTAGGAGGAGGTGCAGGAAAATGGCTCACATGATGTAGCAGTTATTCAAGAATATCATTGTTTATGACTTCGTGTCTTCTGTAGCGTAAGTCGTAGGTGTTTAATTCATGACAGCGGTTGTTCGCCTAATATTAAGCAGTATGTGTACCAAGTGTGGTTGCAGTTGGACCATTATTTTAGAAGAATGTGCAGGAAAATGGCTCGAATAATGGAGCAGTAATTCAAGAACATCAGTGTTTATGACTTCATGTCTCCTGTAGCGTAAGTCGTAGGTGTTTAATTCATGACAGCGGTTGTTCGCCTAATAGTAAGCACTATGTGTACCAAGCTTGGTTGCAGTCGGTCCATCATTTTAGGAGGAGGTGCAGGATAAAGCCTCGCATGTTGTAGCAGTATTCAAGAATTTCATTGTTTATGACTTCATTTCTCCTGTAGCGTAAGTCGTAGGTGTTGCATTCATGACAGCGGTTGTTCGCCTAATATTATGCAGTATGTATACCACGTTTGGTTGCAGTTGGTCCATTTTTTTGGGAGGTGGTGCAGGAAAATTGCTCACATGATGTAGCAATTATTCGAGAATGTCATTGTTTATGACTTCATGTCTTCTGTAGCGTAAGTCGTAGGTGTTTAATTCATGACAGCGGTTGTTCGACTGATAGTAAGCAGTATGTGTGCCAAGTTTGGTTGCAGTCGGTCCATTATTTTGGGAGGAGGAGCATGAAAATCCCTTTCATCAAGTAGCAGTGATTCAAGAATACCTTTGTTTATGACTTCATGTCTACTGTAGCGTAAGTCGTAGGTGTTTAATTCTTGACAGCGGTTGTTTGCCTAATCGTAAGCAGTATGTGCATTAAGTGTGATTGCAGTCGGTCCATTATTTTAGGAGGAGGTGCAGGAAAATGGCTCACCATAATGTAGCAGTAAATCAAGAATGTCATTGTTTATGACTTCATGTCTCCAATAGCGTAAGTCGTAGGAGTTTAATTCAAGAGAGCGAATGTTAGCCTAATAGAAAGCAGTATGTGTACCAAGGTTGGTTGTAGTCGGTCCATTATTTTAGGAGGAGGTGCAGGAAAATGGCTCACATGATGTAGCAGTAATTCAAGAATATCATTGTTTATGACTTCATGCCTCCTGTAGCGTAAGTCGTAGGTGTTTAACACATGACAGCGGTTGTTAGCGTAATAGTAGGCAGTATGAGTACCAAGCTTGGTTGCAGTGGGTCCATTACTTTAGGAGGAGGTGCAGGAAAATGGCTCGCATGAACTAGCAGTAGTTGAAGAATATCATTGATTATGACTTCAAGTCTCCTGTAGCGTAAGTCGTAGGTGTTTAATTCATGACAGCGGTTGTTCGCCTGATAGTATGCAGTATGTGTGCCAAGTTTGGTTGCAGTCGGTCCATTATTTTAGGAGGAGGTGCAGGAAAATGGCTCACATGATGTAGCAGTAAATCAAGAATATCATTGCTTGTGACATCATGTATCCTGTAGCGTAAGTCATAGGTGTTTAATTCATGACAGCGGTAGTTCGGCTGACAGTAAGCAGTATGTGTACCTAGTTTGGTTGCAGTCAGTCCATAATTTTAGGAGGAGGTGCATGAAAATTGTCGCATGAGCCAGCAGTAATTTAAGAATACCATTGTTTATGACTTCATGTCTACTGTAGCGT
Source organism: Locusta migratoria (assembly GCA_026315105.1). NCBI lineage: Eukaryota > Metazoa > Arthropoda > Insecta > Orthoptera > Acrididae > Locusta > Locusta migratoria. The sequence continues at coordinate 799,374,441 of CM048755.1, read as the reverse complement.
AAGTCGTAGGTGTTTAATTCTTGACAGCGGTTGTTTGCCTAATCGTAAGCAGTATGTGCATTAAGTGTGATTGCAGTCGGTCCATTATTTTAGGAGGAGGTGCAGGAAAATGGCTCATATAATGTAGCAGTAAATCAAGAATGTCATTGTTTATGACATCATGTCTCCTATAGCGTAAGTCGTAGGTGTTTAATTCAAGAGAGCGAATGTTAGCCTAATAGAAAGCAGTATGTGTACCAAGGTTGGTTGTAGTCGGTCCATTATTTTAGGAGGAGGTGCAGGAAAATGGCTCACATCATGTAGCAGTAATTCAAGAATATCATTGTTTATGACTTCATGTCTCCTGTAGCGTAAGTCGTAGGTGTTTAACTCATGACAGCGGTTGTTAGCCTAATAGTAGGCAGTATGAGTACCAAGCTTGGTTGCAGTGGGTCCATTACTTTAGGAGGAGGTGCAGGAAAATGGCTCGCATGATCTAGCAGTAGTTGAACAATATCATTGATAATGACTTCAAGTCTCCTGTAGCGTAAGTCGTAGGTGTTTAATTCATGACAGCGGTTGTTCGCCTGATAGTAAGCAGTATGTGTGCCAAGTTTGGTTGCAGTCGGTCCATTATTTTAGGAGGAGGTGCAGGAAAATGGCTCACATGATGTAGCAGTAAATCAAGAATATCATTGCTTGTGACATCATGACTCCTGTAGCGTAAGTCATAGGTGTTTAATTCATGACAGCGGTAGTTCGGCTGACAGTAAGCAGAATGTGTACCTAGTTTGGTTGCAGTCAGTCCATAATTTTAGGAGGAGGTGCATGAAAATTGTCGCATGAGCCAGCAGTAATTCAAGAATACCATTGTTTATGACATCATGTCTACTGTAGCGTAAGTCGTAGGTGTTTAATTCTTGACAGCGGTTGTTTGCCTAATCGTAAGCAGTTTGTGCATTAAGTTTGGTTGCAGTCGGTCCATTATTTTAGGAGGAGGTGCAGGAAAATGGCTCACTTAATGTAGCAGTAAATCAAGAATATCATTGTTTATGACATCATGTCTCCTGAAACGTAAGTCGTAGGTGTTTAATTCATGACTGCGAATGTTAGCCTAATAGTAAGCAGTATGTGTACCAAGCTTGGTTGCAGTCGGTTCATTATTTTAGGAGGAGGTGCAGGAAAATGGCTCACACGATGTAGCAGCTATTCAAGAATAACATTGTTTATGAGTTCATGTCTTCCGTAGCGTAAGTCGTAGGTGTTTAATTCATGACAGCGGTTGTTCGCCTAATATTAAGCAGTATGTGTACCAAGTGCGGTTGCAGTTGGACCAGTATTTTAGGAGGCGGTGCAGGAAAATATCTCGCATGAGCGAACAGTAATTGAAGAATATCATTGTTAATGACTTCATGTCTCCTGTAGCGTAAGTCGTAGGTGTTTAATTCATGACAGCGGTTGTTCGCCTAATAGTAAGCAGTATGTGTACCAAGCTTGGTTGCAGTCGGTCCATCATTTTAGGAGGAGGTGCAGGAAAATGGCTCGCATGTTGTAGCAGTATTCAAGAATTTCATTGTTTATGACTTCATTTCGCCTGTAGCGTAAGTCGTAGGTGTTTCATTCATGACAGCGGTTGTTCGCCTAATATTATGCAGTATGTATACCACGTTTGGTTGCAGTTGGTCCATTTTTTTGGGAGGAGGTGCAGGAAAATTGCTCACATGATGTAGCAATTATTCGAGAATGTCATTGTTTATGACTTCATGTCTTCTGTAGCGTAAGTCGTAGGTGTTTAATTCATGACAGCGGTTGTTCGCCTGATAGTAAGCAGTATGTGTGCCAAGTTTGGTTGCAGTCAGTCCATTATTTTAGGAGGAGGAGCATGAAAATCCCTTGCATCAAGTAGCAGTGATTCAAGAATACCTTTGTTTATGACTTCATGTCTACTGTAGCGTAAGTCGTAGGTGTTTAATTCTTGACAGCGGTTGTTTGCCTAATCGTAAGCAGTATGTGCATTAAGTGTGATTGCAGTCGGTCCATTATTTTAGGAGGAGGTGCAGGAAAATGGCTCACATAATGTAGCAGTAAATCAAGAATGTCATTGTTTATGACTTCATGTCTCCTATAGCGTAAGTCGTAGGTGTTTAATTCAAGAGAGCGAATGTTGGCCTAATAGAAAGCAGTATGTGTACCAAGGTTGGTTGTAGTCGGTCCATTATTTTAGGAGGAGGTGCAGGAAAATGGCTCACATCATGTAGCAGTAATTCAAGAATATCATTGTTTATGACTTCATGTCTCCTGTAGCGTAAGTCGTAGGTGTTTAACTCATGACAGCGGTTGTTAGCCTAATAGTAGGCAGTATGAGTACCAAGCTTGGTTGCAGTGGGTGCATTACTTTAGGAGGAGGTGCAGGAAAATGGCTCGCATAAACTAGCAGTAGTTGAAGAATATCATTGATTATGACTTCAAGTCTCCTGTAGCGTAAGTCGTAGGTGTTTAATTCATGACAGCGGTTGTTCGCCTGATAGTAAGCAGTATGTGTGCCAAGTTTGGTTGCAGTCGGTCCATTATTTTAGGAGGAGGTGCAGGAAAATGGCTCACATGATGTAGCAGTAAATCAAGAATATCATTGCTTGTGACATCATGACTCCTGTAGCGTAAGTCATAGGTGTTTAATTCATGACAGCGGTAGTTCGGCTGACAGTAAGCAGAATGTGTACCTAGTTTGGTTGCAGTCAGTCCATAATTTTAGGAGGAGGTGCATGAAAATTGTCGCATGAGCCAGCAGTAATTCAAGAATACCATTGTTTATGACATCATGTCTACTGTAGCGTAAGTCGTAGGTGTTTAATTCTTGACAGCGGTTGTTTGCCTAATCGTAAGCAGTTTGTGCATTAAGTTTGGTTGCAGTCGGTCCATTATTTTAGGAGGAGGTGCAGGAAAATGGCTCACTTAATGTAGCAGTAAATCAAGAATATCATTGTTTATGACATCATGTCTCCTGAAACGTAAGTCGTAGGCGTTTAATTCATGACTGCGAATGTTAGCCTAATAGTAAGCAGTATGTGTACCAAGCTTGGTTGCAGTCGGTTCATTATTTTAGGAGGAGGTGCAGGAAAATGGCTCACACGATGTAGCAGCTATTCAAGAATATCATTGTTTATGAGTTCATGTCTTCCGTAGCGTAAGTCGTAGGTGTTTAATTCATGACAGCGGTTGTTCGCCTAATATTAAGCAGTATGTGTACCAAGTGTGGTTGCAGTTGGACCAGTATTTTAGGAGGAGGTGCAGGAAAATATCTCGCATGAGCGAACAGTAATTGAAGAATATCATTGTTAATGACTTCATGTCACCTGTAGCGTAAGTCGTAGGTGTTGAATTCATGACAGCGGTTGATCGCCTAATAGTATGCAGTATGTATACCAAGTTTGGTTGCAGTCGGTCGATTATATTAGGAGGAGGTGCAGGAAAATGGCTCACATGATGTAGCAGTTATACAAGAATATCATTGTTTATGACTTCATGTCTTCTGTAGCGTAAGTCGTAGGTGTTTAATTCATGACAGCGGTTGTTCGCCTAATATTAAGCAGTATGTGTACCAAGTGTGGTTGCAGTTGGACCTTTATTTTAGAAGAATGTGCAGGAAAATGGCTCGAATAATGGAGCAGTAATTCAAGAACATCATTGTTTATGACTTCATGTCTCCTGTAGCGTAAGTCGTAGGTGTTTAATTCATGACAGCGGTTGTTCGCCTGATAGTAAGCAGTATGTGTGCCAAGTTTGGTTGCAGTCGGTCCATTATTTTAGGAGGAGGAGCATGAAAATCCCTAGCATCAAGTAGCAGTGATTCAAGAATACCTTTGTTTATGACTTCATGTCTACTGTAGCGTAAGTCGTAGGTGTTTAATTCTTGACAGCGGTTGTTTGCCTAATCGTAAGCAGTATGTGCATTAAGTGTGATTGCAGTCGGTCCATTATTTTAGGAGGAGGTGCAGGAAAATGGCTCACATAATGTAGTAGTAAATCAAGAATGTCATTGTTTATGACTTCATGTCTCCTATAGCGTAAGTCGTAGGTGTTTAATTCAAGAGAGCGAATGTTAGCCTAATAGAAAGCAGTATGTGTACCAAGGTTGGTTGTAGTCGGTCCATTATTTTAGGAGGAGGTGCAGGAAAATGGCTCACATCATGTAGCAGTAATTCAAGAATATCATTGTTTATGACTTCATGTCTCCTGTAGCGTAAGTCGTAGGTGTTTAACTCATGACAGCGGTTGTTAGCCTAATAGTAGGCAGTATGAGTACCAAGCTTGATTGCAGTGGGTCCATTACTTTAGGAGGAGGTGCAGGAAAATGGCTCGCATGAACTAGCTGTAGTTGAAGAATATCATTGATTATGACTTCAAGTCTCCTGTAGCGTAAGTCGTAGGTGTTGAATTCATGACAGCGGTAGTTCGCCTAATAGTAAGCAGTATATATACCAGGTATGGTTGCAGTCGGTCCATTATTTTAGGAGGAGGTGCAGGAAAATGGCTCACATGATGTAGCAGTAAATCAAGAATGTCATTGCTTGTGACATCATGTCTCCTGTAGCGTAAGTCATAGGTGTTTAATTCATGACAGCGGTAGTTCGGCTGACAGTAAGCAGTATGTGTACCTAGTTTGGTTGCAGTCAGTCCATAATTTTAGGAGGAGGTGCATGAAAATTGTCGCATGAGCCAGCAGTAATTCAAGAATACCATTGTTTATGACTTCATGTCTACTGTAGCGTAAGTCATAGGTGTTTAATTCTTGACAGCGGTTGTTTGCCTAATCGTAAGCAGTTTGTGCATTAAGTTTGGTTGCAGTCGGTCCATTATTTTAGGAGGAGGTGCAGGAAAATGGCTCACTTAATGTAGCAGTAAATCAAGAATATCATTGTTTATGACATCATGTCTCCTGAAACGTAAGTCGTAGGTGTTTAATTCATGACAGCGGTTGTTCGCCTAATATTAAGCAGTATGTGTACCAAGTGTGGTTGCAGTTGGACCAGTATTTTAGGAGGAGGTGCAGGAAAATATCTCGCATGAGCGAACAGTAATTGAAGAATATCATTGTTAATGACTTCATGTCTCCTGTAGCGTAAGTCGTAGGTGTTGAATTCATGACAGCGGTTGATCGCCTAATAGTATGCAGTATGTATACCAAGTTTGGTTGCAGTCGGTCGATTATATTAGGAGGAGGTGCAGGAAAATGGCTCACATGATGTAGCAGTTATACAAGAATATCATTGTTTATGACTTCATGTCTTCTGTAGCGTAAGTCGTAGGTGTTTAATTCATGACAGCGGTTGTTCGCCTAATATTAAGCAGTATGTGTACCAAGTGTGGTTGCAGTTGGACCTTTATTTTAGAAGAATGTGCAGGAAAATGGCTCGAATAATGGAGCAGTAATTCAAGAACATCATTGTTTATGACTTCATGTCTCCTGTAGCGTAAGTCGTAGGTGTTTAATTCATGACAGCGGTTGTTCGCCTGATAGTAAGCAGTATGTGTGCCAAGTTTGGTTGCAGTCGGTCCATTATTTTAGGAGGAGGAGCATGAAAATCCCTAGCATCAAGTAGCAGTGATTCAAGAATACCTTTGTTTATGACTTCATGTCTACTGTAGCGTAAGTCGTAGGTGTTTAATTCTTGACAGCGGTTGTTTGCCTAATCGTAAGCAGTATGTGCATTAAGTGTGATTGCAGTCGGTCCATTATTTTAGGAGGAGGTGCAGGAAAATGGCTCACATAATGTAGCAGTAAATCAAGAATGTCATTGTTTATGACTTCATGTCTCCTATAGCGTAAGTCGTAGGTGTTTAATTCAAGAGAGCGAATGTTAGCCTAATAGAAAGCAGTATGTGTACCAAGGTTGGTTGTAGTCGGTCCATTATTTTAGGAGGAGGTGCAGGAAAATGGCTCACATCATGTAGCAGTAATTCAAGAATATCATTGTTTATGACTTCATGTCTCCTGTAGCGTAAGTCGTAGGTGTTTAACTCATGACAGCGGTTGTTAGCCTAATAGTAGGCAGTATGAGTACCAAGCTTGATTGCAGTGGGTCCATTACTTTAGGAGGAGGTGCAGGAAAATGGCTCGCATGAACTAGCTGTAGTTGAAGAATATCATTGATTATGACTTCAAGTCTCCTGTAGCGCAAGTCGTAGGTGTTGAATTCATGACAGCGGTTGTTCGCCTAATAGTAAGCAGTATATATACCAGGTATGGTTGCAGTCGGTCCATTATTTTAGGAGGAGGTGCAGGAAAATGGCTCACATGATGTAGCAGTAAATCAAGAATATCATTGCTTGTGACATCATGTCTCCTGTAGCGTAAGTCATAGGTGTTTAATTCATGACAGCGGTAGTTCGGCTGACAGTAAGCAGTATGTGTACCTAGTTTGGTTGCAGTCAGTCCATAATTTTAGGAGGAGGTGCATGAAAATTGTCGCATGAGCCAGCAGTAATTCAAGAATACCATTGTTTATGACTTCATGTCTACTGTAGCGTAAGTCATAGGTGTTTAATTCTTGACAGCGGTTGTTTGCCTAATCGTAAGCAGTTTGGTTGCAGTCGGTCCATTATTTTAGGAGGAGGTGCAGGAAAATGGCTCACTTAATGTAGCAGTAAATCAAGAATATCATTGTTTATGACATCATGTCTCCTGAAACGTAAGTCGTAGGTGATTAATTCATGACAGCGGTTGTTCGCCTAATATTAAGCAGTATGTGTACCAAGTGTGGTTGCAGTTGGACCAGTATTTTAGGAGGAGGTGCAGGAAAATATCTCGCATGAGCGAACAGTAATTGAAGAATATCATTGTTAATGACTTCATGTCTCCTGTAGCGTAAGTCGTAGGTGTTGAATTCATGACAGCGGTTGATCGCCTAATAGTATGCAGTATGTATACCAAGTTTGGTTGCAGTCGGTCGATTATATTAGGAGGAGGTGCAGGAAAATGGCTCACATGATGTAGCAGTTATTCAAGAATATCATTGTTTATGACTTCATGTCTTCTGTAGCTTAAGTCGTAGGTGTTTAATTCATGACAGCGGTTGTTCGCCTAATATTAAGCAGTATGTGTACCAAGTGTGGTTGCAGTTGGACCATTATTTTAGAAGAATGTGCAGGAAAATGGCTCGAATAATGGAGCAGTAATTCAAGAACATCATTGTTTATGACTTCATGTCTCCTGTAGCGTAAGTCGTAGGTGTTTAATTCATGACAGCGGTTGTTCGCCTAATAGTAAGCAGTATGTGTACCAAGCTTGGTTGCAGTCGGTCCATCATTTTAGGAGGAGGTGCAGGAAAATGGCTCGCATGTTGTAGCAGTATTCAAGAATTTCGTTGTTTATGACTTCATTTCTCCTGTAGCGTAAGTCGTATGTGTTGTATTCATGACAGCGGTTGTTCGCCTAATATTATTCAGTATGTATACCAAGTTTGGTTGCAGTCGGTCCATTTTTTTAGGAGGAGGTGCAGGAAAATTGCTCACATAATGTAGCAGTAAATCAAGAATGTCATTGTTTATGACTTCATGTCTCCTATAGCGTAAGTCGTAGGTGTCTAATTCAAGAGAGCGAATGTTAGCCTAATAGAAAGCAGTATGTGTACTAGGTTGGTTGTAGTCGGTCCATTATTTTAGGAGGAGGTGCAGGAAAATGGCTCACATGATGTAGCTGTAATTCAAGAATATCATTGTTTATGACTTCATGTCTCCTGTAGCGTAAGTCGTAGGTGTTTAACTCATGACAGGGGTTGTTAGCCTAATAGTAGGCAGTATGAGTACCAAGCTTGGTTGCAGTGGGTCCATTACTTTAGGAGGAGGTGCAGGAAAATGGCTCGCATGAACTAGCAGTAGTTGAAGAATATCATTGTTTATGACTTCAAGTCTCCTGTAGCGTAAATCGTAGGTGTTTAATTCATGACAGCGGTAGTTCGGCTGACAGTAAGCAGTATGTGTACCTAGTTTGGTTGCAGTCAGTCCATAATTTTAGGAGGAGGTGCATGAAAATTGTCGCATGAGCCACCAGTAATTCAAGAATACCATTGTTTATGACTTCATGTCTACTGTAGCGTAAGTCGTAGGTGTTTAATTCTTGACAGCGGTAGTTCGCCTAATAGTAAGCAGTATATATACCAAGTATGGTTGCAGTCGGTCCATTATTTTAGGAGGAGGTGCAGGAAAATGGCTCACATGATGCAGCAGTAAATCAAGAATATCATTGTTTATGACATCATGTCTCCTGAAACGTAAGTCGTAGGTGTTTAATTCATGACTGCGAATGTTAGCCTAATAGTAAGCAGTATGTGTACCAAGCTTGGTTGCAGTCGGTTCATTATTTTAGGTGGAGGTGCAGGAAAATGGCTCACACGATGTAGCAGCTATTCAAGAATATCATTGTTTATGAGTTCATGTCTTCCGTAGCGTAAGTCGTAGGTGTTTAATTCATGACAGCGGTTGTTCGCCTAATAGTAAGCAGTATGTGAACCAAGTTTCGTTTCAGTCGGTCCTTTATTTTAGGAGGAGGTGCATGAAAATGGCTCGCATAATGTAGCAGTAATTCAAGAATACAATTGTTTATGACTTCATGTCTACTGTAGCGTAAGTCTTAGGTGTTTAATCCTTAACAGCGGTTGTTCGCCTAATAGTAATCAGTATGTGTACCAAGTGTGATTGCAGTCGGTCCATTATTTTTGGAGGAGGTGCAGGAAAATGGCTCGCATGATGTAGCAATAATTCAAGAATATCATTGTTTATGACTTCATGTCTCCTGTAGCGTAAGTCGTAGGTGTTGAATTGATGACAGAGGTTGTTCGCCTAATAGTAAGCAGTATGTGTACCAAGTTAGGTTGCAGTCGGTCCGTTACTTTAGGAGGAGGTGCAGGAAAATGGCTCGAATAATGTAGCAGTAATTCAAGATTATCATTGTATATGACTTCATGTCTCCTGTAGCGTAAGTCGTAGGTGTTTAATTCATGACAGCGGTTGTTCGCTTAATAGTAAGCAGTATGTGTAAGAAGGTTGGTTGCAGTCAGTCCAATATTTTACGAGGAGGTGCAGGAAAATTGCTCGCGTGAGTGAGCTGTAATTGAAGAATATCATTGTTTATGACTTCATGTCTCCTGTAGCGAAAGTCGTAGGTGTTGCATTCATGACAGCGGTTGTTCGCATAATAGTAAGCAGTATGTATACCAAGTTTGGTTGCAGTCGGTCCATTTTTTTAGGGGGAGGTGCAGGAAAATTGCTCACATGATGTATCAGTAATTGAAGAATATCATTCTTGATCACTTCATGACTCCTGTATCGTAGGTCGTAGGTGATTAATTCATGACAGCGGTTGTTCGTGTAATAGTAAGCAGTATGTGTACCAAGTTTGGTTGCAGTCGGTCCATTATTTTAGGAGGAGGTGCAGGAAAATGGCTCGCATGATGTAGCAGTAATTAAAGAATATCATTGTTTATGACTTCATGTCTCCCTTAGCGTAAGTCATAGGTGTTTAATTCATGACTGCAGTTGTTCGCCTAACAGTAGGCAGTATGTGTAGCAAATTTGGTTGCAGTTGGCACATTATTTTAGGAGGAGGTGCAGGAAAATGGCTCACATGATGTAGCAGTAATTCAAGAATATCATTCTTTAGGAATTCATGTCTCCAACAGCGTAAGTCGTAGGTGTTTAATTCATGACAGCGGTTGTGCGCCTAATAGTAAGCAGTATGTGTACCAAGTTTGGTTGCAGTCGGTCCATTATTTTAGGAGGAGATGTGGGAAAAATAGCTCCCAAAATGTAGCAGTAATTCAAGAATATCATTGTTTATGACTTCATGTCTCCTGTAGCGTACGTCGTATGTGTTTAAATCATGACAGCGGTTGTTCGCCTAATAGTAAGCAGTATGTGTAACAAGTTTGGGGTGCAGTCGGTCCATTATTTTAGTAAGAGGTGCAGGAGAATAGCTCACATCATGTAGCAGTAATTCAAGAATATCATTGTTTGTGATTTCTTGTCTCCTGTAGCGTTGTCGTATGTGTTTAATTCATGACAGAGGTTGTTCGCCTAATAGTAAGCACCATGTGTACCAAGTTTTGTTGCAGTCGTTCCATTATTTTAGGAGGGGGTGCAGGAAAATGGCTCGCACAATGTAGTAGTTATTTATGAATATCATTGTTTATGACTTCATGTCTCTGTAGTGTAAGTGGTAGGTGTTTAATACATGACAGAGGTTGTTCACAAAAAAGAAAGCAGGATGTGTACTTAGTTCGGTTGCAGTCGGTCCATTACTTTTGGAGGAGGTGCAGGAAAAAGGCTCACCTGATGTAGCCGTAATTCAACAATATTATTGTTCATGATTTCATGTCTCCTGTAGCGTAAGTTGTAGGTGTTTAATTTATGACAGCGGTTGTTTGCCTAATAGTAAGCAGTATGTGTACCAAGTTTGGTTGCAGTCGGTCCATTATTTTAGGAGGAGGTGCAGGAAAATGGCTCGCATGATGTAGCAGTCATTCAAGAATATCATTGTATATTACTTCATGTCCAATGTACCGTAAGTCGTAGGTGTTTAATTCATGACAGCGGTTGTTCGCCTAATAGTAAGCAGTATGTGTGGTGCCAAGTTTGGTTGCAGTCGGTTCATTATTTTAGGAGGAGGGTCAGGAAATTGGCTAACATGATGTAGCTGTAATTCAAGAATATCATTGTTTTTGACTACATGTCTCTTGTAGCGTAAGTCGTAGGTGTTTAATTCATTACGGCGGTTGTTCACCTAATAGTAAGCAGTACTTGTACCAAGTTTGGTTGCAGTTGGTCCATTATTTTAGGAGGTGAAGGAAAATGGCTTGCTTGATGTAGCAGTAATTCAAGAATATCAGTGTTTATGACTTCATGTCTCCTGAAGCGTAAGTCGTAGGTGTTTAATTCATGACAGCGGTTGTTCGCCTATTACTAAGCGGTATGTGTACCAAGTTTGCTTGCATTCGGTCCATTATTTTAGGAGGTGCAGGAAAATAGCTCACATGATGTTGCAGTAATTCAAGAATATCATTGATTATGACTTCATGTCTCCTGTAGTGAAAGTCGTAGGTGTTTAATTCATGACAGCGGTTGTTCACCTAATAGTAAGCAATATGTGTACCAAGTTCGGTTGATGTCGGACCATTATTTTAGGAGAGGTGCAGGAAAATTGCTCACATAACGTAGCAGTAATTCAAGAATATCATTGTTTATGACTTCATCTCTCTTGTAGTTTGAGCCGTAGAATTTTAATTCATTACAGCGGTTATTCACTTAATAGGAAGCAGTACGTGTACCAAGTTTGGATGCAGTCGGTCCATTATTTTAAAAGGAGGTGCAGGAAAATGGCTTGCATGATGTAGCAGTAATTCAACAATATCATTGTTTACGACTTCATGTCAACTGTAGCTCACGTCGTAGGTATTTAATTCATGACAGCGGTTGTTCGCCTAATAGTATGCAGTATGTGTACTAAGTTTGGTTGATGTCGGTCCATTGTTTTCAGAGGAGGTGCAGGAAAATGGCTCACATAATGTAGCAGTAATTCAAGAATATCATTGTTTATGACTTCATGTCTCTTGTAGCTTAAGCGGTAGGAGTTTAATTCATTACAGCGGTTGTTCGCCTAATAGTAAGCAGTATGTGTACCAAGTTTGGTTGCAGTCGGTCCATTATTTTAGGAGGAGGTGCAGGAAAATGGCTCGCTTGATGTAGCAGTAATTCAAGAGTATCATTGTTTATGACTTCATGTCAACTGTAGCGTACGTCGTAGGTGTTTAATTGATGAAAGCGGTTGTTCGCCTAATAGTATGCAGTATGTGAGTCAAGTTTAGTTGCAGTTGGTCCATTATTTTAGGAGGAGGTGCAGGAAAATGGATAACATGATGTAGCAGTAATTCAAGAATATCATGGTTTGTGATTTGTTGTCTCCTGTGGCGTAAGTCGTATGTGTTTTATTCATGACAGCGGTTGTTCGCCTAATAGTAAGCAGTATGTGTACCAAGTTTGGGTGCAGTCGGTTAATTATTTTAGGAGGTGGTGCAGGAAAATGGCTGACATAATGTAGCAGTTATTTATGAATATCATAGTTTATGACGTCATGTCTCTTTAGTGTATGTGGTAGGTGTTTAATTCATGACTGAGGTTGTTCACATAATAGTAAGCAGTATGTGTACCAAGTTTGGTTGCAGTTGGTTCATTATTTTAGGAAGAGGTGCAGGAAAATTGCTCACATGATGTAGCAGTAATTCAAGATTATCATTGTTTATGACTTCAAGTCTCCTGTAGCGTAAGTCGTAGGTGTTTCATTCATGACAGCTGTTGTTCGAATAATAGTAAGCAGTATGTGTACCAAGTTTGGTTGCAGTCGGTCCATTACTTTAGGAGGAGGTGCAGGAAAATGGATCGCATGAGCTAGCAGTAATTGAAGAATATAATTGTTTATGACTTTATGTCTACTGTAGCGTAAGTGTTAGTTGTTGAATTCATGACAGCGGTTCTTCGCCTAATAGTAAGCAGTATGTGCACCAAGTTTGGTTGCAGTCGGTCCATTATTTTAGGAGGAGGTGCAGGAAAATTGCTCACATGATGTAGCAGTAATTCAAGATTATCATTGTTTATGACTTCAAGTCTCCTGTAGCGTAAGTCGTAGGTGTTTCATTCATGACAGCTGTTGTTCGAATAATAGTAAGCAGTATGTGTACCAAGTTTGGTTGCAGTCGGTCCATTACTTTAGGAGGAGGTGCAGGAAAATGGATCGCATGAGCTAGCAGTAATTGAAGAATATAATTGTTTATGACTTTATGTCTACTGTAGCGTAAGTGTTAGTTGTTGAATTCATGACAGCGGTTCTTCGCCTAATAGTAAGCAGTATGTGCACCAAGTTTGGTTGCAGTCGGTCCATTATTTTAGGTGGAGGTGCAGGAAAATGTCTCACAAGGTGTAGCAGTTAATCAAGAATATCATTGTTTAAGCCTTCATGTCTCCTGTCACGTATGTCGTAGGTGTTTAATTCATGACAGCGGTTGCTCGCCTAATAGTAAGCAGTATGTGTACCAAGTTTGGTTGCAGTCGGTCCATTATTTTAGGAGGAGGTGCCGGAAAATGGCTCACATGATGTAGCAGTAATTCAAGACTATCATTGTTTATGACTTCATGTCTCTTGTAGTGTAAGTCGTAGGTGTTTCATTTAATTACGGCAGTTGTTCACCCAATAGTAAGCAGTACGTGTACCAAGGTTGGTTGCAGTTGGTCCATTATTTTAGGAGGTGCAGGAAAATGGCTTGCATGATGTAGCAGTAATTCAAGAATATCAGTGTTTATGACTTCATGTCTCCTGTAGCGTACGTCGTAGGTGTTTAATTCATGACAGCGGTTGTTCGCCTATTAGTAAGCAGTATGTGTACCAAGTTTGGTTGCAGTCGGTCCATTATTTTAGGAGGTGCAGGAAAATGGCTCACATGATGTAGTAGTAATTCAAGAATATCATTGATTATGACTTCATGTCTCCTGTTGTGTAAGTCTTTTGTGTTTAATTCATGACAGCGGTTGTTCACCTAATAGTAAGCAATATGTGTACCAAGTTTGGTTGATGTCAGTACATTATTTTAGGAGGAGGTGCAAAAAAATGGCTCACATAATGTAGCAGTAATTCAAGAATATCATTGTTTATGACTTCATGTCTCTTGTAGCTTAAGCCGTAGGAGTTTAATTCATTACAGTTGTTTTTCGCCTGATAGGAAGCAGTACGTGTACCATGTTTGGTTGCAGTCGGTCCATTATTTTAATAGGAGGTGCAGGAAAATGGCTTGCATGATGTAGCAGTAATTCAACAATATCATTGTTTACGACTTCATGTCAACTGCATCTTACGTCGTAGGTGTTTAATTCATGACAGAGTTTGTTCGCCTAATAGTATGCAGTATGTGTACCAAGTTTGGTTGATGTCGGTCCATTATTTTCGGAGGAGGTGCAGGAAAATGGCTTGCTAGATGTAGTAGTAATTCAAGAATATCATTGTCTATGACTTCATGTCAACTGTAGCGTACGCCGTAGGTGTTTAATTCATGACAGCGGTTGTTTGCCTAATAGTATGCAGTATGTGAGTCAAGTTTAGTTGCAGTCGGTCCATTATTTTAGGAGGAGGTGCAGGAAAATGGCTTGCTAGATGTAGTTGTAATTCAAGAATATTATTTTTTATGACTTCATGTCTCCTGTAGCGTAAGTTGTAGGTGTTTAATTTATGACAGCGGTTGTTCGCCTAATAGTAAGCAGTTTGTGTACCAAGATTGGTTGCAGTCGGTCCATTATTTTAGGAGGAGGTGCAGGAAAATGGCTCGCATGATGTAGCAGTCATTCAAGAATATCATTGTTTATTACTTCTTGTTTAATGTACCGTTAGTCGTAGGTGTTTAATTCATCACAGCGGTTGTTCGCCTAATAGTAAGCAGTATGTGTACCAAGTTTGGTTGCAGTCGGTCCATTATTTTAGGAGGAGGTGCAGGAAAATGACTCTTGTGATGTAGCAGTAATTCAAGAATATCATTGTTTATCGCTCCATGTCTCCTGTAGCGTAAGTCGTAGGTGTTTAATTCATGACTGCGGTTGTTATCCTAACAGTAGGCAGTATGTGTACCAAGTTTGGTTACAGTCGGTGAATTATTTTTGGAGGAGATGTGGGAAAAATGGCTCTCATGTTGTAGCAGTAATTCAAGAATATCATTGTTTATGTCTGCATGTCTCCTGTAGCGTAAGTCGTAGGTGTTTAATTCATGACAGCGGTTGTTTGCATAATAGTAAGCAGTATGTGTACTAAGTTTGGGGTGCAGTCGGTCCATTATTTTAGTAGGAGTTGAAGGAAAATGGCTCACATTATGTAGCAGTAATTCAAGAATATCATTGTTTATGACTTCATGTCTCCTGTAGCGTAAATCGTAGATGTTTAATAGATGAAAGCGGTTGTTCGCCTAATAGTAAGCAGTATGTGTACCAAGTTTGGTTACAGTCGGTCGACTATTTGAGGAAGAGGTGCAGGAAAATGGCTCACATGATGTAGCAGTAGTTCAAGAATATCATTGTATATGACTTCATGACTCCTGTAGCATAAGTCGTAGGTGTTTAATTCTTGACAGCGGTTGTTTGCCTAATCGTAAGCAGTATGTGCATTAAGTTTGGTTGCAGTCGGTCCATTATTTTAGGAGGAGGTGCAGGAAAATGGCTCACTTAATGTAGCAGTAAATCAAGATTATCATTGTTTATGACATCATGTCTCCTGTAACGTAAGTCGTAGGTGTTTAATTCAAGACAGCGGTTGTTCCAGTAATAGTAAGCAGTATGTTTACCATGTTTGGTTGCAGTCAGTCCATTATTTTAGGATTAGGTGCAGGAAAATTGTTCACATGATGTAGCAGTAATTCAAGAATATCATTGTTTATGACTTCATGTCTCCTGTAAAGAAAATCGTAGGTGTTGCATTCATGAGAGCGGTTGTTCGCCTAATATTAAGCAGTATGTATACCAAGTTTGGTTGCAGTCGGTCCATTTTTTTAGGAGGAGGTGTAGGAAAATTGCTCACATGATGTAGCAGTTATTCGAGAATGTCATTGTTTATGACTTCATGTCTTCTGTAGCGTAAGTCGTAGGTGTTTAATTCAAGACAGCGGTTGTTCCACTAATAGTAAGCTGTATGTTTACCATGTTTGGTTGCAGTCAGTCCATTATTTTAGGATTAGGTGCAGGAAAATTGTTCACATGATGTAGCAGTAATTCAAGAATATCATTGTTTATGACTTCATGTCTCCTGTAGCGAAAATCGTAGGTGTTGCATTCATGACAGCGGTTGTCCGCCTAATATTAAGCAGTATGTATACCAAGTTTGGTTGCAGTCGGTCCATTTTTTTAGGAGGAGGTGCAGGAAAATTGCTCACATGATGTAGCAGTTATTCGAGAATGTCATTGTTTATGACTTCATGTCTTCTGTAGCGTAAGTCGTAGGTGTTTAATTCATGACAGCGGTTGTTCGCCTGATAGTAAGCAGTATGTGTACCAAGTTTGGTTGCAGTCGGTCCATTATTTAAGAGGAGGTGCAGGAAAATGGCTCGCATGAGCGAGCAGTAATTGAAGAATATCATTGTTTATGACTTCATGTCTCCTGCAGCGAAAGTCGTAGGTGTTGAATTCGTGACAGCGGTTGTTCGCCTGATAGTAAGCAGTATGTGTATCAAGTATGGTTGCAGTCGGTCCAGTATTTTAGGAGGAGGTGCAGGAAAATATCTCGCATGAGCAAACAGTAATTGAAGAATATCATTGTTAATGACTTCATGTCTCCTGTAGCATAAGTCGTAGGTGTTGAATTCATGACAGCGGTTGATCGCCTAATAGTATGCAGTATGTATACCAAGTTTGGTTGCAGTCGGTCGATTATATTAGGAGGAGGTGCAGGAAAATGGCTCACATGATGTAGCAGTTATTCAAGAATATCATTGTTTATGACTTCATGTCTTCTGTAGCGTAAGTCGTAGGTGTTTAATTCATGACAGCGGTTATTCGCCTAATATTAAGCAGTATGTGTACCAAGTGTGGTTGCAGTTGGACCATTATTGTAGAAGAATGTGCAGGAAAATGGCTCGAATAATGGAGCAGTAATTCAAGAATATCATTGTATATGACTTCATGGCTCCTGTAGCGTAAGTCGTAGGTGTTCAATTCATGACAGCGGTTGTTCGCCTAATAGTAAGCAGTATGTGTACCAAGCTTGGTTGCAGTTGGTCCATCATTTTAGGAGGAGGTGCAGGAAAATGGTTCGCATGTTGTAGCAGTATTCAAGAATTTCATTGTTTATGACTTCATTTCTCCTGTAGCGTAAGTCGTAGGTGTTGCATTCATGACAGCGGTTGTTCGCCTAATATTATGCAGTATGTATACCAAGTTTGGTTGCAGTCGGTCCATATTTTTAGGAGGAGGTGCAGGAAAATTGCTCACATGATGTAGCAATTATTCGAGAATGTCATTGTTTATGACTTCATGTCTTCTGTAGCGTAAGTCGTAGGTGTTTAATTCATGACAGCGGTTGTTTGCCTGATAGTACGCAGTATGTGTGCCAAGTTTGGTTGCAGTCGGTCCATTATTTTAGGAGGAGGAGCATGAAAATCTCTTGCATGATGTAGCAGTGATTCAAGAATACCTTTGTTTATGACTTCATGTCTACTGTAGCGTAAGTCGTAGGTGTTTAATTCTTGACAGCGGTGTTTTGCATAATCGTAAGCAGTATGTGCATTAAGTGTGATTGCAGTCGGTCCATTATTTTAGGAGGAGGTGCAGGAAAATGGCTCACATTATGTAGCAGTAAATCAAGAATGTCATTGTTTATGACTTCATGTCTCCTATAGCGTAAGTCGTAAGTGTTTAATTCAAGAGAGCGAATGTTAGCCTAATAGAAAGCAGTATGTGTACCAAGGTTGGTTGTAGTCGGTCCATTATTTTAGGAGGAGGTGCAGGAAAATGGCTCACATGATGTAGCAGTAATTCAAGAATATCATTGTTTATGACTTCATGTCTCCTGTGGCGTAAGTCGTAGGTGTTTAACTCATGACAGCGGTTGTTAGCCTAATAGTAGGCAGTATGAGTACCAAGCTTGGTTGCAGTGGGTCCATTACTTAAGGAGGGGGTGCAGGAAAATGGCTCGCATGAACTAGCAGTAGTTGAAGAATATCATTGTTTATGACTTCAAGTCTCCTGTAGCGTAAGTCGTAGGTGTTTAATTCATGACAGCGGTTGTTCGCCTGATAGTAAGCAGTATGTGTGCCAAGTTCGGTTGCAGTCGGTCCATTATTTTAGGAGGAGGAGCATGAAAATCTCTTGCATGATGTAGCAGTGATTCAAGAATACCTTTGTTTATGACTTCATGTCTACTGTAGCGTAAGTCGTAGGTGTTTAATTCTTGACAGCGGTTGTTTGCATAATCGTAAGCAGTATGTGCATTAAGTGTGATTGCAGTCGGTCCATTATTTTAGGAGAAGGTGCAGGAAAATGGCTCACATGATGTAGCAGTAAATCAAGAATATCATTGTTTGTGACATCATGTCTCCTGTTTCGTAAGTCGTAGGTGTTTAATTCATGACAGCGGTAGTTCGGCTGACAGTAAGCAGTATGTGTACCTAGTTTGGTTGCAGTCAGTCCATAATTTTAGGAGGAGGTGCATGAAAATTGTCGCATGAGCCAGCAGTAATTCAAGAATACCATTGTTTATGACTTCATGTCTACTGTAGCGTAAGTCGTAGGTGTTTAATTCTTGACAGCGGTTGTTTGCCTAATCGTAAGCAGTATGTGCATTAAGTTTGGTTGCAGTCGGTCCATTATTTTAGGAGGAGATGCAGGAAAATGGCTCACTTAATGTAGCAGTAAATCAAGAATATCATTGTTTATGACATCATGTCTCCTGAAACGTAAGTCGTAGGTGTTTAATTCATGACTGCGAATGTTAGCCTAATAGTAAGCAGTATGTGTAACAAGTTTAGTTGCAGTCGGTCCATTATTTTAGGAGGAGGTGCAGGTAAATGGCTGACATGATGTAGCAGTAAATCAAGAATATCATTGTTTATGACATCATGTCTCCTGTAGCGTAACTCGTAGGTGTTTAATTCAAGACAGCGGTTGTTCTACTAATAGTAAGCAGTATGTGTACCATGTTTGGTTGCAGTCAGTCCATTATTTTAGGATTAGGTGCAGGAAAATTGCTCACATGCTGTAGCAGTAATTCAAAAATGTCATAGTTTTTGACTTCATGTCTCCTGTAGCATAAGTCGTAAGTGTTGAATTCATGACAGCGGTTGTTCGCCTAATAGTAAGCAGTATGTGTACCAAGCTTGGTTGCAGTGGGTCCATTACTTTAGGAGGAGGTGCATGAAAATTGCTCGCATGAGCTAACAGTAATTAAAGAATATCAATGTTTATGACTTCATGTCTCCTGTAGCGTAAGTCGTAAGTGTTGAATTTATGACAGCAGTTGTTCGCCTAATAGTAAGCAGTATGTGTACAATGTTTGGTTGCAGTCTGTCCATAATTTTAGGAGGAGGTGCATGAAAATTGTCGCATGAGCCAGCAGTAATTCAAGAATACCATTGTTTATGAATTCATGTCTACTGTAGCGTAGGTCGTAGGTGTTTAATTCTTGACAGCGGTTGTTTGCCTAATCGTAAGCAGTATGTGCATTAAGATTAGTTGCAGTCGGTCCATTATTTTAGGAGGAGGTGCAGGTAAATTGCTGACATGATGTAGCAGTAAATCAAGAATATCATTGTTTATGACTTCATGTCTCCTATAGCGTAAGTCGTAGGTGTTTAATTCATGACAGCGGTTGTTCGCCTAATATTAAGCAGTATGTGTACCAAGTTTCGTTTCAGTCGGTCCTTTATTTTAGGAGGAGGTGCATGAAAATGGCTCGCATAATGTAGCAGTAATTCAAGAATACAATAGTTTATGACTTCATGTCTACTGTAGCGTAAGTCTTAGGTGTTTAATCCTTAACAGCGGTTGTTCGCCTAATAGTAATCAGTATGTGTACCAAGTGTGATTGCAGTCGGTCCATTAATTTTGGAGGAGGTGCAGGAAAATGGCTCGCATGATGTAGCAATAATTCAAGAATATCATTGTTTATGACTTCATGTCTCCTGTAGCGAAAGTCGTAGGTGTTGCATTCATGACAGCGGTTGTTCGCATAATAGTAAGCAGTATGTATACCAAGTTTGGTTGCAGTCGGTCCAATTTTTTTAGGGGGAGGTGCAGGAAAATTGCTTACATGATGTAGCAGATATTCGAGAATGTCATTGTTTATTACTTCATGCCTTCTGTAGCGTACGTCGTAGGTGTTTAATTCATGACAGCGGTTGTTCGCCTCATAGTAAGCAGTATGTGTACCAAGTTTGGTTGCAGTCGGTCCATTATTTTAGGAGGAGATGCAGGAAAATGGCTCGCATGAGCGAGCAGTAATTGAAGAATATCATTGTTTATGTCTTCATGTCTCCTGCAGCGAAAGTCGTAGGTCTTGAATTCGTGTCAGCGGTTGTTCGCCTGATAGTAAGCAGTATGTGTACCAAGTTTGGTTGCATTCGGTCCAGTATTTTAGGTGGAGGTGCAGGAAAGTGTCTCGCATGAGCGAACTGTAATTGATGAATATCATTGTTAATGACTTCATGTCTCCTGTAGCGTAAGTCGTACGTGTTTATTTCATTTCAGCGGTTGTTCCCCTCATAGTAAGCAGTATGTGTACCAAGTTTGGTTGCAGTCGGTCCATTATTTTAGGAGGAGGTTCATGAAAATAGCTCGCATGATGTAGCAGTAATTCAAGAATGTCAGTGTTTATGACTTCATGTCTACTGTAGCGTAAGTCGTAGGTGTTAAATTCATGACAGTGGTTGTTCGCCTAATAGTAAGCAGTATGTGTACCAAGTTTTTTTGCAGTCGGTCCATTCTTTTAGGTGGAGGTGCAGGAAATTGGCTCGCATGAGCGAGCAGTAATTGAAGAATATCATTGTTTATGACTTCATGTCTCCTGTAGCGTAAGTCGTGGGTGTTGAATTCATGACAGCGGTTGTTCGCCTAATAGTAAGCAGTATGTGTACCCAATTTGGTTGCAGTTGGTCCATTACTTTAGGAGGAGGTGCAGGAAAATGGCTCACATGATGTAGCAGTTATTCAAGAATATCATTGTTTATGACTTCATGTCTTCTGTAGCGTAATTGTTAGGTGTTTAATTCATAACAACGGTTGTTCGCCTGATAGAGAGCAGTATGTGTGACAATATTTGGTTGCAGTCTGTCCATTATTTTAGGAGGAGGTGCATGAAAATGGCTCGCATGATGTAGCAGTAATTCGAGAATACAATTGTTTATGAATTCATGTCTACTGTAGCGTAATTCGTAGGTATTTAATTCAAGACAGCGGTTGTTCGACTAATAGTAAGCAGTAGGTGTACCATGTTTGGTTGCAGTCAGTCCATTATTTTAGGATTCGGTGCAGGAAAATTGCTCACATGATGTAGCAGTAATTGAAGAATATCATTGTTTATGACTTCATGTCTCCTGTAGCGTAAGTGGTAGGAGTTTAATTCATGACAGCGGTTGTTCGCCTAATAGTAAGCAAGATGTGTACTAAGGTTGGTTGCAGTCGGTCCATTATTTTGAGTGGAGGTGCAGGAAAATAGCTCGCATTAGCGAGCAGTAGTTGAAGAATATCATTGTTTATGACTTCATGTGTCTTGTAGCGTAAGTCGTAGGTATTGAATTCATGCCAGAAGTACTTCGCCTAATGGTAATCAGTATGTGTACCAAGTGTGCTTGAAGTCTGTCCATTATTTTAGGAGGAGGTGCACGAAAATGGCTCGCATGATGTAGCAGTAATTCAAGAATACCACTGTTTATGACTTCATGTCTACTGTAGCGTAAGTCGTAGCTGTTTAATTTATGACAGCAGTTGTTCGCCTAATAGTAAGCAGTATGTGAACCAAGTTAGGTTGCAGTCGGTCCATTATTTTAGGAGGAGGTGCAGGAAAATGGCTGACATGATGTAGCAGTATATCAAGAATATCATTGTTTATGACTTCATGTCTCCTGTAGCGTAAGTCGTGGGTGTTTAATTCAAGACAGCGGTTGTTCGACTAATAGTAAGCAGTATGTGTACCATGTTTGGTTGCAGTCAGTCCATTATTTTAGGATTCGGTGCAGAAAAGTTGCTCACATTATGTAGCAGTAATTGAAGAATATCATTGTTTATGACTTCATGTCTCCTGTAGCGTAAGTCGTAGGTGTTTAATTCATGACAGCGATTGTTTGCCCAATATTAAGCAGTATGTGTACCAAGTTTGGTTGCAGTCGGACCTTTATTTTAGTAGAAGGTGCAGGAAAATGGCTCGAATAATGGAGCAGTAATTCAAGAATATCATTGTTTATGACTTCATGTGTCTTGTAGCGTATTTATTTATTTATTTATTTATTTATTTATTTATTCTGTTCCATAGGACCCACTTCAGGAGTAAGACTCCATGGTCATGGAACAAGTCATTACATTAATTGTTACACAATAATGGTAATAGAAAAAGTGAAAAGTATCAATAAAGAAAATATAAATTAGCTTAATTGTTTAACTTTTCTAGGAGTTCCTCGACAGAATAAAAGGAGTGAGCCACGAGGTAACTCTTCAATTTAGATTTGAAAGCATGTGGATTAGTGCTAAGATTCTTAAGTTCTTGTGGTAGCTTATTGAAAATGGATGCCGCAGAATACTGCACCCCTTTCTGCACAAGTGTTGAGGTGGTGCGGTGCAAATGTAGATTAGACATCTGTCTAGTATTCACCGAGTGAAAGCTACTAACTCGTGGGAATAAGCTGATATTATTAACAACAAACGACATTAAAGAAAAAACGTATTGTGACGCCAGAGTCAAAATTCCCAGACTACTGAAAAGGAGTCGACATGACGTTCTCGAACTTACACCAGATATTGCTCGAACCGCCCGTTTTTGAGCCAGAAATATCCTTTTTGCATCAGGCGAGTTACCCCAAAAAACAATGCCGTACGTCATAAGTGAGTGAAAGTAAGCGAAATAGACTACTTTTCGTGTTGAAAAATCACTTATCTCAGATATTGTTCTAATGGTAAATATAGCAGAATTTAGTTTTGGAACAAGATCCTGAACATGGGCTTTCCATGACAGCTTACTGTCTATATGAACACCTAGAAATTTGAACTGTTCAGTCTCACTTATCACATGCCCATTATGTGTAATCATAATGTCAGATTTCGTCAAATTATGTTTTAGAAATTGTAATAACTGAGTTTTACTGTGATTTAACATCAACTTGTTTTCTATTAGCCATGAACTTATCTCTTGAACTGCATTATTTGATACTGTGTCAATATTACGAGCAACATCCTTCACTACCAAGCTGGTATCATCAGCAAACAAAAATATTTTACAATCACCTGTTATACTCGAAGGCATATCATTTATATAAATAAGAAACAGCAATGGTCCCAAAACAGACCCCTGGGGCACCCCATACTTAATTGTGCCCCATTGGGATTGCACGTCATAGCCATTTTCTACATTGCGGAGAATTACCTTCTGTTGTCTATTATTAAAGTAAGAGGTGAACCAGTTGTGGGCTACTCCCCGTATTCCATAATGTTCCAACTTCTGCAACAATATTTTGTGATCAAACGCTTTTGTTAAATCAAAGAAGACGCCTAATGTCCGTAGCCTCTTATTTAACCCATCAAGTGCCTCACAAAGAAACGAAAATATAGCGTTTTCAGTCGTTAAACCACTTCTAAAACCAAACTGTACGTTTGACAGGAAATTATGTGAACTGAAATGATCAATTAATCTTGAATATACAGCCTTTTCAATAACTTTGGAAAAAACCGATGGCATAGAAATAGGTCTATAGTTGTCTACATTATCCCTTTCACCTTTTTTATAAAGCGGTTTCACTACTGAGTACTTTAATCTGTTAGGAAACTGACCATTCCGAAAGGAAAAATTACAAATATGGCTTAGTACTGGGCTAACATATGGAGAACAGTACTTTAGAATTCTGCTAGATACCCCATCATATCCACAAGAGTCCTTAGTCTTTAGTGATTTAATTATTGACTCAATCTCACCTATGGAAGTATCATGAAGGATCATTTCAGGCAACAGCCTCGGAAACGCATTTTCTAAAAACGTTATATGATTACCTGTAGAAACTAGAGTTTTGTTTAGTTCCTCTACTATATTCAGAAAGTGATTATTGAATATTGCACATATATCTAACTTGTCAGTAAAAGAAACATTCCTACTACGCACTGACGTTATATCTTCTACCTGCTGCTCCTGACCAGACACTTCCTTCACGACTGACCAGATAGTTTTAATTTTATCCCGAGAGTTTGCTATTCTTTTTGCGTACCACATACTTTTTGCATTCTTAATGACATTTTTCAGAACCTTACAGTACTGTTTGTAATGAGCTACTGCATCTTCATTCTGACTGCTTTTAACATTTTGATACAACTCCCGCTTAGTTCTACATGATACTCTTATCCCCTTTGTCATCCACCCTGGCTGTCTGTTACTGAAAGTACCCTGTTTTGAGCGTTCTAGTGGAAAGCAACTTTCAAATAGCATAATAAATGTGTTCAAAAAAGCATTATATTTATCATCTGCATTATCAGCACTATAAACATCCTGCCATTCTTGTTCCTTAATTAGGCTTAAAAAGGTCTCAATTGCAACTGGATTAACTTTTCTGAGTAGTTGATATTTATGTTGAACATTTGTTTGAGAACAAATACTTTTTAGAATTAAAAGTTGGGCATCGTGGTCTGATAGGCCATTTACTATTCTGCTGACAGAGTGCCCCTCTAATAATGAAGAATGAACAAAAATATTGTCAATGGTAGAACTGCTATTTCCTTGCACTCTCGTTGGAAAAAATACTGTTTGCATCATGTTATAGGAATTAAATAGATCTAACAGCTGACGTTTCCTTGAGCTATCACCTACACAATTAATGTTGAAATCTCCACACACAATTAAATTTTTATACTTCCTATACAGTGAACCCAGAACCAATTCCAGCTTGGGCAGAAACATTTTAAAATCTGAGTCAGGGGATCTATAAATAACAACTATTACCAGTTTAGTTCCATTAACATTAAAAATTCCTGCACAACATTCAAATATCTGTTGTGTGCAGTGTTTAGAAAAATCGATTGACTCCGATGAAAAATCGTTTTTTACATACATGGCCACTCCCCCACACTGCAAAGAACTCCTAGAGTAGAAGGCAGCTAACCTGTATCCTGGCAAAGGAAGTCTCTTAATTGTCACACCACTTAAAAAGTGCTCTGAAATTCCAATAATGTCAGAATCAGTATCAATAAGCATTTCATTAACTTTATCTCTGATACCCTGTATATTTTGATGAAAAACAGTAATTCCCTTATTACTTATATTCTTAGACTTTGTCAAAGGTGGTTCATTTCTTAGAGGGACTTCCTTTAAGCAGGAATATCTATCAGCTGTCTTCAGTCTAAAAAAGGTGCAGCCCTAACACCAACTACTACAGGAATTTTTCCATGAGTGAAACCCCCACCCCCTACTACATTGTCTCCTATGAGCTTTACCAACCTCCCCTTCCCATACCTATTGAGGTGCAGACCGTGCCTAGTAAAATCCGACCTTTGGATAGTTTCAACTGGCACCACTGCAATGTGATCCATGCCCTCCGTCATCAGCGCCCTTTCAAGCCCCATGTTAAGACGGCTGACAGCCGTATTAAGACAAGGCCTATCATGACGCAGAAACAGCTGCACGAAATGCACATTCGTGCCACCAGTTTCATTTGCTATCCTTTCCAGATCACCACCTATATCATATTCCCCGTCCCTATCAAGACTGTTCCCGGCCCCACCCACTATAACTACCTGATCCTCTTTTAAAAATTCCTACATAAGTCCCCTATGTTACAAGTGACCTGATCTAACACTGCACTAGGCTTCACTATGCTGGTGACCTGGTACTCACTCCCAAGTACTTCCTGCAACTGTTGGCCAACACCTCTGCCATGAGAACTACCTAGCAGCAGAACCTTCTTCTTCCTAAGAGACCTCTCTACAGATTTCGGCTTACCAAAAGCTGAGGTCTGCTGCGTACTTCCTACACCTACAGCTACAGGAGGTTCATCTCCACTCAACTCTGACAGTTGGTCAAACCTATTTGCAACTTGCAATGTAAAGCTATCTGAATACCTTCTCCTAGCTACCTTCTTGCCAACTGCCAGTTCCCATTCCCCAGCCCCCCTTCCCCTCCTCAACCTACCTAGTTCCTCTTCAGCGTTTTTCAACTGCACCTGAAGGGCGCAGATCAAACACTCCTGCTCCTCTATCAAGTTATTCCTGCTGCAAATCCTACAGTTCCAGAAGAGAACCTCACCACAATGCCCACTGTCTTCCCCACTGCACTCCCCCCCATGAAAATACTTACTACAAATCCCACACTGCAGCCCACACGCACACGTAAGTCGTAGGTGTTTAATTCATGACAGCGGTTGTTCGCCTAATAGTAAGCAGTATGTGAACCAAGTTTGGTTGCAGTCGGTATATTATTTTAGGAGGAAGTGCAGGAAAATGACTGACATGATGTAGCAGTAAATCAAGAATATCATTGTTTATGACTTCATGTCTCCTGTAGCGTAAGTCGTAGGTGTTTAATTCATGACAGCGAATGTTCGTCTAATAATAAGCAGTATGTGTACCAAGGTTGGTTGCAGTCGGTCCATTATTGTAGGAGGAGGAGCAGGAAAATGACTCACATGATGTAGCAGTAATTCAAGAATATCATTGTTTATGACAACATGTCTCCTGTAGCGTAAGTCGTAGGTGTTTAATTTATGACAGCGGTTGTTCGCCTGATAGTAAGCAGTATGTGTACAAAGTTTGGTTGCAGACGGTCCATTATTTTACGAGGAGGTGCATGAAAATGGCTCGCATGATGTAGCAGTAATTCAAGAATGCAATTGTTTATGACTTCATGTCTACTGTAGCGTAAGTCGTTGGTGTTTAATTCTTGACAGCGGTCGTTCGCCTAATACTAAGCAGTATGTGTACCAAGTGTGGTTGCAGTCGGTTCATTATTTTAGGAGGAGGTGCAGGATAATGGCTCACATGTTGTAGCAGTTATTCAAGAATGTCATTGTTTATGACTTCATGTCCTCTGTAGCGTAAGTCGTAGATGTTTAATTCATGACAGCGGTTGTTCGCCTGATAGTAAGCGGTATGTGTACCAAGTTTGGTTGCAGTCGGTCCATTATTTTAGGAGGTGGTGCAGGAAAATGCCTCGCATGAGCGAGCAGTAATTGAAGAATATCATTGTTTATGAATTCATGTCTCCTGCAGCATAAGTCGTAGATGTTGAATTCATGACAGCGGTTGTTCGCTTAATAGTAAGCAGTATGTGTACCAAGTTTGGTTGCAGTCGGTTAGTTATTTTAGGAGGAGGTGCAAGAAAATGTCTCACATGAAGTAGCAGTTATTCAAGAAAATCGTTGTTTATGACATCATGTCTCCTGTAGCGTAAGTCGTAGGTGTTGAATTCATGACAGCGGTTGTACGCCTAATAGTAAGCAGTTTGGTTGCAGTCGGTCCATTATTTTAGGAGCAGGTGGAGGAAAATGTCTCACATGATGCAGCAGTTAAACAAGAATATCATTGTTTATGACTTCATGTCTCCTGTCGCGTAAGTCGTAGGTGTTTAATTCATGACAGCGGTTGTTCGCCTGATAGTAAGCAGTATGTGTTCCAAGTTTGGTTACAGTCGGTCCATTATTTTAGGAGGAGGTGGTAATGAAAATGGCTCGCATGATGTAGCAGTAGTTCAAGAATATCATAGTTTATGACTTCATGTCTCCTGTAGTGTACGTCGTAGGTGTTTAATTCTTGACAGCGGTTT
This sequence comes from Locusta migratoria, assembly GCA_026315105.1. Taxonomy (NCBI): domain Eukaryota; kingdom Metazoa; phylum Arthropoda; class Insecta; order Orthoptera; family Acrididae; genus Locusta; species Locusta migratoria. The sequence continues at coordinate 799,346,948 of CM048755.1, read as the reverse complement.
TTCGCCTAATAGTAAGAAGTATGTGCACCAAGTTTGGTTGCAGTCGGTCCATTATTGAGGTGGAAGTGCAGGAAAATGGCTCACATGATGTAGCAGTAAGGCAAAAATTTCATTGTTTATGACTTCATGTCTACTGTAGCGTACGTCGTAGGTGTTGAATTCATGACAGAGGTTGTACGCCTAATAGTAAGCAGTTTGGTTGCAGTCGGTCCATTATTTTAAGAGCAGGTGCAGGAAAATTTCTCACATGATGTAGCAGTTAATCAAGAATATCATTGTTTATGACTTCATGTCTCCTGTCGCGTAAGTCGTAGGTGTTTAAGTCATGACAGCGGTTGTTCGCCTGATAGTAAGCAGCATGTGTTCCCAGTTTGGTTGCAGTCGGTCCATTACTTTAGGAGGAGGTGCATGAAAATTGCTCGCATGATGTAGCAGTAGTTCAAGAATATCATAGTTTATGACTTCATGTCTCCTGTAGTGTACGTTGTAGGTGTTTAATTCACGGCAGCGGTTGTTCGACTGATAGTAAGCAGTATGTGTTCCAAGTTTGGTAGCAGTCCGTCCATTATTTTTGGAGGAGGTGCATGACAATGGCTTGCATGATGTAGCAGTAATTCAAGAACATCATTGTTTATGAATTCATGTCTCCTGTAGCGCAAGTCGTAGATGTTTAATTCATGACAGCAGTTGTTCGCCTAATAGTAAACAGTATGTGTAACAATTTTGGTTGCAGTCTGTCTATTACTTTAGGAGGAGGTGCATGAAAATGGCTCGCATGGTGTAGCAGTAATTCGAGAATAACATTGTTTATGACTTCATGGCTTCTGTAGCGTAAGTCGTAGGTGTTTAATTTATGACAGCGGTTGTTCGTCTGATAGTATGCAGTACGTAAACCAAGTTAGGTTGCAGTCGGTCCATTATTTTAGGACGAGGTGCAGGAAAATGGCTGACATGATGTAGCAGTAAATCAAGAATATCATTGTTTATGACTTCATGTCTCCTGTAGCGTAAGTCGTAGGTGTTCAATTCAAGACAGCGGTTGTTCCACTAATAGTGAGCAGTATGTTTACCATGTTTGGTTGCAGTCAGTCCATTATTTTAGGATTAGGTGCAGGAAAATTGTTCACATGATGTAGCAGTAATTCAAGATTATCATTGTTTATGACTTCATGTCTCCTGTAGCGTATGTCGTAGGGTTTTAATTCATGACAGCGGTTATTCGCCTAATAGTAAACAGTATGTGTACCAAGGTTGGTTGCAGTCGGTCCATTATTTTAGGAGGAGGTGCAGGAAAATTGCTCACATGATGTAGCAGTAATTCAAGATTATCATTGTTTATGACTTCAAGTCTCCTGTAGCGTAAGTCGTAGGTGTTTCATTCATGACAGCTGTTGTTCGAATAATAGTAAGCAGTATGTGTACCAAGTTTGGTTGCAGTCGGTCCATTACTTTAGGAGGAGGTGCAGGAAAATGGATCGCATGAGCTAGCAGTAATTGAAGAATATAATTGTTTATGACTTTATGTATACTGTAGCGTATGTGTTAGTTGTTGAATTCATGACAGCGGTTCTTCGCCTAATAGTAAGCAGTATGTGCACCAAGTTTGGTTGCAGTCGGTCCATTATTTTAGGTGGAGGTGCAGGAAAATGTCTCACAAGATGTAGCAGTTAATCAAGAATATCATTGTTTATGACTTCATGTCTCCTGTAGCATAAGTCGTAGGTGTTTAATTCATGACAGCGGTTGTTCGCCTAATATTAAGCAGTACATGTACCAAGTTTGGTAGCAGTCAGTCCATTATTTTAGGAGGAGGTGCATGAAAATGGCTCGCATGATGTAGCAGCAATTCAAGAATACCATTGTTTATGACTTCATGTCTACTGTAGCGTCAGTCGTAGGTGTTTAATCCTTGACAGCGGTTGTTTTCAAAATCGTAAGCAGTATGGGCATTAAGTTTGGTTGCAGTCGGTCCATTATTTTAGGAGGAGGTGCAGGAAAATAGCTCACATGTTGTAGCAGTAATTCAAGATTATCATTGTTTATGATTTCATGTCTTCTGTAGCGAAAGTCGTAGGTGTTTAATTCATGACAGCGGTTAATCGCCTAATTGTACACAGTATATGCACTAAGTTTAGTTGCAGTCGGTCCATTGTTATAGGAGGAGGTGCATGAAAATGGCTCGCATGAGCCAGCAGTAATTCAAGAATACCATTGTTTATGACTTCATGTCTACTGTAGCGTAAGTCGTAGGTGTTGAATTCATGACAGCGGTTGTTCGCCTAATAGTAAGCAGTATGTGCACTAAGTTTGGTTGCAGTCGGTCCATTATTTTAGGAGGAGGTGTAGGAAAATGGCTCGAATAATGTAGCAGTAATTCAAGAATATCATTGTTTATGACTACATGTCTCCTGTAGCGTAAGTCGTAGGTGTTTAATTCATGACAGCGGTTGTTCGCCTGATAGTAAGCAGTATGTGTTCCAAGTTTGGTTACAGTCGGTCCATTATTTTAGGAGGAGGTGGTAATGAAAATGGCTCGCATGATGTAGCAGTAGTTCAAGAATATCATAGTTTATGACTTCATGTCTCCTGTAGTGTACGTCGTAGGTGTTTAATTCTTGACAGCGGTTTTTCGCCTAATAGTAAGAAGTATGTGCACCAAGTTTGGTTGCAGTCGGTCCATTATTGAGGTGGAAGTGCAGGAAAATGGCTCACATGATGTAGCAGTAAGGCAAAAATTTCATTGTTTATGACTTCATGTCTACTGTAGCGTACGTCGTAGGTGTTGAATTCATGACAGAGGTTGTACGCCTAATAGTAAGCAGTTTGGTTGCAGTCGGTCCATTATTTTAGGAGCAGGTGCAGGAAAATTTCTCACATGATGTAGCAGTTAATCAAGAATATCATTGTTTATGACTTCATGTCTCCTGTCGCGTAAGTCGTAGGTGTTTAAGTCATGACAGCGGTTGTTCGCCTGATAGTAAGCAGCATGTGTTCCCAGTTTGGTTGCAGTCGGTCCATTACTTTAGGAGGAGGTGCATGAAAATTGCTCGCATGATGTAGCAGTAGTTCAAGAATATCATAGTTTATGACTTCATGTCTCCTGTAGTGTACGTTGTAGGTGTTTAATTCACGGCAGCGGTTGTTCGACTGATAGTAAGCAGTATGTGTTCCAAGTTTGGTAGCAGTCCGTCCATTATTTTTGGAGGAGGTGCATGACAATGGCTTGCATGATGTAGCAGTAATTCAAGAACATCATTGTTTATGAATTCATGTCTCCTGTAGCGCAAGTCGTAGATGTTTAATTCATGACAGCAGTTGTTCGCCTAATAGTAAACAGTATGTGTAACAATTTTGGTTGCAGTCTGTCTATTACTTTAGGAGGAGGTGCATGAAAATGGCTCGCATGGTGTAGCAGTAATTCGTGAATAACATTGTTTATGACTTCATGGCTTCTGTAGCGTAAGTCGTAGGTGTTTAATTTATGACAGCGGTTGTTCGTCTGATAGTAAGCAGTACGTGAACCAAGTTAGGTTGCAGTCGGTCCATTATTTTAGGACGAGGTGCAGGAAAAAGGCTGACATGATGTAGCAGTAAATCAAGAATATCATTGTTTATGACTTCATGTCTCCTGTAGCGTAAGTCGTAGGTGTTCAATTCAAGACAGCGGTTGTTCCACTAATAGTAAGCAGTATGTTTACCATGTTTGGTTGCAGTCAGTCCATTATTTTAGGATTAGGTGCAGGAAAATTGTTCACATGATGTAGCAGTAATTCAAGATTATCATTGTTTATGACTTCATGTCTCCTGTAGCGTATGTCGTAGGGTTTTAATTCGTGACAGCGGTTATTCGCCTAATAGTAAACAGTATGTGTACCAAGGTTGGTTGCAGTCGGTCCATTATTTTAGGAGGAGGTGCAGGAAAATTGCTCACATGATGTAGCAGTAATTCAAGATTATCATTGTTTATGACTTCAAGTCTCCTGTAGCGTAAGTCGTAGGTGTTTCATTCATGACAGCTGTTGTTCGAATAATAGTAAGCAGTATGTGTACCAAGTTTGGTTGCAGTCGGTCCATTACTTTAGGAGGAGGTGCAAGAAAATGGATCGCATGAGCTAGCAGTAATTGAAGAATATAATTGTTTATGACTTTATGTATACTGTAGCGTAAGTGTTAGTTGTTGAATTCATGACAGCGGTTCTTCGCCTAATAGTAAGCAGTATGTGCACCAAGTTTGGTTGCAGTCGGTCCATTATTTTAGGTGGAGGTGCAGGAAAATGTCTCACAAGATGTAGCAGTTAATCAAGAATATCATTGTTTATGACTTCATGTCTCCTGTAGCATAAGTCGTAGGTGTTTAATTCATGACAGCGGTTGTTCGCCTAATATTAAGCAGTACATGTACCAAGTTTGGTAGCAGTCGGTCCATTATTTTAGGAGGAGGTGCATGAAAATTGCTCGCATGATGTAGCAGCAATTCAAGAATACCATTGTTTATGACTTCATGTCTACTGTAGCGTCAGTCGTAGGTGTTTAATCCTTGACAGCGGTTGTTTTCAAAATCGTAAGCAGTATGGGCATTAAGTTTGGTTGCAGTCGGTCCATTATTTTAGGAGGAGGTGCAGGAAAAAAGCTCACATGTTGTAGCAGTAATTCAAGATTATCATTGTTTATGATTTCATGTCTTCTGTAGCGAAAGTCGTAGGTGTTTAATTCATGACAGCGGTTAATCGACTAATTGTACACAGTATATGCACTAAGTTTAGTTGCAGTCGGTCCATTGTTATAGGAGGAGGTGCATGAAAATGGCTCGCATGAGCCAGCAGTACTTCAAGAATACCATTGTTTATGACTTCATGTCTACTGTAGCGTAAGTCGTAGGTGTTTAATTCATGACAGCGGTTGTTCGCCTAATAGTAAGCAGTATGTGCACTAAGTTTGGTTGCAGTCGGTCCATTATTTTAGGAGCAGGTGGAGGAAAATGTCTCACATGATGCAGCAGTTAAACAAGAATATCATTGTTTATGACTTCATGTCTCCTGTCGCGTAAGTCGTAGGTGTTTAATTCATGACAGCGGTTGTTCGCCTGATAGTAAGCAGTATGTGTTCCAAGTTTGGTTACAGTCGGTCCATTATTTTAGGAGGAGGTGGTAATGAAAATGGCTCGCATGATGTAGCAGTAGTTCAAGAATATCATAGTTTATGACTTCATGTCTCCTGTAGTGTACGTCGTAGGTGTTTAATTCTTGACAGCGGTTTTTCGCCTAATAGTAAGAAGTATGTGCACCAAGTTTGGTTGCAGTCGGTCCATTATTGAGGTGGAAGTGCAGGAAAATGGCTCACATGATGTAGCAGTAAGGCAAAAATTTCATTGTTTATGACTTCATGTCTACTGTAGCGTACGTCGTAGGTGTTGAATTCATGACAGAGGTTGTACGCCTAATAGTAAGCAGTTTGGTTGCAGTCGGTCCATTATTTTAGGAGCAGGTGCAGGAAAATTTCTCACATGATGTAGCAGTTAATCAAGAATATCATTGTTTATGACTTCATGTCTCCTGTCGCGTAAGTCGTAGGTGTTTAAGTCATGACAGCGGTTGTTCGCCTGATAGTAAGCAGCATGTGTTCCCAGTTTGGTTGCAGTCGGTCCATTACTTTAGGAGGAGGTGCATGAAAATTGCTCGCATGATGTAGCAGTAGTTCAAGAATATCATAGTTTATGACTTCATGTCTCCTGTAGTGTACGTTGTAGGTGTTTAATTCACGGCAGCGGTTGTTCGACTGATAGTAAGCAGTATGTGTTCCAAGTTTGGTTGCAGTCCGTCCATTATTTTTGGAGGAGGTGCATGACAATGGCTTGCATGATGTAGCAGTAATTCAAGAATATCATTGTTTATGAATTCATGTCTCCTGTAGCGCAAGTCGTAGATGTTTAATTCATGACAGCAGTTGTTCGCCTAATAGTAAACAGTATGTGTAACAATTTTGGTTGCAGTCTGTCTATTACTTTAGGAGGAGGTGCATGAAAATGGCTCGCATGGTGTAGCAGTAATTCGAGAATAACATTGTTTATGACTTCATGGCTTCTGTAGCGTAAGTCGTAGGTGTTTAATTTATGACAGCGGTTGTTCGTCTGATAGTAAGCAGTACGTGAACCAAGTTAGGTTGCAGTCGGTCCATTATTTTAGGACGAGGTGCAGGAAAATGGCTGACATGATGTAGCAGTAAATCAAGAATATCATTGTTTATGACTTCATGTCTCCTGTAGCGTAAGTCGTAGGTGTTCAATTCAAGACAGCGGTTGTTCCACTAATAGTAAGCAGTATGTTTACCATGTTTGGTTGCAGTCAGTCCATTATTTTAGGATTAGGTGCAGGAAAATTGTTCACATGATGTAGCAGTAATTCAAGATTATCATTGTTTATGACTTCATGTCTCCTGTAGCGTATGTCGTAGGGTTTTAATTCATGACAGCGGTTATTCGCCTAATAGTAAACAGTATGTGTACCAAGGTTGGTTGCAGTCGGTCCATTATTTTAGGAGGAGGTGCAGGAAAATTGCTCACATGATGTAGCAGTAATTCAAGATTATCATTGTTTATGACTTCAAGTCTCCTGTAGCGTAAGTCGTAGGTGTTTCATTCATGACAGCTGTTGTTCGAATAATAGTAAGAAGTATGTGTACCAAGTTTGGTTGCAGTCGGTCCATTACTTTAGGAGGAGGTGCAGGAAAATGGATCGCATGAGCTAGCAGTAATTGAAGAATATAATTGTTTATGACTTTATGTATACTGTAGCGTAAGTGTTAGTTGTTGAATTCATGACAGCGGTTCTTCGCCTAATAGTAAGCAGTATGTGCACCAAGTTTGGTTGCAGTCGGTCCATTATTTTAGGTGGAGGTGCAGGAAAATGTCTCACAAGATGTAGCAGTTAATCAAGAATATCATTGTTTATGACTTCATGTCTCCTGTAGCATAAGTCGTAGGTGTTTAATTCATGACAGCGGTTGTTCGCCTAATATTAAGCAGTACATGTACCAAGTTTGGTAGCAGTCGGTCCATTATTTTAGGAGGAGGTGCATGAAAATGGCTCGCATGATGTAGCAGCAATTCAAGAATACCATTGTTTATGACTTCATGTCTACTGTAGCGTCAGTCGTAGGTGTTTAATCCTTGACAGCGGTTGTTTTCAAAATCGTAAGCAGTATGGGCATTAAGTTTGGTTGCAGTCGGTCCATTATTTTAGGAGGAGGTGCAGGAAAATAGCTCACATGTTGTAGCAGTAATTCAAGATTATCATTGTTTATGATTTCATGTCTTCTGTAGCGAAAGTCGTAGGTGTTTAATTCATGACAGCGGTTAATCGCCTAATTGTACACAGTATATGCACTAAGTTTAGTTGCAGTCGGTCCATTGTTATAGGAGGAGGTGCATGAAAATGGCTCGCATGAGCCAGCAGTAATTCAAGAATACCATTGTTTATGACTTCATGTCTACTGTAGCGTAAGTCGTAGGTGTTTAATTCATGACAGCGGTTGTTCGCCTAATAGTAAGCAGTATGTGCACTAAGTTTGGTTGCAGTCGGTCCATTATTTTAGGAGGAGGTGTAGGAAAATGGCTCGAATAATGTAGCAGTAATTCAAGAATATCATTGTTTATGACTACATGTCTCCTGTAGCGTAAGTCGTAGGTGTTTAATTCATTACACCAGTTGTTAGCCTAATAGTAAGCAGTATGTGTACCAAGTTTGGTTGCAGTCGGTCCATTATTTTAGGAGGAGGTGCAGGAAAATGGCTGACATGATGTAGCAGTAAATCAAGAATTTCATTGTTAATGACTTCATGTCTTCTGTAGCGTAAGTCGTAGGTGTTTAATTCATGACAGCGGATGTTCGCCTGATAATAAGCAGTATGTGTACCAAGTTAGGTTGCAGTCGGTCCATTATTTTAGGAGGAGGTGCAGGTAAATGACACTCATGACCGAGCAGTAATTGAAGAATATCATTGTTTATGACTTCATGTCTCCTGTAGCGTAAGTCGTGGGTGTTGAATTCATGACAGCGGTTGTTTGTCTAATAGTAAGCAGTATGTGTACCAAGTTTGGTTGCAGTCGGTCCATTATTTTAGGAGGAGGTGCAGGAAAATTACTCGCATGAGCGAGCAGTAATTGAAGAATATTATTGTTTATGAATTCATGTCTCCTGCAGCATAAGTCGTAGATGTTGAATTCATGACAGCGGTTGTTCGCTTAATAGTAAGCAGTATGTGTACCAAGTTTGGTTGCAGTCGGTTAGTTATTTTAGGAGGAGGTGCAAGAAAATGTCCCACATGAAGAAGCAGTTATTCAAGAATATCGTTGTTTATGGCATCATGTCTCCTGTAGCGTAAGTGGAAGGTGTTTAATTCATGACATCTGTTAATCGCCTAATAGTACACAGTATGTGCACCAAGTTTAGTTGCAGTTGGTCCATTATTTTAGGAGGAGGTGCAGGAATATGGCTCACATGGTGTTGCAGTAAATCAAGAATATTATTGTTTATGACTTCATGTCTCCTGTAGCGGAAGTCGTAGGTGTTTAATTCATAACAGCGGTTGTTCCCCTGATAGTAAGCAGTATGTGTACTTAGTGTGGTTGCAGTCGGTCCATTATTTTAGGAAGAGGTGCAGGAAAATGGCTCGCATGAGCGAGCAGTAATTGAAGAATATCATTGTTTATGACTTTATGTCTCCTGTAGCGTAAGTCGTAGGTGTTGAATTCATGACAGCAGTTGTTCGTCTAATAGTAAGCAGTATGTGTACCAAGTTTGGTTGCAGTCGGTCCATTATTTTAGGAGGAGGTACAGGAAAATGGCTCACGTGATGTAGCAGTTATTCAAGAATATCGTTGTTTATGACTTCTTGTCTCTTGTAGCGTAAGTCTTAGGTTTTTAATTCATTACAGCAGTTGTTAGCCTAATAGTAAGCACTATGTGTACCAAGTTTGGTTGAGTCGGTCCATTATTTTAGGAGGAGGTGCAGGAAAATGGCTCACATGATGTAGCAGTTATTCAAGAGTATCATTGTTTATGACTTCATGTCTCCTGTAGCGTAAGTCGTAGGTGTTGAATTCATGACAGCGGTTGTACGCCTAATAGGAAGCAGTTTGGTTGCAGTCGGTCCATTATTTTAGGAGCAGGTGCAGGGATATGGTTCACATGGTGTAGCAGTTATTCAAGAATATAATTGTTTATGATTTCTTGTCTTCTGTAGCGAAAGTCGTAAGTGTTTAATTCATGACAGCGGTTGTTCGCCTGATAGCAAGCAGTATGTGTACCAAGCTTTGTTGCAGTCGGTCCATTATTTTAGGAGGAGGAGCAGGAAACTGGCTCGCATGAGTTAGCAGTAATTGAAGAATATCATTGTTTATGACTTCATATCACCTGTAGCGTAAGTCGTAGGTGTTGAATTCATGACAGCGGTTGTTCGCCTAATAGTAAGCAGTATTTTTACCAAGTTTGGTTGCAGTCAGTCCATTGTTTAAGGAGAGGGTGCAAGAAAATGGCTTACAAGATGTAGCAGTAAATCAAGAATATCATTGTTTATGCCATCATGTCTCCTGTAGCGTAAGTCGTAGGTGTTTAATTCATGACAGCGGTTGTTCGCCTGATAGTAAGCAGTATGTGTACCACGTTTGGTTGCATTCGGTCCATTAAATATGGAGGAGGTGCATGAAAATGGCACGCATGTTGTAGCAGTAATTCAAGAATACCATTGTTTATGACTTCATGTCTACTGTAGCGTAAGTCGTAGGTGTTTAATTCATGACAGCGGTTGTTCGCCTAATAGTAAGCAGTATGTGTACCATGTTTGGTTGCAGTCAGTCCATTATTTAAGGATTAGGTGCAGAAAAATTGCTCACATGATGTAGCAGTAATTCAAGATTATCATTGGTTATGACTTCATGTCTCCTGTAGCGTAAGTCGTAGGTGTTTAATTCATGACAGCGGTTGTTCGCTTAATATTAAGCAGTATGTGTACCAAGTTCGGTTGCAGTCGGACCATTATTTTAGGAAAAGGTGCAGGAAAATAGTTCGAATAATGGAGCAGTAATTCAATAATATCATTGTTTATGACTACATGTCTCCTGTAGCGTAAGTCGTAGGTGTTGAATTCATGACAGCGATTGTTCGCCTAATAGTAAGCAGTATTCTTACCAAGTTTGGTTGCAGTCGGTCCGCTATTTTAGGAGGAGGTGCAGGTAAATATCTCGTATGATGTAGCAGTTGTTCAAGAATATCATTGTTTATGACTTCATGTCTTCTGTAGCGTAAGTCGTAGTTGTTTAATTCATGACAGCGGTTGTTCGCCTGATAGTAAGCAGTATTTGTACCAAGTTTGGTTGCAGTCAGTTTATTATTTTAGGAGGAGGTTCATGAAAATAGCTCGCATGATGTAACAGTAATTCAAGAATACCATTGTTTATGACTTCACGTCTACTGTAGCGTACGTCGTAGGTGTTTAATTCTTGACAGCGTTTGTTTGCCTAATAGTAAGCAGTATGTGCATTAAGTTTGGTTGCAGTCGGTTCATTATTATAGGAGGAGGAGCAGGAAAAAGGCTCACATAATGTAGCCGTAAATCAAGAATATAATTGTTTATAACTTCATGTCTCCTGTAGCGTAAGTCGTAGGTGTTTAATTCATGACAGCGGAAGTTCGCTTAATAGTACGCAGTATGAGTACTAAATTTGGTTGCAGTCGGTCCATTATTTTAGGAGAAGGTGCAGGAAAATGGTTCGAATAATGGAGCATTAAATCAATAATATTATTGTTTATGACGTCATGTCTCCTGTAGCGTAGGTCGTAGGTGTTTAATTCATGACAGCGGATGTTCGCCTAATAGTACGCAGTATTTGTACCAAGTTTGGTTGCATTCGGTCCATTAAATAAGGAGGAGGTGCATGAAAATGGCACGCATGATGTAGCACTTAATCAAGAATACTATTGTTTATGACTTCATGTCTACTGTAGCGAAAGTCGTAGGTGTTTCATTCATGACAGCGGTTGTTCGCCTAATAGTAAGCAATATGTGTACCAATGTTGGTCGCAGTCGGTCCATTATTTTACGAGGAGTTGCAGGAAAACTGCTCACATGATGCAGCAGCAATTGAAGAATATCATTGTTTATGACTTCATGTATCCTGTAGCGTAAGTCGTAGGTGTTACAGTCATGACAGCAGTTGTTCGCCTAATATTAAGTAGTATGTGCACCAACTTTGGTAGCAGTCGGTCCATTGTTTTAGGAGGAGGTGCAAGAAAATGGCTTACATGATGTAGCAGTAAATCAAGATTATCATTGTTTATGACTTCATGTCTACTGTAGCGTAAGTCGTAGGTGTTTAATTCATGACAGCGGTTGTTCGCCTAACAGTAAGCAGTATGTGTACCATGTTTGGTTGCAGTCAGTCCATTATTTGAGGATTAGGTGCAGGAAAATTGCTCACATGATGTAGCAGTAATTCAAGATTATCATTGTTTATGACTTCATGTCTCCTGTAGCGTAAGTCGTAGGTGTTTAATTCATGACAGCGGTTGTTCGCCTAATATTAAGCAGTATGTGTACCAAGTTTGGTTGCAGTCGGACCATTATTTTAGGAGAAGGTGCAGGAAAATAGTTCGAATAATGGAGCAGTAATTCAATAATATCATTGTTTATGACTTCATGTCTCCTGTAGCGTACGTCGTAGGTGTTGAATTCATGACAGCGGTTGTTCGCCTAATAGTAAGCAGTATTTTTACCAAGTTTGGTGCAGTTGGTCCGCTATTTTAGGAGGAGGTGCAGGAAAATGTCTCATATGATGTAGCAGTTATTCAAGAATATCATTGTTTATGACTTCATGTATCCTGTAGCGTAAGTTGTAGGTGTTTAAGTCATGACAGCAGTTGTTCGCCTAATAGTAAGCAGTATGTGTACCAAGTTTGGTTGCAGTCGGTGCTATATTTTAGATGGAGGGCAGGACAAATCTCCCATGATTTAGCAGTAATTCAAGAGTATCATAGTTTATGACTTCATGTCTCCTGTAGGGTAAATCGTAGGTATTTAATTCATGACAGCGGTTGTTCGCCTAATAGTAAGCAGTATGTGTACCAAGTGTGGTTGCAGTCGGTCTACTTTTTTAGGAGGAGGTGCAGGGAAATGGCTCACTTGATGTAGCAGTTATTCAAGAATATCATTGTTTATGACTTCATATCTCCTGTAGCGTAAGTCGTAGGTGTTTAATTCATGACAGCGGTTGTTCGCCTGATAGTAAGCAGTATGTGTTCCAAGTTTGGTTGCAGTCGGTCCATTATTTTAGGAGGAGGTGCATGAAAATGGCTCGCATGATGTAGCAGTAGTTCAAGAATATCATAGTTTATGACTTCATGTCTCCTGTAGTGTACGTCGTACGTGTTTAATCCTTGATAGCGGTTGTTCGCCTAATAGTTAGAAGTATGTGCACCAAGTCTGGTTGCATTCGGTCTATTATTGTAGGAGGAAGTGCAGGAAAATGGCTCACATGATGTAGCAGTAAATCAAGAATATCATTGTTTATGACTTCAAGTCTCCTGTAGCGTAAGTCGTAGGAGTTTAATTCATTACAGCGGTTGTTCGCCTAATAGTAAGAAGTATGTGCACCAAGTTTGGTTGCAGTCGGTCTATTATTGTAGGAGGAAGTGCATGAAAATGGCACTCATGGTGCAGCAGTAAGTCAAGAAATTCATAGTTTATGACTTCATGTCTACTGTAGCGTAAGTCGTAGGTGTTGAATTCATGACAGCGGTTGTACGCCTAATAGTAAGCAGTTTGGTTGCAGTCGGTCCATTATTTTAGGAGCAGGTGCAGGAAAATGGCTCACATGGTGTAGCAGTTATTCAAGAATATTATTGTTTATGACTTCATGTCTCCTGTAGCGTAAGTCATAGGTGTTTAATTCATGACAGCGGTTGTTCCCCTGATAGTATGCAGTATGTGTACCATGTTTGGTTGCAGTCGGTCCATTATTTTAGGAGGTGCATCAAAATGACTCGCATGATGTAGCAGTAATTCAGGAATACCATTGTTCATGACTTCATGTTTCCTGTAGCGTAAGTCGTAGGTATTTCATTCATGACAGCGGTTGTTCGCCCAAGCGTAAGCAGTAAGTGTACCAAGTTTGGTTGCAGTCGGTCCGTTATTTTAGGATGAGGTGCATGAAAATGCCTCGCATGATGTAGCAACAATACAAGAATAACATTGTTTATGACTTCATGTCTACTGTAGCGTAAGTCGTTGGTGTTTCATTCATGACAGCGGTTGTTCGCCTAATAGTAAGCAGTATGTGTACCAAGGTTCGTTGCAGTCGGTCCATTATTTTAGGAGGAGTTGCAGGAAAATGGCTCACATGATGTAGCAGCAATTGAAGAATATCATTGTTTATGACTTCATGTCTCCTGTAGCGTAAGTCGTAGGTGTTTAAGTCATGACAGCGGTTTTTCGCCTAATAGTAAGCAGTATGTGTACCAAGCTTGGTTGCAGTCAGTGCAATATTTTAGATGGAGGGGCAGGACAAAAGCTCCCATGATTTAGCAGTAATTTAAGAGTATCATAGTTTATGACTTCATGTCTCCTGTAGGGTAAATCGTTGGTGTTTAATTCATGACAGTGGTTGTTAGCCTAATAGTAAGCAGTATGTATACCAAGCTTTGTTGCAGTCGGTCCATTATTTTAGGAGGAGGTGCAGGAAACTGGCTCGCATGAGCTAGCAGTAATTGAAGAATATCATTGTTTATGACTACATATCACCTGTAGCGAAATCGTAGGTGTTGAATTCATGACAGCAGTTGTTCGCCTAATAGTAAGCAGTATTTTTACCAAGTTTGGTTGCAGTCGGTCCGTTATTTTAGGAGAAGGTGCAGGAAAATGGGTCACATGATGTAGCAGTAAATTAAGAATATCGTTGTTTATGACTTCATGTCTCCTGTAGCGTAAGTCGTAGGTGTTTAATTCATGACAGTGGATGTTCGCCTAATAGTACGCAGTATGTGTACCAAGTTTGGTTGCAGTCGGTCCATTATTTTCAAAGAAGGTGCAGGAAAATGATTCGAATAATGGAGCAGTAATTCAATAATATTATTGTTTATGACTTCATGTCTCCTGTAGCGTAAGTCGTAGGTGTGTAAATGATGACAGCGGATGTTCGCCTAATAGTACGCAGTATGTGTACCAATTTTGGTTGCAGTTGGTCCATTATTTTAGGAGGTGCAGGAAAATGGCTTGCATGATGTAGCAGTAATTCAAGAATATCGGTGTTTATGACTTCATGTCCCCTGTAGCGTAAGTCGTAGATGTTTAATTCATGAAAGCGGTTGTTTTTCTAATAGTAAGCAGTATGTGCATTAAGTTTGGTTGCAGTCGGTCCAGTATTTTAGGAGGAGGTGCAGGAAAATGGCTCACATAATGTAGCAGTAAATCAAGATTATTATTGTTTATGACTTCATATCTACTGTAGCGTAAGTCGTAGGTGTTTAATTCATGACAGAGGTCGTTCACCTGATAGTAAGCAGTATGTGTACCAAGGTTCGTTGCAATCGGTCCGTTATTTTAGGAGAAGGTGCAGGAAAATATGTCACATGATGTAAAAGTAAAGCAAGAATAGCGTTGTTTATGACTTCATGTCTCCTATAGCGTAAGTCGTAGGTGTTTAATTCATGACAGCGGATGTTCGCCTAATAGTACACAGTATGTGTACCAAGTCTGGTTGCAGTCGGTCCATTATTTTAAAAGAAGGTGCAGGAAAATGGTTCGAATAATGGAGCAGTAATTCAATAATATCATTGTTTATGACTTCATGTCTCCTGTAGCGTAAGTCGTAGGTGTGTAATTCATGACAGCGGATGTTCGCCTAATAGTACGCAGTATGTGTACCAAGTTTGGTTGCAGTCGGTCTATTATTGTAGGAGGAAGTGCATGAAAATGGCACTCATGGTGCAGCAGTAAGTCAAGAAATTCATAGTTTATGACTTCATGTCTACTGTAGCGTAAGTCGTAGGTGTTGAATTCATGACAGCGGTTGTTTGCCTAATAGTAAGCAGTACGTGCATTAAGTTTGGTTGCAGTCGGTCCATTATTTTAGGAAGAGGTAAAGAAAATGGCTCACATAATGTAGCAGTAAATCAAGAATACCATTGTTTTTGACTTCATGTCTACTGTAGCGTAAGTCATAGGTGATTAATTCATGACAGCGGTTGTTCGCCTAATAGTAAGCAGTATGTGTACCAAGTTTTGTTGCAGTCAGTCCATTATTTAAGGATTAGGTGCAGGAAAATTGCTCACATTATGTAGCAGTAATTCAAGAATATCATTGTTTATGACTTCATGTCTCCTGTAGCGTAAGTCGTAGGTGTTTAATTCATGACAGCGGTTGTTCGCTTAATATTAAGTAGTATGTGTACCAAGTTTGGTTGCAGTCGGACCATTATTTTAGGAGAAGGTGCAGGAAAATGGTTCGAATAATGGTGCAGTAATTCAATAATATCATTGTTTATGACTTCAAGTCTCCTGTAGCGTAAGTCGTAGGAGTTTAATTCATTACAGCGGTTGTTCGCCTAATAGTAAGAAGTATGTGCACCAAGTTTGGTTGCAGTCGGTCTATTATTGTAGGAGGAAGTGCATGAAAATGGCACTCATGGTGCAGCAGTAAGTCAAGAAATTCATAGTTTATGACTTCATGTCTACTGTAGCGTAAGTCGTAGGTGTTGAATTCATGACAGCGGTTGTACGCCTAATAGTAAGCAGTTTGGTTGCAGTCGGTCCATTATTTTAGGAGGAGGTGCAGGAAAATGGCTCACATAATGTAACAGTAAATCAAGATTATTATTGTTTATGACTTCATATCTACTGTAGCGTAAGTCGTAGGTGTTTAATTCATGACAGAGGTCGTTCGCCTGATAGTAAGCAGTATGTGTACCAAGGTTCGTTGCAGTCGGTCCGTTATTTTAGGAGAAGGTGCAGGAAAATGTGTCACATAATGTAAAAGTAAAGCAAGAATAGCGTTGTTTATGACTTCATGTCTCCTATAGCGTAAGGCGTAGGTGTTTAATTCATGACAGCGGATGTTCGCCTAATAGTACACAGTATGTGTACCAAGTCTGGTTGCAGTCGGTCCATTATTTTAAAAGAAGGTGCAGGAAAATGGTTCGAATAATGGAGCAGTAATTCAATAATATCATTGTTTATGACTTCATGTCTCCTGTAGCGTAAGTCGTAGGTGTGTAATTCATGACAGCGGATGTTCGCCTAATAGTACGCAGTATGTGTACCAAGTTTGGTTGCAGTCGGACCATTATTTTAGGAGAAGGTGCAGGAAAATCGTTCAATAATGGAGCAGTAATTCAATAATATCATTGTTTATGACTTCATGTCTCCTGTAGCGTAAGTCGTAGGTGTTTAATTCATGAAAGCGGTTGTTTGCCTAATAGTAAGCAGTATGTGCATTAAGTTTGGTTGCAGTCGGTCCATTATTTTAGGAGGAGGTGCAGGAAAATGGCTCACATAATGTAGCAGTAAATCAAGAATACCATTGTTTTTGATTTCATGTCTACTGTAGCGTAAGTCATAGGTGATTAATTCATGACAGCGGTTGTTCGCCTAATAGTAAGCAGTATGTGTACCATGTTTTGTTGCAGTCAGTCCATTATTTAAGGATTAGGTGCAGGAAAATTGCTCACATTATGTAGCAGTAATTCAAGAATATCATTGTTTATGACTTCATGGCTCCTGTAGCGTAAGTCGTAGGTGTTTAATTCATGACAGCGGTTGTTCGCTTAATATTAAGTAGTATGTGTACCAAGTTTGGTTGCAGTCGGACCATTATTTTAGGAGAAGGTGCAGGAAAATGGTTCGAATAATGGTGCAGTAATTCAATAATATCATTGTTTATGACTTCATGTCTCCTGTAGCGTAAGTCGTAGGTGTTGAATTAATGACTGCGGTTGTTCGCCTAATAGTAAGCAGTATTTTTACCAAGTTTGGTTGCAGTCGGTCCGCTATTTTAGGAGGAGGTGCAGGAAAATGTCTCATATGATGTAGGAGTTATTCAAGAATATCATTGTTTATGACTTCATGTCTTCTGTAGCGTAAGTCGTAGTTGTTTAATTCATGACAGTGGTTGTTCGCCTGATAGTAAGCAGTATTTGGACCAAGTTTGGTTGCAGTCAGTTTATTATTTTAGGAGGAGGTTCATGAAAATAGCTCGCATGATGTAACAATAATTCAAGAATTCCATTGTTTATGACTTCACGTCTACTGTAGCGTATGTCGTAGGTGTTTAAATCTTGACAGCGTTTGTTTGCCTAATAGTAAGCAGTATGTGCATTAAGTTTGGTTGTAGTCGGAGCATTATTTTAACAGAAGGTGCAGGAAAATAGTTCGAATAATGGAGCAGCAATTGAAGAATATCATTGTTTATGACTTCATGTCTCCTGTAGCGTAAGTCGTAGGTGTTGAATTCATGACAGCGGTTGTTCGCCTAATAGTAAGCAGTATTTTTACCAAGCTTTGTTGCAGTCGGTCCATTATTTTAGGAGGAGGTGCAGGAAACTGGCTCGCATGAGCTAGCAGTATTTGAAGATTATCATTGTTTATGACTACATATCACCTGTAGCGTAAGTCGTAGGTGTTGAATTCATGACAGCAGTTGTTCGCCTAATAGTAAGCAGTATTTTTACCAAGTTTGGTTGCAGTCGGTCCGTTATTTTAGGAGAAGGTGCAGGAAAATGGGTCACATGATGTAGCAGTAAATCAAGAATATCGTTGTTTATGACTTCATGTCTCCTGTAGCGTAAGTCGTAGGTGTTTAATTCATGACAGTGGATGTTCGCCTAATAGTACGCAGTATGTGTACCAAGTTTGGTGCAGTCGGTCCATTATTTTCAAAGTAGGTGCAGGAAAATGATTCGAATAATGGAGCAGTAATTCAATAATATCATTGTTTATGACTTCATGTCTCCTGTAGCGTAAGTCGTAGGTGTTTAATTCATGAAAGCGGTTGTTTGCCTAATAGTAAGCAGTATGTGCATTAAGTTTGGTTGCAGTCGGTCCATTATTTTAGGAGGAGGTGCAGGAAAATGGCTCACATAATGTTGCAGTAAATCAAGATTATTATTGTTTATGACTTCATATCTACTGTAGCGTAAGTCGTAGGTGATTAATTCATGACAGCGGTTGTTCGCCTAATAGTAAGCAGTATTTGCATCAAGTTTGGTTGCAGTCAGTCCATTGTTTTAGGAGGATTTGCAAGAAAATGGCTTACATGATGTAGCAGTAAATCAAGAATATCATTGTTTATGACTTCATGTCTCCTGTAGCGTAAGTCGTAGGTGTTTAATTCATGACAGCGGTTGTTCGCCTGATAGTAAGCAGTATGTGTACCACGTTTGGTTGCATTCGGTCCATTAAATAAGGAGGAGGTGCATGAAAATGGCACGCATGATGTAGCAGTAATTCAAGAATACCATTGTTTATGACTTCATGTCTACTGTAGCGTAAGTCGTAGGTGTTTAATTCATGACAGCGGTTGTTCACCTAATAGTACGCAGTATGTGTACCAAGTTTTTTTACAGTCGGTCCATAATTTTTTGAGCAGGTACAGGAAAATGACTGACATGATGTAGCAGTTAATCAAGAATATCATTGTTTATGATTTAATGTCTCCTGTCGCATAAGTGGTAGGTGTTTAATTCATGACAGCGGTCGTTCGCCTGATAGTAAGCAGTATGTGTACCTAGTTTGGTTGCAGTCTGTCCATTATTTTAGGAGGAGGTGCATGAAAATGGCTCGCAAGATGTAGCAGTAATTCAAGAATATCATTGTTTATGACTTCATGTCTCTTGTAGCGTAAGTCGTAGGTGTTTAATTCATGACAGCGGATGTTCGCCTAATATTACGCAGTATGTGTACCAAGTTTGGTTGCCGTCGGTCCATTATTTTAAAAGAAGGTGCAGGAAAATGGTTAGAATAATGGAGCAGTAATTCCATAATATCATTTTTTATGACTTCATGTCTCCTATAGCGTAAGTCGTAGGTGTTTAATTCATGAAAGCGGTTGTTCGCCTAATATTAAGCAGTATGTGTACCAAGTTTGGTTGCAGTCGGACCATTATTTTAGTAGAAGAAGCAGGAAAATGGTTCGAATAATGGAGCAGTAATTCAATAATATCATTGTTTATGACTTCATGTCTCCTGTAGCGTAAGTCGTAGGTGTGTAATTCATGACAGCGGATGTTCGCCTAATAGTACGCAGTATGTGTACCAAGTTTGGTTGCAGTCGGACCATTATTTTAGGAGAAGGTGCAGGAAAATGGTTCGAATAATGATGCAGTAATTCAATAATATCATTGTTTATGACTTCATGTCTCCTGTAGCGTAAGTCGTAGGTGTTGAATTCATGACAGCGGTTGTTCGCCTAATAGTAAGCAGTATTTTTACCAAGTTTGGTTGCAGTCGGTCCGCTATTTTAGGAGGAGGTGCAGGAAAATGTCTCATATGATGTAGCAGTTATTCAGGAATATCATTGTTTATGACTTCATGTCTTCTGTAGCGTAAGTCGTAGTTGTTTAATTCATGACAGCGGTTGTTCGCCTGATAGTAAGCAGTATTTGTACCAAGTTTGGTTGCAGTCAGTTTATTATTTTAGGAGGAGGTTCATGAAAATAGCTCGCATGATGTAACAATAATTCAAGTATTCCATTGTTTATGACTTCACGTCTACTGTAGAGTATGTCGTAGGTGTTTAAATCTTGACAGCGTTTGTTTGCCTAATAGTAAGCAGTATGTGCATTAAGTTTGGTTGCAGTCGGAGCATTATTTTAGGAGAAGGTGCAGGAAAATAGTTCGAATAATGGAGCAGTAATTCAATAATATCATTGTTTATGACTTCATGTCTCCTGTAGCGTAAGTCGTAGGTGTTGAATCCATGACAGCGGTTGTTCGCCTAATAGTAAGCAGTATTTTTACCAAGTTTGGTTGCAGTTGGTCCGCTATTTTTGGAGGAGGTGCAGGAAAATGTCTCATATGATGTAGCAGTTATTCAAGAATATCATTGTTTATGACTTCATATCTCCTGTAGCGTAAGTCGTTAATGTTTCATTCATGACAGCGGTTGTTCGCCTAATAGTAAGCAGTATGTGTACCAATGATGGTTGCAGTCGGTCCATTATTTTAGGAGGAGTTGCAGGAAAACTGCTCACATGATGCAGCAGCAATTGAAGAATATCATTGTTTATGACTTCATGTAACCTGTAGCGTAAGTTGTAGGTGTTTAAGTCATGACAGCAGTTGTTCGTCTGATAGTAAGCAGTATGTGTACCAAGTTTGGTTGCAGTCGGTGCAATATTTTAGATGGAGGGGAGGACAAATCTCCCATGATTTAGCAGTAATTCAAGAGTATCATAGTTTATGACTTCATGTCTCCTGTAGGGTAAATCGTAGGTGTTTAATTCATAACAGCGGTTGTTCGCCTAATAGTAAGCAGTATGTGTACCAAGTGTGGTTGCAGTCGGTCTATTATTTTAGGAGGAGGTGCAGGGAAATGGCTCACTTGATGTAGCAGTTATTCAAGAATATCATAGTTTATGACTTCATATCTCCTGTAGCGTAAGTCGTAGGAGTTTAATTCATGACAGCGGTTGTTCGCCTGATAGTAAGCAGTATGTGTTCCAAGTTTGGTTGCAGTCGGTCCATTATTTTTGGAGGAGGTGCATGAAAATGGCTCGCATGATGTAGCAGTAGTTCAAGAATATCATAGTTTATGACTTCATGTCTACTGTAGCGTAAGTCGTAGGTGTTGAATTCATGACAGCGGTTGTACGCCTAATAGTAAGCAGTTTGGTTGCAGACGGTCCATTATTTTAGGAGCAGGTGCAGGAAAATGTCTCACATGGTGTAGCAGTTATTCAAGAATATTATTGTTTATGACTTCATGTCTCCTGTAGCGTAAGTCATAGGTGTTTAATTCATGACAGCGGTTGTTCCCCTGATAGTATGCAGTATGTGTACCATGTTTGGTTGCAGTCAGTCCATTATTTTAGGAGGTGCATGAAAATGGCTCGCATGATGTAGCTGTAATTCAGGAATACCATTGTACATGACTTCATGTCTATTGTAGCGTCAGTCGTAGGTGTTTAATTCATGGCAGCGCTTGTTCGCCTAATTGTACGCAGTATGTGTACCAAGTTTGGTTGCAGTCGGTCCATTATTTTAGGATGAGGTGCATGAAAATGGCTCGCATGATGTAGCAACAATACAAGAATAACATTGTTTATGACTTCATGTCTACTGTAGCGTAAGTCGTTGGTGTTTCATTCATGACAGCGGTTGTTCGCCTAATAGTAAGCAGTATGTGTACCAAGGTTCGTTGCAGTCGGTCCATTATTTTAGGAGGAGTTGCAGGAAAATGGCTCACATGATGTAGCAGCAATTGAAGAATATCATTGTTTATGACTTCATGTCTCCTGTAGCGTATGTCGTAGGTGTTTAAGTCATGACAGCGGTTTTTCGCCGAATAGTAAGCAGTATGTGTACCAAGCTTGGTTGCAGTCGGTGCAATATTTTAGATGGAGGGGCAGGACAAATGCTCCCATGATTTAACAGTAATTTAAGAGTATCATAGTTTATGACTTCATGTCTCCTGTAGGGTAAATCGTTGGTGTTTAATTCATGACAGTGGTTGTTCGCCTAATAGTAAGCAGTATGTGTACCAAGCTTTGTTGCAGTCGGTCCATTATTTTAGGAGGAGGTGCAGGAAACTGGCTCGCATGAGCTAGCAGTAATTGAAGAATATCATTGTTTATGACTACATATCACCTGTAGCGTAAGTCGTAGTTGTTGAATTCATGACAGCAGTTGTTCGCCTAATAGTAAGCAGTATTTTTACCAAGTTTGGTTGCAGTCGGTCCATTATTTTAGGAGGAGGTGCAGGAAAATGGCTCACATAATGTAGCAGTAAATCAAGATTATTATTGTTTATGACTTCATATCTACTGTAGCGTAAGTCGTAGGTGTTTAATACATGACAGCGGTCGTTCGCCTGATAGTAAGCAGTATGTGTACCTAGTTTAGTTGCAGTCTGTCCATTATTTTAGGAGCAGGTGCATGAAAATGGCTCGCATGTTGTAGCAGTAATTCAAGAATACCATTGTTTATGACTTCATGTCTCCTGTAGCGTAAGTCGTAGGTGTTTCATTCATGACAACGGATGTTCGCCTAATAGTACGCAGTATGTGTACCAAGTTTGGTTGCAGTCGGTCCATTATTTTAAAAGAAGGTGCAGGAAAATGGTTAGAATAATGGAGCAGTAATTCCATAATATCATTTTTTATGACTTCATGTCTCCTGTAGCGTAAGTCGTAGGTGTTTAATTCATGAAAGCGGTTATTCGACTAATATTAAGCAGTATGTGTACCAAGTTTGGTTGCAGTCGGACCATTATTTTAGTAGAAGAAGCAGGAAAATGGTTCGAATAATGGAGCAGTAATTCAATAAAATCATTTTTTATGACTTCATGTCTCCTGTAGCGAAAGTCGTAGGTGTTTAATTCAAGAAAGCGGTTGTTCGCCTAATTGTAAGCAGTATGTGTACCAAGCTTTGTTGCAGTCGGTCCATTATATTAGGAGGAGGTGCAGGAAACTGGCTCGCATGAGCTAGCAGTAATTGAAGAATATCATTGTTTATGACTTCATATCACCTGTAGCGTAAGTCGTAGGTGTTGAATTCATGACAGCAGTTGTTCGCCTAATAGTAAGCAGTATTTTTACCAAGTTTGGTTGCAGTCGGTCCGTTATTTTAGGAGAAGGTGCAGGAAAATGTGTCACATGATGTAACAGTAAAGCAAGAATAGCGTTGTTTATGACTTCATGTCTCCTGTAGCGTAAGTCGTAGGTGTTTAATTCATGACAGCGGATGTTCGCCTAATAGTACGCAGTATGTGTACCAAGTTTGGTTGCAGTCGGTCCATTATTTTAAAAGAAGGTGCAGGAAAATGGTTCGAATAATGGAGCAGTAATTCAATAATATCATTGTTTATGACTTCATGTCTCCTATAGCGTAAGTCGTAGGTGTGTAATTTATGACAGCGGATGTTTGCCTAATAGTACGCAGTATGTGTACCAAGTTTGGTTGCAGTCGGTCCATTATTTTAAAAGAAGGTGCAGGAAAATGGTTCGAATAATGGAGCAGTAATTCAATAATATCATTGTTTGTGACTTCATGTCTCCTGTAGCGTAAGTCGTAGGTGTGTAATTCATGACAGCGGATGTTCGCCTAATAGTACGCAGTATGTGCACCAAGTTTTGTTGCAGTCGGACCATTATTTTAGGAGAAGGTGCAGGAAAATCGTTCAATAATGGAGCAGTAATTCAATAATATCATTGTTTATGACTTCATGTCTCCTGTAGCGTAAGTCGTAGTTGTTTAATTCATGACAGCGGTTGTTCGCCTGATAGTAAGCAGTATTTGTACCAAGTTTGGTTGCAGTCAGTTTATTATTTTAGGAGGTGGTTCATGAAAATAGCTCGCATGATGTAACAGTAATTCAAGAATACCATTGTTTATGACTTGACGTCTACTGTAGCGTATGTCGTAGTTGTTTAATTCTTGACAGCGTTTGTTTGCCTAATAGTAAGCAGTATGTGCATTAAGTTTGGTTGCAGTCGGTTCATTATTTTAGGAGGAGGTGCAGGAAAAAGGCTCACATAATGTAGCAGTAAATCAAGAATATCATTGTTTATGACTTCATGTCTCCTGTAGCGTAAGTCGTAGGTGTTTAATTCATGACAGCGGATGTTCGCTTAATAGTACGCAGTATGAGTACTAAATTTGGTAGCAGTCGGTCCATTATTTTAGGAGAAGGTGCAGGAAAATGGTTCGAATAATGGAGCAGTAATTCAATAATTTCATTGTTTATGACTTCATGTCTCCTGTAGCGTAAGTCGTAGGTGATTAATTCATGACAGCGGTTGTTCGCCTAATAGTAAGCAGTATGTGTACCAAGCTTTGTTGCAGTCGGTCCATTATATTAGGAGGAGGTGCAGGAAACTGGCTCGCATGAGCTGGCAGTAATTGAAGAATATCATTGTTCATGACTTCATATCACCTGTAGCGTATGTCGTAGGTGTTGAATTCATGACAGCAGTTGTTCGCCTAAGAGTAAGCAGTATTTTTACCGAGTTTGATTGCAGTCGGTCCGTTATTTTAGGAGAGGGTGCAGGAAAATGTGTCACATGATGTAACAGTAAAGCAAGAATATCGTTGTTTATGACTTCATGTCTCCTGTAGCGTAAGTCGTATGTGTTTCATTCATGACAGCGGATGTTCGCCTAATAGTACGCAGTATGTGTACCAAGTTTGGTTGCAGTCGGTCCATTATTTTAAAAGAAGGTGCAGGAAAATGGTTCGAATTATGGAGCAGTAATTCAATAATATCATTGTTTATGACTTCATGTCTCCTGTAGCGTAAGTCGTAAGTGTGTAATTCATGACAGCGGATGTTCCCCTAATAGTACGCAGTATGTGTACCAAGTTTGGTAGCAGTTGGACCATTATTTTAGGAGAAGGTGCAGGAAAATCATTCAATAATGGAGCAATAATTCAATAATATCATTGTTTATGACTTCATGTCTCCAGTAGCGTAAGTCGTAGGTGTTTAGTTCATGAAAGCGGTTGTTTGCCTAATAGTAAGCAGTACGTGCATTAAGTTTGGTTGCAGTCGGTCCATTATTTTAGGAGGAGGTGCAGGAAAATGGCTCACATAATGTAGCAGTAAATCAAGAATATTATTGTTTATGACTTCATATCTACTGTAGCGTAAGTCGTAGGTGTTTAATTCATGACAGAGGTCGTTCGCCTGATAGTAAGCAGTATGTGTACCTAGTTTGGTTGCAGTCTGTCCATTATTTTAGGAGCAGGTGCATGAAAATGGCTCGCATGATGTAGCAGTAATTCAAGAATACCATTGTTTTTGACTTCATGTCTACTGTAGCGTAAGTCGTAGGTGATTAATTCATGACAGCGGTCGTTCGCCTAATAGTAAGCAATACGAGCACCAAGTTTGGTTGCAGTCAGTCCATTGTTTTAGGAGAGGGTGCAAGAAAATGGCTTACATGATGTAGCAGTAAATCAAGAATATCATTGTTTATGACATCATGTCTCCTGTTGCGTAAGTCGTAGGTGTTTAATTCATGACAGCGGTTGTTCGCCTGATAGTAAGCAGTATGTGTACCACGTGTGGTTGCATTCGGTCCATTAAATAAGGAGGAGGTGCATGAAAATGGCACGCATGATGTAGCAGTAATTCAAGAATACCATTGTTTATGACTTCATGTCTACTGTAGCGTAAGTCGTAGGTGTTTAATTCATGACAGCGGTTGTTCACCTAATAGTACGCAGTATGTGTACCAAGTTTTTTTGCAGTCGGTCCATTATTTTTTGAGCAGGTACAGGAAAATGTCTGACATGATGTAGCAGTTAATCAAGAATATCATTGTTTATGATTTCATGCCTCCTGTCGCATAAGTGGTAGGTGTTTAATTCATGACAGCGGTTGTTCGCCTAATATTAAGCAGTATGTGCACCAACTTTGGTTGCAGTCGGTCCATTAAATAAGGAGGAGGTGCAAGAAAATGGCTTACATGATGTAGCAGTAAATCAAGAATATCATTGTTTATGACTTCATGTCTACTGTAGCGTAAGTCGTAGGTGATTAATTCATGACAGCGGTTGTTCGCCTAATAGTAAGCAGTATGTGTACCATGTATTGTTGCAGTCAGTCCATTATTTAAGGATTAGGTGCAGGAAAATTGCTCACATTATGTAGCAGTAATTCAAGAATATCATTGTTTATGACTTCATGTCTCCTGTAGCGTAAGTCGGAGGTGTTGAACTCATGACAGCGGTTGTTCGCCTAATAGTAAGCAGTATTTTTACCAAGTTTGGTTGCAGTCGATCCGCTATTTTAGGAGGAGGTGCAGGAAAATGTCTCATATGATGTAGCAGTTATTCAAGAATATCATTGTTTATGACTTCATGTCTTCTGTAGCGTAAGTCGTAGTTGTTTAATTCATGACAGCGGTTGTTCACCTGATTGTAAGCAGTATTTGTACCAAGTTTGGTTGCATTCAGTTTATTATTTTAGGAGGAGGTTCATGAAAATAGCTCGCATGATGTAACAGTAATTCAAGAATTCCATTGTTTATGATTTCACGTCTACTGTAGCGAATGTCGTAGGTGTTTAATTCTTGACAGCGTTTGTTTGCCTAATAGTAAGCAGTATGTGCATTAAGTTTGGTTGCAGTCGGTTCATTATTTTAGGAGGAGGTGCAGGAAAAAGCTTCACATAATGTAGCAGTAAATCAAGAATATCATTGTTTATGACTTCATGTCTCCTGTAGCGTAAGTCGGAGGTGTTGAACTCATGACAGCGGTTGTTCGCCTAATAGTAAGCAGTATTTTTACCAAGTTTGGTTGCAGTCGATCCGCTATTTTAGGAGGAGGTGCGGGAAAATGTTTCATATGATGTAGCAGTTATTCAAGAATATCATTGTTTATGACTTCATGTCTTCTGTAGCGTAAGTCGTAGTTGTTTAATTCATGACAGCGGTTGTTCACCTGATAGTAAGCAGTATTTGTACCAAGTTTGGTTGCAGTCAGTTTATTATTTTAGGAGGAGGTTCATGAAAATAGCTCGCATGATGTAACAGTAATTCAAGAATTCCATTGTTTATGATTTCACGTCTACTGTAGCGAATGTCGTAGGTGTTTAATTCTTGACAGCGTTTGTTTGCCTAATAGTAAGCAGTATGTGCATTAAGTTTGGTTGCAGTCGGTTCATTACTTTAGGAGGAGGTGCAGGAAAAAGCTTCACATAATGTAGCAGTAAATCAAGAATATCATTGTTTATGACTTCATGTCTCCTGTAGCGTAAGTCGTAGGTGTTTAATTCATGACAGCGGATGTTCGCATATTAGTACGCAGTATGAGTCCTAAATTTGGTTGCAGTCGGTCCATTATTTTAGGAGAAGGTGCAGGAAAATGGTTCGAATAATGGAGCAGTAATTCAATAATATCTTTGTTTATGACTTCATGTCTCCTGTCGCATAAGTGGTAGGTGTTTAATTCATGACAGCGGTCGTTCGCCTGATAGTAAGCAGTATGTGTACCAACTTTGGTTGCTCTCAGTCCATTTTTTAAGGATTAGGTGCAGGATAATTGCTCACATCATGTAGCAGTAATTCAAGAATATCATTGT